>VXBT01001904.1:0-15437 GCA_013400235.1 Oriolus oriolus
TGGGTCCGTTTCAATCACCGACATGTCCTTACGACAGTTCATTTGCTATAAGCAAAGTTTCAGACAGGTGCATAATAGTGAATAGCACTACACTTCTTCGCTAAATTTCTAACTCTTCATTAACTTATCTCTTGGTTTAATCAGTACAAATTGCTTCTAACTCCTAGCTAAAGTTTAACTCTTCATAACCTTAACTCAAAGTTACCTACAGAACACAGGAATTTCCTTTGGCACTAAGGCTGAATTTAGACCTTGAGCACTAAAGCGCATTGCAGCCTCACGAGGCGCCCTCCAAATCCTCCAGATTTGCCATCTATCCTGGAGGGGACCTGCTCTCAACTGATACTACTGCTGCTCTTCTGAAGTAAAGATAAAAGCACAGACCTTCTCACTTGCCCTGAGGACTATGTCTTGCCTCTGCAACACAAACCCAGCTGCTCCCCTACCCAACGCACTTGACAGTGTCAGAACTCACTGAGCCCTTGGCTTTCACAGCATCATCTGAAAAGTGCAGCAAGTGGCTGTGATGACAGAACTGCCTTTCATAACACCATCACCCACAAGGAGAGACACCTTGGCTCAATCACAAGGACCATACGATGGACCCAAGTCCCACAGCTCTGCCCCACAGACCCTGCCCCAAGGACCAGCCAAGAGGACCATCAGCGCCAGCTCCTGCTGCAGGAGCTATGCAGGGGAGGGAAAGCAGTTGCTCATGGCCTGACCCCTTCTCTCTGTTTTTAGCTGTCTCCTCCACCTTACTTTAAATTCCTGTTCAGGCAGAGGAGACTGGAAGTCAGGACTACCTTCTGAAAGGCATGCCACTCTGTCAGTGAGTAACAGCATCATGCTTTCTTGCTTGCACTATTTTTCCCCCCAGCCTTAGGCCTGATCTGTGCAAAATGAGATCGGCTTGATTTAAACTGGCACAAGAAGCAAAGAGGGAGAATGCTATTATAGAGAAGATGTAGACAGACAGACAGACAGACAGACAGATACAGCTCTTCTATATATAAAGACAGGATCACCTCTCACTAGACCAGATAAGTCAAAGGGATGGAGCAACTACAGCTTTTCTGGGCAGCCTGTTCCAGTGCCTTTCCACCCTCACAGTCAAGAACTTCTTTCTAGTATCTAATCTAAATCCACCCTTTGTCACTTCAAAGCCATCACCCTTGTTCTTCACTCCAAGTCCTTATTAAAAGCTCTCTTATGGTAGTTTTCAGTACCTAAACATGCCTGTTTTCATGCAATATACCTTCACAGAATAATGCAGCGGGACCAAGAATGTGAATTCAAGAACGTGACTGAATTAGTTATGTCCTAATTGCATTTAGCATCCTCACAGAAATCACTTGCCCCCACATGAAAACTGACACTGTTGAGAAATGTGAGAGAATAGCAGGTTTTTTCCTCGAAGAATACAGAACTAGAAACCATCAGGTGCCAGAAACACTTTAAAGAATTGTGACTCCTTTAGCCAAATTTACTAATGCATGCTGTGTATGTATCTCACTGTAAAAAAAGATAATTCAATAAAAATTGGACTGTGTTTTTTAAATTATGATTTTATTTGATTTTTTGGTAAATAAATCTTACACTAAACATATACTGCAACTACCAATATTTCATACGAGCTATACTAACTCACAGTTACAGTCAGTTATTAATGCTCCACTAATGTTAATGTGACCAAACCCATAATACTACTACCATTTCCCTATTCCTTAAGGCATAAAAGAGGCACACTTGATTTCCTAGAATTTTTCTATTACTTAAACATGAAAATTATTTTCCCTATCCTCTTTCTACTCACACAAAAAGTAATTTCCTTGAAAAGTTATTCCCAATATCTGAAGAAAAAACGAGGTAAATTGAAGTCAAACTAAATCCTTTTTTTAACCTAAAGCTTATACTGGCCAGTCATGCAAAAATCACCTCTCTTAGTCTGACCAATAGCTGTTGAAATACTCAAGGAAAAGCACACACTAACAGTCCTGGTAGTCAAAACCAATACATGCACCTTGCAGTCAACGTAAGCAGCACCTTGTAAAACAGAGGCAACAGTTGTCTAAATGTTTCCTAAAGAATACACAATCCTAGACATCTTGATACAGGCATTAGTGAGACTAAAAAGAAAAATTAAGGAGGAGGTATACTGGCTATATTCCAGATAACATTGGTATTTTCTTGGATGGGAAAACTGAGTTTATTCCAAAGGTTGGTGATGGGAAGGAAAGAGAAGAAAGTGTCTTGATGGACAGATGACAACAATAATAAGCAAACATAATGATTTGTTCCAGCCTTTCATTAGGGTAAAATGAAGTGGATAGTTTGGCATAGGTCTACACTTGCTTCTGTTATGCTTTCAACATCCTTTCACTAATTGCTGCTCCATTCCAAGCCTTTCAGGCTGTCACTCACAAGGCTTACATTTTATAGCATAAAACTGGGCTAAAGAAGAAAAAAAAAATAATTCATAGCATCCATTATCACTCAGCTTGGCAAAAAGTTCCATTGTATTTGCAAAATGCCTATGCATACTTGACCAAATTTTCAAAATTATGATATAAATGTAGAATGGTTTTAAAAGTTTCTACTGGTTTTTGGCTTTGGTTTTTTTACTCTGAACATTTTATGGACATCCAGAAATCAGTGCTTTTTCACAGGAGCAAACCAAAATTTTGCACTATTCATTAAAAATTTTAATACAAATTGCAATAATTTGTTCATTGCTTTCTGTACTTTTCATTAAAGGGATAAGACTTTTATATCCTAAGTGACTAAGCTGAGAAAGACTGTATATATAATACGCTTCAGAAGTGCAGTTTAGGAAATCCATCTATTTCCACTGACAATCAACCAATAGGTTTGCATCACCCTGACCAAAACTGTTCTTGCAGGCGAACAAGCCTCACAGAACTAATCTGCATCATCTGTATTAAAGCCGCTTAAAGTAAGGGAGAGGGATGACAGGAACGGTATTGCCAAAAAACTCACGGGAGTCTGTCATGAGAAACAGGAGGCTTACACTGCAGTGCTAATAGGCAAGACACCCATTGGTTTCCCAAATGCTACTCAACAAACTGCTTTTGTTTTCTGTTCTTTCTTCTGGAATACAATTAATGATCAACAGGAGCTGTTAAAGGGAAACATTTTAGTTTGGTCTTGTAGCTCACAACATGAAGACTCACTTAGAAAAAAGTAAGCTGGAGTCTATGTGATCAGCCAAGGACTGAATTTCTAACTCATCTTCAAATATAAATACAGAAATAGTATCATGTAGGGAAAAACATGAGTATGGAGCAATTATTTGTAAGGCTTACTTATACTACCACTATTTCGGCACTTTTATTTTAACAGTAATACTTTGTTAAGATTTCTCATTTCAAACAAATTCATACTTATGTGCACTCACACAGTTACATGTAGTGTAACACATTTCCAGAAAAGCTGATAGATTTTTCCAGCTTCCTATTATTATGTACATTCTAAACCATGCTAGCTTTGGGCCTTAATATTAGTTCAATACCTCCTGTGTAGCCATTTCATTGGGATTTTTTAAAAATTCCATCCTTTCTAAGGAGGAAAAAAGACAATTTGGACAATCACTGTCCCTTAGATTTACAGTAACAGAAGCTTAACACGTATTTGACAGTTGTCCTTACAGATGGAAAGTACACACAGTAGACAAAGCACACTGAATTACTCCACAACTCTCTTTTGTATGAATGAAAGCAGCTAACACATGAATAAAGACCAACTGGCTTCCTAGAATATTGAGGTTATGTGGGATCTTAGTCCACTGCAGGTGCTTTGCATCTCCTTTAAACAAGTGCCCAGCTCTGCAGAAAGTTACATAAGCAGATGCCTCAGTCTACATGTTGAGAAGAAGAGTCCACCTGACTAAATCTTGTATGAAATGACAGACCATAGTCTCGATATACTCTGTGTGGATTTGATTCTGCAGAGTGCTAAGAAACAGCAGTCATCTCACCAATTAGAAGTGAACATCCCTCACTGTTATTATGCATTAGTGAAATCTTAATTTATTACATGGCAGTGACCTCCTCTTAGGAAATAAAAGTCATTACCAAAGCTATCACTGAGATGACTAATATTTTAGAGTACTATCCAAAAAGAGTCTCAGATGTCTGGCAAGAAAATATGTTATATATTACAACTATCTAAACTTTTATTATATTTTTCATATTAATGATAAAATGTGTTACAGATTTTGGAAAATATTGTAAGCATTTCTTCCTTTCACATTCTTAATGCTTATTTCTATTCCCTCCTTTCAAAGTCTACTCTTTTTTCCCTATGTATTAGGAAATGCAGAATAAGTTCTCTGAAAACAGACATCTGAAGTGAAAAATAAAGAAAAAAGATCCATCAGAGGAGGTCTGCCTTCTACTAGGCCTCAAAAATCTCATGCCTAAATTAAAACTGTATCTATAAAAAGCAAAGTGAATCACTGAAACACTCTTGCCATGCAACTTAAACCATCAGCATGTTTTGTCAGTCAAACAATACTCAAATATATTGATGCATTAAAAAAGGATGCAGAATGGCTGTAAAACTTTTTAAGTTGCTATTCAGGGGTCTTTTCTTCATGTGCAATTAAAGTTAAGAATGAAAAATGTGACTGTCAAAAGTATGTAAGCTCACATCAAGATTTTGGAAATCACTTTACTAGAACAAGATTATGCAAATGAAACCATAAACTTGTACACCAAAAATTTATGACAGTAATATTAAAAATCTGAGACAAACCAAAGTGTAAATTTAATTTATGCATAGAAGTTCTTCAGTGCATATATACATATACACATACTTACCTAATATTACACTCATTAAGTAGTACCATACAGTTATTGACCTTGATGCCCAACAAATCAACAGCTCTAGCATTGCATTACATTGGTTAATTTCTTCCATTAAATCCTGCCTAACAGAAGAAGAATCCTCAGGAAGCTACATCCCAATGTGCTCCAATTTTATCACCAAATTATAGAACCAAACACAATGGGGAGACTGTATTTCTGTGCCTTGTTTTTTTTTCCCGTCAGCATTAATTCATTTATATCTCAGTAGTCACTCATGTTAAATCATTCACATCTGTAAACTCTCAGCTCTATAATATCACCTCCTAAGCCTCTGTAACCTTCTGGATTCTCATCTTCACTGTGCGTAGATCAGAGTATCAACAATTATCTCAGATCTTGGCCAAATGTCTTCTAGCCAATTTGCTAGCTGCAACTAAGATTGAAGATGAGTAACAGCCCTAATATTTTTCATCTGCAACTGCTTAATTCTTTCAGATTCTTCTTCTGCATTGCTCCTATTGACAGAAACATTTTCTTGAGTTTTAGAAAAGTTTATTGAATGAGAGTGAAAAAACTGCATTATTTTGCAAGTTTTCTTGAATCCAACCAGCACATAAAAAGAAGAAAGAAATTATAAGGGAATGGTACTGATTTTAATAATTGCTTTAAGTAATTTTTTTTTCCCTTCTGTATAAAAGTCCACAAGCCATTTTAAATACAGAAAAAAAGGTAACTTAAACAGAACTTGTTTTTAAATCAGCCCATTATTTTAGAGAAGTATACAGGGTAGTAAATAACCAAGCAGTGTCTCACATTAAATATGTTCCAGGAAACAAACAAACAAACAAAAAGATCTCGTTTGCAATGGTTTTCCATAAATTACAATATTTTTCTCCGTAATTTTCCTATATACCTATATAAGATGTGATAATTAAAATATCTGTGAAAAAAATTATGTGGGTTTCTCATACTGGATAGCAATTATGCACCCAATGCTGAGAATACTCTTCAATCTTGTTAACAGGAGAAAATCTTCTCATGAGGCAGCTATTAAATCATTACTATGATTGTCTTTCTACCTACACTGCATTTAATGAAGTTATTTTAAGTCTATATGAAAAATCATGAGGAAAGATCACCAGATTTCACAATTGCTGCTTTGCTTCACCCACTCACTGTATCCACACTGTACTTACTCCACTCAGGACCAGCTTCAGAGTCAATGTCCTGATCTGAGATGCTCCAGCAAAGGCTAGGCCTTGAGCTATTGGGCAAGACACCTACAGTGCTCCAGTATTATTTACAGCTTAAGTATATTCCCAGTAAAAGAAACAGTGTCAAAACATGTACCCATATGACCTAACACATTCCGTAATTCCTATTACTCAGGTTTTCTCCATGAAAAACTAACTATATGTCAAGTCCAAAAAGGCCCACAGAAGACCACACCAATAAGAGCCCATACTAGAATTCCTGCAAGAACGTTAATTCTGCCTTTTAACAGGTAAAGCAATAACAATGCAGAGGCAAAGCAAAACAAGGAATCCATTCACCACTTCCCATGGACTGGCTGGTGTTCTCCATGTCCAAGAAAGCAGGACTCCATCATGCCTAACAGTGACTTGGGAAGACAAACACCATCACTCTGAATGTCCTCCACTTCTTTCTTCTTCCTCCAGCTTTATATACCAAGCATGAAGTCATATGGTCTGGAATATCCTTTGTGTCAGTTGGGGTCAGCTGTCCCACATGCTTTCCTCCCAACTCCTTGTGTATCTCCAGTTTAATTCTGAAGAGAGGAAAGGAAAGAATTTTCTCTTGACACACCAAAAAACTCTTTGTCACTACTTTGGTGCTGGAGGCCTCTATCTAAATAAAAATGACAAGCAGGCTCTAAATTACAAAATAGTAGTAATGGTAACTCAGTAAACAGCTGACATGCTGCTTTCAACCTTTCTGTCTCAGAAGAAAAATAGAACTTCTTAGCATTTTGATTTTGCTGCCAGGTACTGGAAGTGCCATGAATAATGCTGACAGGGGATGCCTCCAAACCTGCAGAACTTCTTTTTAAAAGTTCTAAAACAGTACTGTTCTTGTAAGCCACAGATGCCCACACAAACTCTGAGAAATACTCTCCAATTACAAATTACTTGAGTATCTTATTCAAGTGTTTCGGAGCAATCATGTGCAAAGTGTTCAAGTTCCTGTCTTTCACAGTTACACTCACAAAATCATTGTTTAGGGTGGAAAAGATCTTTAAGATGATCTGTATACTGTGAAAATGCCAGTTTCCAGGTGAATGTGGTTTATAGGATGTTTTCACAGAATGACCTAATTGTTAGGGTTGGAAGAGACCGCTGGAGATCATGTAGTCCAACCCTTCTGCCAAGGCAGACTCAATTCTAAATGGGTTTTGGCCTTCTTCCTTGCATCCCTGCATACTCTGAGAGTACTCTATCATCCTCCCACATGGTCTGTTCCCTTTTCTACATCCCATGAATTTCTTTCTTGCATTTGCAATTTACTAGGAGCTTCCTGCTGATCCATGCAGTTATCCTGCCACCTTTGCCTGATTGTTTGATCAAGGGGATACACTGGTCTTGAACCTGGAGGAAGTGATGCTTAAATATTGACCAGCTCTTTTGGACCCCCTTCTCTCCTAGAGCTCTAACCCATGGGATTCCTGTAAGTAGGTCTTTGAAGAGGCCAAAGTTGGCCTCTCTGGAGGGCCCTAGTCCTGTTTACTGCTTTGCTTCCTCTGCTCAGGATCCTGAGTTCCACCATCTCATGGTCACTTATAGCCAAGGCTGCCCCCAATCTCCACATCATCAACCAGTTCCTCCTGGTTTTTAAGTACAAGGTCCAGCAACACACATCTCCTCTTTGGCTCCTCCATTATTTGCACCAAAAAGTTACTTCAGTGATCTGCAGGAACTTTCTGGACTGTGTGTTCCAAGCCATGTAGTCCCTCCAGCAAACATTAGGGTGACTGAAGCTCCCCAGCAGAAACAGGGCCTGTGACCACAACGCTTTTGCCAGCTGCTCACAGAAAGCCCATATAATTCCTCCTCCTGATCAGGTAGGCTACAGTAAACAAACAGTGGCACCTGTATTCGCCTGCCCCGTAATTCTTACCATAAACTTTCAGATCATTTGTCTGTCCCTGGGTAGAGCTCAATGTATTCTGGTTGGTGTCTCACATAAAGAGCAAAGCCACCACTTCACCTGTCTGACCAGTCCTTTCTAAAAGTACATAGCCATCTATGACAACATTTCAGTCATGTGAGCTACCTAACCACGTCTCAGTAATTGCAATGAGATCCTGGCGCTCCAATGACACACAGATTTCTAGCTCTTGCTTATTGCCCATGCTGTCTGCATTTGTATACAGGCACTTCAGAGAGATAACCATGCAGCCAGGTTCTCTAGAAGGTATATAAGAGGATTCACCACAGCCATAAACACCCTTGATACGTTTAGCCCTATGATACTCATCTTGAGAGGCAGTCAAGCAACATCTGTCACTGTCACTTGTATGACCTATTCCCCAGAAGGAAGCAAGGGCATGAGCAGTACCACTTCGGATCCCACCCCCGAAACCTTTAGTTTAAAGCCCATCTCACCAAACTGGCCAACCTGCTGCCAAAGATTCCCTTGCCCTTTTTAGACAGGTAGATTCTTTTGCTCACTAACAGGCCACAATCATTAAAGCACAACCCATCATAAAAGCCAAAGCCTTCTAGACGGCACCAGCCAGAAAACCAGACAATGATCTCCATTATGTATCTGCTTCTGGCTGTCCCTATGTCTCTTACCAGTAGGATAGATAAGAACATGACCTAGGGACCAATATTTTTCACCTGCTTCACCAGGGCTTTATAGTCTTCCTTGCTCCTACCTACTTTTTTGGCTTGCGGCATCATTTGTACTGACACGAAAAAGTAATAGCAGATAGTAACAGTCCATGCTCTTGGCAATCTCGGGTACCCTCTTGGTTTGGGCTGCCTAGGAAGGTGGTGGAGTCCCTGTCCCTATATTCCCCTCACACCCAATAAAGAATGGAGGCTGTCTTTGCCCCTCCTTTTGCCATTTATATATTTATAAAAGTATTCGTTATTATCCTTCACAGAAGTAGCAAAATTAGGCTCTAATTGGGCTTTTGCCTCTCTAATTTTCTTCCTACAAGACCTAGCAAAATCCCTAAACATTTCCTGAGTTGCCTGCCACTCTTTCCAAAGGTGATACACTGCCCTTACTTCCCTTAGTTCTTTCAAAAGCTCATCAGGCCAGTCATCTTCCGTGTCAGCTCATATTTCAGCACACAGGGACAGTCTGTTCCTGTGCCTTCAAGATTTTTTTCTTGAAGTATGTCCATCCTTCCTGGACCACTTGGTTTTTAAGGGCTGTTTCCCAAGGTATTCTCTGAACCAGTCTTTTGAAAAGACCTAAGTGTGCCCTCCAGAAGTCCAGAGTGGAAGTTTTGTTGATGCCCCTCACTGTTTCACCAAATACCAAGAATTCGATTATTTCATGGTCACTGTGCCCCAGACGGCCTCTGACCACCAGGTCTCCCACCAGCTCCTCTCTGTTTGCAAACAGCAGGTCTAGCAGAGCCCCACCCCTGGCAGGCTCGCTCACCAGCTTTGACAAGAAGCTCTCCTCCATACACTCCAAGAACCTCCTGGACTGCCTCTTTTCCACTGTGCTGAATTCCCAGCAGATATCTGGCAGGTTTAATCTCCTACAAGAACAGGAGCTGGTGATTTTGAAACATCCTCCAGCTTCTTATAGAATAATTCATTCATCTGTTCATCCTGGTTGGATTGAACTTCTGCGTAAATCCACAAATTACACATTTTACAAGCTAAATTTAAAATAATGAAAGTATGAAGAAGAGGTAATTACTCACTGAAGCATCAAAGCTCAGCTTTTCACATATCTTAATTAGCTGCCACTATAAATACAGATCCCTCATGTGATAATGACATTCAATATCCCTCAACTGAAGGTATTGCAGGAGGCCCAGTTAAAAAAATATAAAATAATAAAAAATCAGATCACTGAACTTAATGCATTGCTGTTGACACTGGCAGCTTATGTTATCTAGCATTTAATCACAGTACTACAAGTAACAGTGATCCTAAAATTTGGATTAGGCACAATAAATGAATTTAACATAAATTAATCAGATTAAAAACCATCGTTGAAGACTGAATCTGTCAAGAGCATGAACGAGCAACTAGAATTTTCATTATTCAAGAACTAACACCATCACTAAATTCAGAACGTGATGTTATTACTGTATTTTTATATGGACTAGCTTTACAGCTCAGTTAAACTGGGCTGAGGTTACAGCTCCATTCAGTGGAAAAAAGAAACTTTTGAAGTAGAGGGTTCTTAAATTAATTGTTTCACCCTAGTGCAACTTCGTGACTTTTGACTGAAAGAATGCGGCAGAACACAGAGCTTTTTTACTTTGGAAAGATATAGGTAACTAAAGAAACTGAAAAAATAGGCCATTAGATTTTAGTCTTTATTTCAAGTACTAATGAAAAACGACAGTAAGTCATTTTCTCTAATATTTATTTCTTCTCTGACTTCATTGCCCATACCCTTCCAGACAACTTTAACAACTACTTCAATGATAACTTTAACATAAAAAGTTTATAATGGCATGCTATAGGAATTTTAAAAGAAAAGGTTTTTAAACTATGGTTTTTGTTTTATATTACGAAAAAATCTGATTTCATTAGACTGTAAAAGCATTATTTAAGGAAGCTTAATTGTCTGAAAAATCTCTTATATTTACTGATGACTATTACCAAAGTACAAATTGAATTATACTTGTACTGAAAACATGAGTCTCCATAGCTCATTTATGCTGTATAGAAACATGTATCATTTCTACAGAAATAAGCTTATCTTGCCAATTACATTGCTAATCCATCAAATTCACAGGGCAGAGTAGGTACAGTTTCATATTCGTTAGGGATTCACTAATAAAACTGACAATCTGGCACAGTCTGTACTCAGCATAACAGGAGAAGTTAGTTTAAAAATCGAATCATACAGAAAAGCAAGTTCAAGTCAGTGAGGATAAAGCATGCTGACAGGACAGCAATAAAAGAACACTCAATTTTTTCAGTATCTGGCTTAGAACTCACCAAACTCATCTATTTTATTTCAACACTGGTATCTTGAGCATTAAACACTAAAATGAAAATTTAAAAGTTTCTTCTATCTAAAGAATTCATAAATCTTCTGTTTAAAGAAAAAGAGTTGAATGGTGATGGTCACAATTCTGAAATACCAGGAATCAAACAGAAATTTCCACATACCTGCACAAAGTCCTTGGAAACAAAATGCTTGTTTCAGGAGGACTCACAAAGGGTTCAGGAGCACTCACCAAAGGCTAAGAATTACACTTTGCCAACTGGCCAAAAGGCCAAAAATGAAGTTGTTCCATTATAGCAAAGACGAACACAGCAAATGGAAGCAACACAGCAAAGTTAGATGGATGCATTTGAAAATATAACTGGCAGCTCAAAACTCACCTTCTTTTTCAGCTGAAAACCTCCAGATACATACAAAGAACAGAATAATTTGCAGCTTCAGGTATAAAGGAAATTCTAACCCCTCCCAGATGGCAATGGAGATGAGGCAAAGGAGACAGACTTCATCTGCTGCACTTCTTAGCAAAGTTTTAAAATTTTATTTTGGCTTGAACTGATTTTTGGGCCACCATGTACAACCATCTGCCTGTTTAGAAAGACTCCATTGGGAAGTCCGGCCTTACATTTACATATTCAGCTTATCATATTGGGGTCCTATAGTTTTCTCATTTATTTCTCACAAAAGGTCAAGAAGAGTGATTTAGGAAACAGTGTAAGATTTTGATTCAGAGAGAGCCTATCAGCCGGATGCTCTGCACAATGCAGTAAAATATATTCTCTGAAAGAGTGACTGAGTGTTTTAGAACACTGTGGAAGATTGTACAAGGAGCAGTATAATGTACTGCATCAGGAGTCCTCAGCTCAATCATGCACTTCATGAATATCCTCCAGTAAGAAAATACTAATTCAGTTTGCTCTTACCTGTTTCCAAACTGGCAGTAATGAGGAAAATGCCAGACACAGCGGTGCAGCACTTGAAGTGGAGAAGCACCAGGGCATGTGCAGCAGGATAGGTACTTCAGGACCAGCCTTCCACCCTCACACCAAAAATACCCAGCTTGGGAGCATACTTGCATTCTGATCTTTTTCAAAAAAATCATGGACAAGCCACAATGATTATTTTTAGCAATCTGTAGTAAAATTAAATTTTGAGAAAATTGGAGCAACAATAAATAAACAGGAATGTGAAGAATTTAAATATGAATAAGATTTATTTTTTTAAATGGCAGAAGGGTTCCCTGACAGGAAATCTGTTCTAGAATATTTTCTAATAAACCAGTCTTGGTGAACAAAAGTGTTTCAGAAATAGTTTGAATATAATATTTTAGACAGCTTCTCCAGAATAGTTTCTTGGGGAAAAAACATACAAACAGGTGTGAAATTTTTTGCATTTTGAGGGCATAAAACAGGTGAGACAGAAGCCTAGTCTCCACAGGCAGATTAGCTAAGTTCATGAAGCAATGTATGCACTTCTGCTTTGCAGCACTGCTCTGCAGCATTTCTGCCAGAACTGGGCAAAGAAAGATAATATTCCTTAAAATACACAATTTCTAATCCTAATATAATCAGAGCAGAAAACCACCTTTTGTATAATTATGTTTATGAATATTTTTCTGTCACTTAGCATGATCTGGAAAATTATAGAAGACCCACAACTGGCAGGAAGAGGAAGAATCCCTAGCCTCAAGCAGCACACTGTTTCAGCAAAAGAGATGACCAGCTCACGGGACAACTATGGATCAACGGATTCTCAAATCACTCTGTTCTCACCATTTAACATTTAATCTTTTTAAAAGCAGAGTATCTTCCATTCCATGGATGTTCTGTTCTAGACAATGGATTAATGTCACATATGACTTGCCAAGTAGCCATCAATAGAGCCTACACAACAATGTTCTCTCCACTTTCATATTTCATTATGAGCACATCTGACTCATGCCTCTCACTTGTTCTACTTATTTCTACTTTATTCTCCTCTACTAAGAATATTCTACTATTCTGCTAAGTTCATTTCATAACTGAACAGTGACATTACTAGATGATTTCATGGTGAATGATGACATTATTAGGAGAAACTGGATCATAATAATAGATATGGCCATTTCAGATTCATGCATTTTGACAAAGGCTCCATCTGACTTGACTGCTGCGTCTGAAAGTACTGTCCCTCAGCTGCATCAGAAGTGTCCCTGGATCCTCTGTACAGATACAAGAGACAAAAGGTGACATGCCTGATGTCTGAGCTGCCCTCTGAGGAAGAGGAGCAGTCACCCAAAACCACCCTAAGTTACTCAGTGAAATAAGCAGAGAGCAGTTCTCTTAGGCTGTCTGTTGTATCAACAGTGTTTACTGGCAAGGCAACACAGACTCCACAGGTTGAGCAACATCACCAGGGAAGTCTGTGGTCCTCAAGACCAACCAAAAGATTGATCAAGTTTCTAGTACTGCCAGAACCCCCCTCCAAAACATGTACCTTCATCTCACTTTATGGTTTTCATACATGATGAGTATTTTTACTAACACAAATGAATCTCTACTCCCCCTGCCCCGCCCTCTTAAAATTTCTAGCAAAATACCAGGCCTTTTATTTGGGTGCTCAGTAATAAGTTGCTGGTTTTGATATTGAATTACTTCATGAATTTTTAAAAATATGCTAGATCTCCAAAGTGCTAATTTCATATTCAAGTTTCAAAGACTCCATATACTTCCATGTTCAAGTAACTCACTTGCCCCCATTTTAAGCACCAAATATATCAGTCACTAAACATGAGACCAGTTTATGTCATATACAACTTTCCTCTTCGTAGTCTAATATGTTCAATTAGCAACCAGACCAATTTAGGGCTCACATTTCTGTTCCACATTAACTTTACTCACTTGAATATTATTTAATCTTAGATACAGAAAACAGGAACGCGTTCAATAGCCCTTCCCTCTTTTCTTGTAATGAGCATTATTTATACATTTGGTAATTTTCCTGTTTAACATAAAAAGGACAGACATACACCCTGGTTTGATACTGCAAACATTACACAATCAGAGAATCACAGAATAAGCTGAGTTGGAAGGGACCTATATGGATTATTGAGTCCAACTCCTGGCCCTGTACAGCACCATACTCAAGTCACACCATATGCCCAAAAGCACTGTCCAAATGCTTCCTGAACTCTGTTGAGCTTGGTGCTGTGACCACTTCCCTGGGGAGCCTGTTCTAGTGCCCAGCCACCCTCTGGATGAAAAACCTTTCCCTAACGGCCAACCTAAACCTTCCCTGACACAACTTCAGGCCATTCTCTCAGGTCCTGTCACTGGTCACCAGAGAGAAGAGGTCAGTGTCCGCTACTCCTCTTCCCTACATGAGGAAATTGTAACTGCAATGAGGTCTCCCCTCACTCTCTTTATCTCCAGGCTGAACAGACCAAGTGACCTCAGCTGTTCTTTGCACAGCTTCCCCTCAAGGCCCTTCAGCATCTTTGTTGCCCTCCTTTGGACATTCTCTAATTGCTTTACATCTTTCTTATATTGTGGTACCCAAAACTGCCCCCAGCACTTGAGGTGAAGCTGCCCCAGCCCAGAGCAGAGCAGAACAATCCCCCCCCTTGCCCATCTGGCGATGCTGGGCCTGATGCCCCCCCCGGACACGCTTGGCCCTCCTGGCTGCCAGGGCACTGCTGGCTCATGATCAACTTGCCACTGACCAGGACCCCCAGGTCCCTTTTCATGGCTCTGCTCTCCAGAATCTCATTCCCCAGTCTGTCCATACGTCCAGAGTTGCCCCATTCCAGGTGCAGAATCAGCACTTTCCCTTGTTGAACTTCATACGGTTGGTGATTGCCCACCCCTCTAATTTGCCAAGGTCTCTCTGCAGGGCCTTCCTACCTTCAAGGGAGTAAAGAGCTCCTCCAAGTTTTTTATCATTTGTGAATTTGCTTAGTATCACTTCCAGTCCTGCATCCAGGTTGTTAATGAAGATGCTGAAGAGTACAGGGCCAAGAATGGAGCCTGAAGAATCCCACTGGTGACAGGTCACCAGTCTGATGTCACCCCATTTACTATCACCCTTTTTTCCCCACCCATGAGCCAGTTGCTCACCCATCCCATGATGTGTTTATCCAGCTGTGTGCCACACATTTTGTCCAGAAGGATCCTGTGAGAGGCAGTATTGAAAGCTTTACTGAAATCCAAAAAGAGCACATCAACTGGCTTCCCTTGATCAAGGGAACCCATAAAGTGGGTTACCTTGTCATAAAAGGAAATGAGGTTTGATAAGCAGGACTTTCCTCTCATGAAACCATGCTGGCTGTGACTGATGACTGCATTGTCTCTCAGGTGTTTTTTAATACCTCCCTGAATAATCGTCTCTGTAACTTTACCAGGCACTGAAGTGAGGCTGACAGGCCTGTAGTTTCTGGGGTCCTTCTTGCCCTTCTTGGAA
>VXBT01001906.1:2652-19491 GCA_013400235.1 Oriolus oriolus
GGTGGTTGCTGATAGCTGGCATGTCCGTAGCAGGGGTCTTCATCACACGTTCCTTGGGTGTTACCCAACCAAGCAGACAGTTCAATTCCCACAAGCATAACTTTATCAGCTATTTCACTACTATGTCAAGTTTCGTTAGTAACAGAAATAAAGGCATTTGTTACTGTTACAAAAATGTATCTTTATAACAAAGCTACTTTAAGAATTAACATTATACATATAGCATCCATTTCAGTATTTGTGAAAAGCCAATTTTATCACACTTCCTCCCTCCCTTCCTCCCTTCTTCCCTCCCTCCCTTCCTTCCTTCCTTCCCTTCCTTCCTGCCTCTTTTACTATTAAATAAAATAAATCAACTACTTTGGCATCAACATCTAACCTTGTTTGGTGTTATTCGTGGTTTTTGGGTATATTTCGAACCTTTCTGTGTCCCATCCTTTTTATTCACAGAGGCTTAGTTTCCTTTGGTCTTCTGTGTTAAACTGGTTCATAACACTCATGTAGGTTTTGTTCCATCTCCAACTTACAATTAGATCTTAAGCCTAATAAAGTGTTTCAAATACTTTTAAATAAAACTCAGAAGAATAAAGCCTAGAAGATGAGCCTGATAGAAGTAAATTGTTTGAAAACTGAAATAAAGAATCTAGTTTCTTAATATCACGTTCTCATTTATTGCTGAAAGAGTAATAAAGACAAGGTATTTTTGGTTAAGAGAGATTGTCTGGGTGGTTGGATAGTGCTGCTATATTTGAAGTACTGAAAAAAAATTATATTGTTATAATAAAGTAATAGGCTGATATAAAGCTGGTGAAATCGGTTTGTAGAGCCACTAAAAGATTACCGTGTTAAACTACATAGATACACAGATACTGCTCAAAAGTGAACACCTAAATTAAGAAAAGGCATACAGAATATCTCCTCAGAGAACAGCCCTCTGTACCTCATGTTCCAGTCCTTAGTAAAGATAAACTGTCCTGATTTTGATAAATAAATTACACTTCTTGATTTCTGCATGCATAAGCTGCTGCTTTAGTTCATTACTTATAGGAGTGTTGACCAGAGACTTATCTAGCAAAGTTAACAGATTTTATTAATTGGTCCCTATTTAGTCTCCATCTACTTTGATTGTCATCAGATTCAAGATTCCCTATTTGCCTCAGTGACATACATTGCAATAAAAAGGCTATTACAGACACAATCATGCCTGTGTTTATCAGGGTACTTGGTAGTTTTGGAAATTGGTAGTGGATAATATTATATAAATTCTTAGTTATGAAAGAATGAACCAGATTTCTTTCATCCATTTAAAAAAAATTAGCCATTTACTTCTAAAAAAACAGTCTGCCAATATAAAAATATTTCAAATTTACTTGATCTTGTCTTGACAGAAAATAGAGCCTTCAAATCTGATCATCTTTCAGTTTTGGTAGACAGATGAAGTGTTCCTGGAACAGCAAAACTGAATGTAGCAATGTTCAAGCATGTTATCAAACCAACTAATAGTTCAGTCTTTTTCCTGCTAATTTTGTAAGTGGTCCATATATTTTAATTCCTTCTTAATTTAGTATGTTAAGTCAGTTTTGGTTATCTTCATTTCTATTCTTAGAAAAATACTAACAGAAACAGGCACTTTTGAAATCTAATCTTTCCTTTACATTAGTCAAAACAGATTTTATTTCTTGCACTTCTGCCCTCCAATCATAGGCATTTCAGGTTCATCTTGAGAATTGCTGATTAGCATAACAAAATTTATCAAAATTTTGGTGGTTTTTTATTTGCCTTTGATGTAATGCATGTTAATCCATTTTCACTATTGTATCATGCAAATACGCATGAAACATTCATTTCTTAAATTTATCTTTCCTCTTATAATGAAGATTTTATAGAGCTTAGCAATACCTCTTGCTTTTCAGTAATGCCAATGTCAAAATTGTACGTGGGATGCTATTTCCACTATATTATCTCTATTGTTAAATCAAAATACTGAAGTTGAAAAGCAGCATTATCACAGTACAAAATAGCAAAAACCAAGAAATGCAAATCAGAAACACAAGGTGCTTGTAACTACACTTCCTCCTCTATAAGGATTAACTCTATGCTTACAGGAATTTTTGGCCAGTTTGTGACAGTATAATAACATGCAATTTATATGTCTTCCAATTATTAGAAAAATGCATTGCTACAGTGAATGTTGTACATGTAATGAAAAAATGAAATTAATAAAATAAAGCGGCTCAGTTGTTCTTGGTGCATTTTACACTTTTCATGCAAATATAAAAGAAATACAGATTCTTACCGTAATTCTACATACTTGTTATTTCTTCCCCTCTCTTCTCATTGGCATACCAGCTAAAGACCCAATATTGAAAGGATTTCACCATAGTAATCAAATCCAGAAAAATACCACGGCACCACATTAACACAGAAGTTAAGTAAGTCATGGTAATTGTAAAGTCTCCTTAACATCATTCTTCTATAAAGGAAGTGGAATAAAGATAAATACACCAAATATATACAAATAGTTTATTGGATTTTCTAGTCTAATTTAAAAACCTACTTTTCACCTGGACTCCAGAAATCTTTTAAGGAAATACCTAATAATTGACTTATTTATTTAATCTAGCTAATTGTATGATGATAACTTCAGATGTCAAACCTTGCACAAGAGATAAACTACCCAATAATTGGTTATTAAAAATACTTTAAGCCTACAGTAATGCAGAATGACCATATTGTTGCTTGAGACTTATCAAAAAGATTGAAAACATTCTAATTGTTACAGTGCCCTGAACAAATACATGAACTAGATATACAAATATATAAACTATATATAAACAAATACATAAACAAATATATAAACAAATATACAAACTTTCAAAATTCATCACATACATTCTTTGTGCTTTTGATAAGACAAAGGTATGTCTGCATACAGCTGCATGTCTTCTTCTTACAGGATCACAATGTAGATATTACCTGATGGCTTTATTTCCCATTTCTTTCCTTGGAAATACCAGTTGCAAAAGTGCAATACTTCTGGCTGTACTATAACTGGGAAACTCTTCATAACCTGCTGAAAGACTTCTGCTTGACTGTGACAGGACCTTTCCCCCCTCATACAGCAGAAACTTATTTCCCCATCACGTATGGCTAAGTCAGACTGGAATAGTTCGTCATGTGATGAATTATTTTGGCTGAAAACACTCTTAGCCAGCCATGAACACCCTGCCTTATGCATGAGAAAAGCTAACCTAAAATTAGTGACTGCAGACACGTGCACCTTCTACAACTATAAAAGATCGCTATGATTTTTAATAAAATTAGAAATCTCTTATACACTCTCTGAGTGTGTAGAGAATTCTCGGCATGGAGACATTAATGTTGAGTTACTTCCCTGGTATTGAGAGGAATTAGGAGATTCTCTGCACACCACTATCATTCGTTGGTAAGTGATATTGGCTCCTAATCGATACTATTTCTTTGCTAGCTGTAATATAGGTCCCTTTATTGTGCGCTGTATTTTATCTACTAGTAGTGCTTCTTTTGTTTATCCTGGGTAGTAAGTTAGACTGTTTAAGTCTTGTGTCTGTTTTCCTTGGTCTCCTCCTGTCCCATCTGGGGTGCCACACCCGCTGGGGTGCCAGCGAACTGATGCCTTAAGGAACCTATAGATGAAACAACACACACTTTTGAGATAATATTAGTGTAGAGGGTAATAAAAGGCTGGTCTTTATTGGAGGCCTCCAGTGGCAGATACGGAAAATGTCCACAAAAGCCCACATGGGGTGAATACAGTTTTTTTAAGTTTAGCAAATTAGCATATTTGACAAAAATCACCAATTAGGAGCTCAAGTCACCACTTGTTCCCTAATTGCAGTTCAAGCTAAATCCTCCCCCCTCAGATAGGCCTAAACTTTGTTTATGAAAGTATGTCTTCAAGAGCTGGTTTTCAGCCTTGGTTCTCAGAAAGAACCAAGATAGGATAGGGGCTTTGGAACGTGTTTTGTCTTTCTGCTTGGAAAAATATTGAAGTTAAGGTACAATAAAAGGCTGCAAGTATATATGTAGAGAATACAGAGAATATATTAAATAAAAAAGACAAAAATCATTAGGCATCAATATCCATCTGCTTTACATTCCTCAAGAGCAACAAAAAATTTACAGTAGAGAATTTCCTCATCTGGTCTTTTCAACAGTTAACTTGTTTTAACTTTCAAAAGTGACCTCTCCATGTACAACATTGAACCAGTGGTCCTTCCCCAATATGGAAAATATAACAATTCATCATTACCTGCCTTTTTTTGTTCTCTGTAGTCAGAAAATTTGCAACACATCTGTTCGGTTCTTTCAGTTCTGTCTTTCCAAGGTTCTTATGGGGACATTGTTACTGTTCTTTCAAAAGCACAAATGATATAAACTTCATCATCATAATCAATCTATAGGTATATAGATATAATAAACAACTGTGAATGACTACCTGAGAGGCATAATTTTTGAAGTGTTTGATTTGTCTGGGCATTCATCATATAACCAGCAGATAACACAGCTATATGGAAAACAATATTGTCTCCCATTCAACTATGGAGTACCATAAAAGTGTCAGATGACCTATTTACGATGGTTTTTTTGATGTATTTTCATGAATAGATGAAAATTTTAATTATAATACTGATTGCTTAATAAAGACTTTTAAAATAGGTATCTCATCAATAGGAATGTAATCAGATAATATAAAATAAAATTTCTTCAAACTATGTATTAGTTAAAATATTCCATGAAATGGTATTTAGTGCTCTACTAAGCATTTAAAAACACATTTTGAAACCAATAAACTGAATTAAAATATTCTCAGATGTGGTATTTCGTGCCAAAGGAAAACAACTTTCAGATGAATGTTCACTGTAAATAGATGAACTGACATCAGGAAAACAACACACTAAGGGAAAACTCAAGGAGCTAAAAAGTATTTCTGCTAAAGTCCACCTTTTACACTGTCTATGCTTTTACATTTCTACAAGAAGTCCCACATGTTCTACTCTTTGCTGCTTCAGAATATACGCTGCATTGCTCCTAAAGACAGAGAAGGAGCTTGGGGAAATATAGTAAAAGTTTTCAAGAGGAAATAGATAATTTTGTGGAAAATTCTCCCATGACTCAAGCAATATCATGGTTTTTTGTTAACTTGCTTTTATTTGCTAAGTACTGTGCAGAGGATGCACAGATTGAAATGCATTTCAAGAACAGTAATATAGAAGCGATTGTGGATTGCAGAGAAAGACCTTTGGTGTGAGGGAAAATTGATGGTTGTTGAAACAAATTTCAGCTCTGTAAGGTGTCACCCAGCATAAAGNGTACCTTGGAGGAGGACAGCAGGGGATGGTGTGGAGGGGTGTAATTGGGCCAAAACAGCTACATAAATGGAATATAATAAGAGCTGGACTGTACATTTTTTCATGGCAATTATAAGCACACAGTTAACAAAATGTTCAGTCCTAAACTATTTACATAGGTTTAATTACATTACAATCCAAGACAGCTAGCTGTTCAGGACTTGGACCCCTACCATTTGGTAATTAGCACTTTGCAATATCCTGCTGAAAAACATCTCTGGTAGCCTGAAAGAGGGAGAGTTGTCTGAGCAATGTCTTCACCTGGTGATGCAACCCTAAAAGGGCTGGAATTGCACTGGATACCCTGCGTAGGACCAAGCCAGGAACAAGAGCAGGAGCACAACAGGAGCTCATTCCACACTCTCAGTCATGCAAACACACATTGCATGCTCTGTAATGTGGCCAGCACAGAGAGGGTTATAATATTTTCTGTCGGCCGCTGTATTTCTCTTGAAAATTCAGGCTGTCTGAATTCCTGCACACCTGAAAAAGAGGAAGTGATCTTTATTCTATGAGGCTTTTAAGTATGTTCTTCCACTTGGTTGTATAGTCACCAAAATTCATATAATGCAGTTCTAAGCAGAAAGCTGCCAAAATACACTAAACAGTTGAGAAGTTATAAATGTGTTTTAAATACAGCCACTGAGAGCCATGAGTTAATCTCAGAAGAGGTAAACAATAAAGTTTCAGAATAATATCCTTATTTTATTGCATTAGCTTAACCTAGAATATAATATTCTCAAGCAATTTTGACTAATTTTTGTTGCAAAACAAGATCACTTCTGCATTATATGTTAAATATAGTAAAGTAAACACACTTGCTAAAAACATAAACTTTGGGACTTATTTTGATAAGTGCTGTATCATTCAATCATCAGTGATACTGTATATGTTCAAGACTAGCTTGCTTTCAAAAATTTGAAAAGCTCAGCATCAAGATGAAGAAGTGATTTTGTTTTGCCAGTTTTGACTTGCCAGTTTCCAAGGACAAATTAAATAATGCTTAGTTAATTCATGAAAATATGATAAATTTAAACCAGTCTTTTTTTAAAAAGGTGCTAATAAAAATACATTTTAATTAACATGTCAGAAATCATCCATTTCAAAATATTGTGAATCTCTTATTTCTGAAAATGGCAATCCATTGACCTCTTGAGGGTTTCTCCTTGTGCTAGGCCTACCTGGAGAGTAGGCATATATACTTAACTGGAGATAAAACCCCGTGAAACCCCAAGTATTATTTCTACTGAGATTTATTTGATGCTGCACTATAAAACTACATCTATTATTTCTATGAAATCTGGTTCTAAGATTTTTTTTCTTGTTCTTGTCCAGAAGAAACACCTTAGATAGATAGAGGAAGTATCCATACCCAGTTCATTTTCAGAGTAATTGTTATCCTGAAAGAGAGGGGAAATTGCTAAGTAGTCTTTTTTTTCTTTTTTTTTTCCTTTTTTTCCCTTTTTTTTTCTCTTTTTTTTTCATATTTTATTTGAATATCTGCATAGTGCCTCAGGCTTACTGAATGTTTCCATTGTCTTTTATCCTTTTACTCTCTGGTGATAAGCATTCTTTTAAAATTAATTAGACTGTGAAATAAGATGTCTTTTATCTCTGAGGCAGAAACGCAAAACTTGCTTTGCTCCTATATAATCTGTATAATATGGAAGTATGTCTGAAAAATTCTTTCCCTAACACTGTCAGGCAACCCAGCTTATTTCCCTCTCAACTTGCACTGCACTGGTTGATTTTGTAATGGATTTCTTGGGGCATGGATAGGGAAACTGCATGTTTTCCCCAACTCTTCAAATGGAAAAAAATACATGCATTACAAAATCAGATACCGAGCACAAATTTGTCCTTACTGAATTAAACTAGATATGGTTTAATCAGTTGCAATCTTGTGACTAATTGTACTCCATACAGGAGGAAATATAACTTGAGACAGCTGCACTTCTGAGACCCGTGAGCTGCATAGTGGAATGATCATTATTCCATAATATTGCCTAGTACCCACTTTGTTAGTTGCCCTTTCTCTAGAGACCAGCAAATAAGTAAAGATAAAGAATATAGCATAGAAATTACTTTTTTTGACAAAAGTAATTCAGATTAAATTATTCTTTACAGTTAATTATAAAATCTGAATGCTCTGTAGACTTGGTAAATTGTTTGCTACCATGTTTGCTAATCATCGAATGATTAAGGGAAGGCTAGAAATATGACAATACATTGGAAGAGCAGTGACGCGTTTGATGCTTTTCCAGCTACCAGCTAGCAAGGTTCTTTTGTTGAGGTATAATTATGTTATTTGTTGCCATTTGACAAACTAAAATACTTAATCAGAAAATTACTACCCCTAAAATCTTGAGTGCATTTCAGTGTCTTCTACAAATTTCAGAAAGAAGCCTGCTTCTTCCTACCTCTGCCTCTATTCCTCTCCAGAAAGCTGTATCACACATGTGTTGCAGACCTCCCAGAAATCTGCCAGTTTCAGACTACTTTGAACTGAGGATAAGAGAAAAAGCTTTCATGGGTAATGTCCTGCCAAGTACCATGTCTCTTACATATCAGTTGGTAGCAGCTGTGGCAGAACAGCATGAGGAGAGATTTAATTCCTGATAGGCCATTTAGTACTTTATGGGTCATAACAAACATCTTAAATTCCATCTGGAGACCATGAGGCAGTCACTGTAAATACCACAAAAGTACATCAACACTCCCAGTAAAATATCCTCTTTTACCTCTCAAAAGTAACAGACTATTTCGTACCACATCTGTGTCAGCTCCTAACAAGCACCAAGCTACAACAAGATGAAAAGTGTATTTTTGCAGTCTAAGAAAATGACTCGCTCTCCTTGGGGAAAGCAAACAAACAAAAAAATCCCCAACGCTAACAACAAAAAACCAAGAAAACAATAACAAAAACAAAAAAGCAAAACACAAAACCGAACCAAAAACCAAACAAAAACAAACCACAAAAAAATTCATAACATGAGAGAGGAAACCTGAGAGACTGCTGGTAAAAATGCTGACTTCCATAATGTGACCTTAACATAATAATAATGGAGAACCTATGGTGCCACTAATGATGATAATGAGGACTGACAAATGCCTTCATCTTTGGTAACTGAATATACACCCTCTACTGTCCAAGTTTTATCTAGGATGTGTTTTCTCTTACCTTATGTGACTTGTGAATTGTGTCAAAGAGAAACAAGACAGATAGTTATACATCACTGGAGCAAGTAAAACATTTCTGATGTCTGTTGTTAAATATCCTGTGGCAACTGCTAGGGATAGATGCTTGTTATCCAAAACTTAAAACTGGATTCAGCCATCTATAAACTACTGTGTGCCCCCTGTGTTGGATCATTTTTGTCTTATTTCTTCATTCCAAAAAATTTCAGTTTAAGTCCTCATGATTCATCCAAGATTCTCATACTTGTTCTGAAACACAGTTACTTTATTTCAGGCCTTTATCATGATCCTATTGTACCAATACTTGTCTTATTGATCAGTGAGCAGTATGTATGAACAAATATAAATGAAGACAAAATGTTTAGATGAAAAGCCTTGTGGTGTCGATTTTGTGTTGTGACTAAACAATGTCAAATTTTTATGCAGACAGTTAAGCAATTATCTTTTTCAATACAAAGGGTACCCATGATTTTCATTATTCTGAAAAAAAATCTTACAGGGGTTGTCTGGAGTTTTTTTAACATACTTCTTTGCTTTATCTTATCAAAGTGTATTATTCCAAGTACTGCTTAACAATGCTTGTAAGTTCTGTTTGATTTTTATTTAAGTCATCAATATGAAGGTCATTATGTTGTCAAAAAGATGATCATCATGTCAGTCCACAGCACTGCCCTTTATTTAACTGCATTAGCATGCAGCTAGCAGTCTATAAAAAGAATTACTGGACAATCGAAACCATTGTTTCTGATAACATAGAAATGTCTTTTTTTAAACTTCTTTGGAAAACATAACACAGGTTTTTTTGAAGTCACTCAGTGACATAAAAGGTCCACATTTTTTTTGCTTCAGAAGGCAGAATATTTACTTTCTTAAATATATGGAAGTAAAATCATAAACCTTCAACTAAAAATTGTATTTTAAAATATTTTATATATTATAGTAGTGTATGATCAACTGCAGTAAAAAAAAAGCTCCAAGAAAAGGATGATGCTTAAGGAAAAGGTCTGTGAGGCATTCCACACTGATGTGGGTGTTACTGACATGAGTTGATAGCAGTGTAATAGAACTTCCCTGTGGTTATTTAATGCAATTACAAGACTAGGCCTGCTTTGAAACAGAATCTTACAAAAATGTCTATGGTTTGAAGTACAGTACTGCAACATTCTTTCAAGCTTCACTTGTACACTCCAGGGTCTCTTACTCCCTGCTCAAAATACAGCTTTCAGCTCTTACAATGATACGTAAATTACCACATTAGTAATAGCTGTGCCAGTTTGGGCACTGAAAATTCTAATCAAAGCTGGATGCTAGGTGACAGATTGTTCTCAACAGGTTAACTACAGGACATTCAGATTCTTTACTGCACCTGCATGGAATGGATTTTTTAAACAAGTCATTTTTATACAGTCCAATGTTATGTCCAACAAACGAACACGTAGGGATTCCATTTTGCTCTTTGTTAATCAAGTCAGAATATTTAGGCTTTGGTGTGGTTTTTTATTTGATAAAAATTATTGTAAGGAAACAAAGGGCACTGTTCAAATCTCTAAAAGCATGAAAGAACTCAGTGACAAAACTAAAGTGAACAGAGAAGGGAAGAAAGGAGTTCCCATATGACAGAGCCTGATCCAAAGAGATGGGACCATCACGGCTATTCACAATTCGTTCCTTGAATAATCAAACAACGCATCAGTCTCAGAGACCATAGATTTAGTAACAAGTCGTCATAACTGCAGACAGTCACAAGTTTCAAAGTTACATGGTAATTTATAACTTTTTGGTCCAATAAGCAATTAACCCCAAGCTTTGTTTTGACTTTGTAACCTATCACCTTTGGTATTTTTTACTGCATTGCATCTGTTTTCAACCAGTAGCTTCCTAGCTCATGTACACACATATACTTCTATTATAACATCTAAATTCTTAACTTAAACTATAAAATCACATTACTATACTTAAAAACCCTTCACCATATCACCCAATACATACTCTTACTTATAACTATAGAAACATAGATTTATAATTCTTCTGCTTAAGATCTGCATACCTTTATCATGACATCAACCCAAGCTCTTTCCAGGGCTGTAAATTAAACTCATTAGTGCCTGTGGAAGTTTCTACTCCTGTTTCCCACACCCATATTCACTACAATCATTCTCATTTCAATAATCAAACTTGCAATGATTTGAAAACATTGCATCAGGACAGATGAGGGAGCAATAAGAACAGCTGGATGTTTTGGCAGAGACAAGAAAATCCTGCAGCTGTGTTATCAGGTAAAAGGTAAAACAGAACACCAACTTTTATAAAATTGTAAATATTTTCCTCTTCCCGCACCTTGCACACTTTGGTTAATACTAAATAGTCTTTCATTTTCCCATTTCTCTAAAGATATGTGTACACAACATATTTCATTTATCCATGTTAATGTTTCCATAACAAATAGATAAATGTTAGCATCTCTTCTAATTTTAAAAATAGGCAGTATTTCCTTGCAATGTAAATTTTGTCAGGGAAAAGACTCACTTAAACCATATACTGAGACTCAACTGCTCTCACTTCTAACTTGAGCTAGAAGTCTACCTAAATGAAAATGAACAAAAGCAACACCCCAAATTATTCCACTAAGTAAAACAAATCACGTATTTTTAGCTCAGAAATTGAAATAGTGACAAATCTACTACTTGACTCGGGAAATAATAACATATATCACATGCAAGCTCTCAGACAACATTATTCCAAATGTTTTTCTGACTTCTTAACACCTGTAAATACTGATTACAGAACACAGAGTCATTTAGGGAGGAAGATACCTATTGAGATTTAGCCCAATCTCCCCGCTCAAGATGGTTCAGCTAAAGCAGATTGCCCAGGACATCTGGGTTCTGAATATCTCCAGATAGATATCCACCATGACCTACCATGTAGGCTGGGCAGCAGATCTATTCGGCAAGTCCTCATCTCAAAAGTGAGAGTCTTCCTCTTCCAATGTATTTTTCACTTCCCTAGGTGAAATTGCCATCTCAATAGAGAGGTTTGTTGCATGAGGAGAACATTCCAACATTTGTGGATGATTTTCAGGTATTTTTCAGGTATTGACACTGATAGACCTGTGAAATACAGAACAGAGTTTTACTGTATGTACGTATTCTGTAATGTTCAATATTTTTGTAATAGACTAATTGGAGTATTTACCTTTATCAAATAAGAATTAATTATATTGCTTGGAAATACTCAGAAATAGGTTTATTTACTATTCTTATGGCCAGTAAAACTTCAAGAAGTAATGGAAGGTTTGAAATGCATTCATTTAGCTGTAGAACTGTTACAAAAAGGGAAGGAAAAAAATTCCCTTATAAACCTCAAATATGACCTAAATAAACCATCTCAAGTGGTAAAGTATGATTCTTTTCATGTTCATATTGCTCTTGGTGGTGACAGTTAACAAAGTTGGCAATAGTATGTGTGCCTTTGCAATGAGGATATTTCTCTGCTAAGAACCAGCCTGAGATCTCTCCTCCCTTCTCCAAGAAGAAAACAGTTTGAACATTCACTCGGTTAGAACCACTAAGGTCTCAGACATAAAATACTTTGTCTTTACAACCTAGAGAAGCACAAGCACGTATTTTACACAACAGTAATATATACCAAACCATCAGGTTGGTTCCTGGGGTTACATTTATAATATGTGTGAGTTTGCATTGCCATTGTTTTGATAACATACTATTTTCCATTGAAACTCTTTGTTCTTTGATTTTTCCAGATCGAATATTTCCATATTATTCAATGTATTTACTTGGTAAGCCAAAATCACTCACTGAAAATTTTTACTCACTTGAAAAATGCAAGTGAAGACAGTAAAAGGAGAATATGAAACTCAAGGTAAAAGCCTAGCAAAGACCCAGTGTGGCAACATCAACACTTTACTTGCACTAATTTCCATCCTGGAGCCTGTACAAGAAAGCAGGCTGTGACCTGCAAAAGGTAAAATGCAAGTACAACAGCGCACAAACCACTGGTGAGAGGAAACAATGATCCTTCTTAATTTCATATATAAATTAGGTAAAATACTACAATTGTATATATGGAAAGGAAGTCAGGGAAGAAAAAAGGAGGCAGCTGAGTAAAATATTTGATACAAGATTTAATGACTTTGTGCCATGCCATCACCTGTCTCTAAGCCCTATGGTTTATATCAACAGCAGTCAAACACCTGCCTACACACCAACGAGGTTAAGATACAACAATTTTAAATACATTTTAAATTTAAATCTCGTTATATACATTCTTTAGCTTTAGAGCATCCAAGTTTATTATTAGAATTATCATGATATCAGTTGTACTCACACCAAAAGCTGTTGATAAGCATCATCAATTACTAAATGCATTTCAGTATCAAACTATGTGCATTTTGCATTTGATTGCTCTCTAGTAAGTCTGTCTGAAAACACACTTCCTGGAATTTCTTGGAACACAGTGTCCTTACTCCGCTGAAATTCTTAACAAATGTTCCAAGGAGCTAGACTTTTACTCATATTATTCCATTTTTCCCAGGAACACCTAGGTTGTATCATCAGACTATATTTTATCACCAGAAAGCCAAAATATTTCCAGCATATTTATCAACAGAAGAAACAGATGGCCTTGTCCATAGAAAAAAATGATACTAGGATGCCAGGTCAGCACTCGTGAAGAGGGCTTTGACAGTCACTGGAGGACAGCAATACTTCAGCACACAATAATGAGAACTACTTTTTCCCATGCTAGACCGCTTAAGACAGTGGAACATTAAAGAAATGGCAGTCCTGGTCCCAGCAGAGAAACTGATCCTCAGAAACAAAGCCACATGCTCTTCTGCACTACTGCACAGCAAAATTAAAACAACTCCCAAAGCTCTTTGAAAACAAATTAAGTATTCTAGGCTGGACTGTAATAAGTGTGTCCATGTCTTTTAGAAGTACTGCCACAGAAATCTTGGTGAACAGTTTATTCAAGGCATCAAATTTCAGAAGCAGACGATGTGAGTGGTTGCACACTGCACTCCTCATGCTGCCTACACAAGGTCTTTTCCTCTCAAGGCTCTGTCAGACTTCCTTCTGTTCTAACTGCTGTGAAGGGAGTGCCACATAAGAAGCAACATGTAGAAGGAAAATATGCTTTGAGGAAAAAAAACCAACTGTTGAGAGGTGGAACAAGCTCTTCTTTCTTTCCTTACAGTGGAATGATGACAATGACAGTAGCTGAGTAGATATTTAAATAGCTAAAAGCACTGTCAGGAAAACCTAGCCAGATCTAAGCAATCCAATGAGTTTCACAAGTAGATAATACAGGAATAAGTGAATAAAATTGCATTAAAACTGCTGTCATTTTTACTACTTAAATCCCAGATCTGACCTCTTGCAGCACCTATTTTATGATCTGCATCCATCAGACTCTATAGAACACAGAACTGTGGATTCTGACAAACTAAAAATAATCAAGGTTTTAATTTTTTCAGAGCTGCTTCCAAATTCATAATAGATTCATACATGCATGTAAACACAGTAACAGCTACTCAACAACCTAATGGCATTTCACTTATATATTTGTGCAAATAATCAAAGAAATAAAAACATCACAACTGTCCCTAGAATTTCTGTACGTTTATTTGAAGTGCTGTGGTCTAGAAAATGTTGTCTGCTAAAAACCACAAGAATTTTACATGGCATTAAACGAAACAATTAGGTCCGGTCACTCAAATTTTCTAGAGTTAAACTGTTTCATTCATTCTTTAATGGGATAAAGTAAATATATTTACTTAAAACCTTTAATCCCACCCTTGAGCTAGTTAAAACTAATTAAAAATTGCACAGAGGTTCTGTTCTACAGAATTATTAAGATTTTGTTTCCATTCCCCTATTTATTCCTGACATAGAGTTACTCTAACCACCAAGTTTAGATTCTTTCGATTCAGAGCAAACTGCTCTGAATTTCAAGACAATAAGTAATTGTTATTATCAACAGAAAATAGTTCATTATATTCAGTAGGGCAAACTATGTTTCCACTCACTATTTAGTGAATCTGGATGCATACACTGAATTGCAGAGTTGCACCACATATATACTTTTATCTCAAAAATAATTTTTAGATAATATTTTTTCTTAACATTTTAATCACTCTTAAGGAAACTTACTGAATGGATGACTTTCTGAGTTTAACTGTCTATGTTTTTAGCATTGAATACACTTAATTGTAGTGTTTCTCTTCATAAATGGTCATGGTTTTCCCCAGCAATTTTGGTCTGTAATTGCATATAATCATTATTGCCTATTTCATTTCACTGTACCTGGACCATTCGTTAAGCTGGGGTTGTTAATTGCACTGCTGATGCCATGGTGCAGAGAGATTTGCACATTATCTTTTATAAGAGACAACTTGGCACTCATTTCAACTGATTCAAGCGACTCTAAGCTTTTCTTAGAGTTCATGGAAACCATATAGATTCCTACTCAGATAAAGAGACAAACATGGTTTGCAAAAATCTGCTTAGCTGGCTGACCAGCTCTTTCAACTTTGCAGCAGTAAGAAGAAAAAAGCTTAAAAATAGGTCAGATACTTATCACAGTTACTACTTTCAGATCTCATACAGTAATAATCCATGCTGTTACAAAAAAAAAAAGTCATTTGAGGCCACTAACATATTATCTAAGAACAACACTATCTTAGTAGCCCAGTTCAATTTTTAAAAATTGTATCTAGTATCACCTTGAAACAAATTCACTTTGTTACATTTAATTCAACTGTTTTTCACTGGCATAGCTATAAAGCTTATCAAAGATTTCTCAGGAAAAAGAACAAACATATTAACATCATCATCAATATAGAGGTAATGAGGTATCAGTTGCCTGCTATACACAACTGTGATAAATTATTAATACATACACACATTTTTAATTAATATTGTCACCAACCACTCCCTAATGAAACGTTGTCGACAGCAGATTCCTGCATTAGAAGGAGTTATGCTGAGATGTTGAGGCAGTGTTAATGTAGAAATTAGGTCATTTTTTACCTTACACTGTACAGAGCTGCCATGGTCTCCGTAGTTTTATACCAGTCTTACCTCCTCAATCACTATCTGAGCAGGATTTTCTCTATAAAAACTTTAGTTCTATAAGTAGCATAAATATGTACTTAATTTAACCAAGAAGAATTGCTGTTAAGTATTCTAATATATATTTCTTGCTATAAATGCCAGGATGAAAAACAGACTGTGACTATCTATACACACATGGGCTCCCAGTACACACTTAATCATGGTCATCTACCGTATTAATGAAGGCAGATGTCTCCCAGCAAAAAGAGAACCACAGAAATCCTTCACAAGGAGCAACTAACCTGTAGTTTCCACCATGCTATCACTTACCCCTAGCAGTGTTCCTTCTCCATCTTCTCACTCCTTGTGACTTACCAAGGATGAAGATGAGTTTTTGGCAAAGACCACTGAACTAAACTGGTTTTCACCACTGTCATGGACTGAAATGGTTCATGCCTTAAACACTGTTATGAAGGAGTTTTACCCATTATAGCAAAAACTGTATAAAGAAGCCACAACCACAGAAGCCCACCCCTCCTTGAAGATGCCTGACTGGAACTTTGGACTGTGAGTGAAACCACCTAGATAAGATAAAGGGGACACTCTTGTTCAATCATCTCAGGTCTAGGGAGAAACAAACAAGGGAAAGGAATGCATCCTGTCAAAAATAAGAGGACAACTCTCGAATTTAAATAAAAATAAAGTTGGGTTTATTACAGAAAATAATCAGGGAAAGTACAGGCACAAAAATTAACAAAAACCCCGGGAACGCGGGATGGGAGACACTTCTGCCTATCCAGCGTCAGCCCAGAGCAGAGCTCTGTCAGCGCTGCGTGTATCTCAGCTAATCTAAGATACTAAAAACTTTACCCAAGTCTCAATGATTGAGATAGAGGCCAGCACCAGTGCTGGGTTTTCCACCAGGGCTACTCCAAGGCTGAAAAGCAAGGATTTTCTCTCAGGTGCTTTCTTTTATACCCTCCCTAGCTTCTCCCCAGACTGCCCACTGTCCGGTCCCCACGGCTTCCTGCAATTGGTCTTCTCTTTGATGAGGTAATTTCCATCTGCCAATGGCTCGTGGCTAGGGTGGAGACAGTTCTTGGATGATGTCACACTAGTTTTTTGGAGGGAAAAATCTCATTAATATTCTAGGTTGCCATGGAGCCAAGTTACAG
>VXBT01001912.1:0-146095 GCA_013400235.1 Oriolus oriolus
AGCAGGAGGGGGGCAGTGGGGGGGGAGAGAGTGGCTTTTCTGCTGTGTGTAATGACCATAGGTACCCTGAGCAATGGGGAAACCATGCAAGTGCTGGAGGCACCCCAAATAATACACTCATGTTGGATGAAATTTGCAATTATCATTCTACCCCTTCTACAGGTCTGCATAATAGATACAGCTCACAGAAGAGCTCGAAGTTACAGCTCCACTTTTCTGAGCAGATGTCATCCCCACCTCACAAGATCCTCTGATAGTTAACAATACACTTGTCATTTTGAATTGGTTAAAAAGCAGCTGTTCTTTAAGCTTTCATTACAAAAAAAATAACCATACTGTTCTGCAACAAATGGCAATTAACTGTCAAAAGGGGAATATTGAGAGCAGTTCTCCAGATAAAATGCTTTTGTTTATCATTAATTTATAACAATGCATCACAAACTTGAGGAGTAGATGAAAGAGTCGTAGAATAATGAAGCCTGAATATTTTGATCAAAACAACTACAGCAGGTTCAACAGCTCCACTGGGCTAAGTTAGCTGAATTGAAATGTCTGGTCTCAATTTCTTGTTGCCGTGTTGTGCTTTCACCAGCTGACATGAGGAAACTTCTTTTCCTGACAAAAGACAAAACATTTCTGCCAGCTGAGGTGACATTGTGTTCATTCAATAATGATACAAGGCCCTGAGGTTCCTCAGCAAGAAAGATAACAAAGAGAATCCTCATTAACTGACTGCAAAAGAATGAAGGTCAACCCACAGAGAGAATTTCATGCTTACATGTCAGTTAGAACATTTGTTCTTCATTAATTCTTTAAACCCAAGCTGGGATATCATCTAGCAGCATTTTAATGTCCCGCACTCCATCAGAAATAACTCTTAGGATGTGAGCTGCTTTGCACTGTGCTTAAGAGGCTTTTTTTAGAAGCACTTGACTTCACATCATTGGACACTAATAATGTTTTAGGATTGTTACAAGACTAGACGTAATACAGGAAATAATGGTTTGGGTATTTCGGGATGAAATAAATGAGGACTGACATAATATATTCCAAGAAACTTGCTATATGGACATATAAAAATACCACCACTCTTTTTTATGTTTGTGCACTACTTTGTTATTGTTGTATTTTTAAGTGTTTTCTGGTGAATCAAAATATCTTATCTCTGTCAGGAATAAACTCCCCATAGAGTGGTAGAATGATATGCAAGATACTGTATTTTCAAATATGCAGATGCAACTATAAATATGTAGGTGTATTTACATCTGGGGAGTTTTGGACATATGCTGTGTAGTTAACGACTAAAAAGATGATATCCACACCTTTGTTTTCTTAGACTTTACCAAAGAAGACTATCCACCTGTCATCCTGTGAAATAATGTTCCACACTTTTCTCTTCCTGTGATGGCCACAAAAAAATCTCCCAAGCCAATAGCCTTCTGGTTCTTCATGTTTATTGTTCTTAAGTACAGTTCAGTTCTCATAGAAGTAAGAAAATGTAAATCACATTGCATATGTGTATACGTGTGGGTGTGTGTACATCTCTCTCTCTCTGTATATATATATATATATCTCTTTAATGGATATCCTTTTGAAGATTTAGTTCTTCCTATGATTAGAGTTTGAGGGCATTCTGCATAAAATAGAATGTTAAATGTAAAACTTGGGAAGACTTCCTGCAGAGCATGAGCACAAGCAGGGACCTTCATCCGGTCTTGCTCAAACTGCCAGAAGATTCCACCAACACAGCAGCACTGCCAAGCCATTGTATCAATGCATGGCTGAACTGAGGCAGCTGAAGAATTCCCATACTTTCTATGCCATCAGTCCTGGTAACCTCCATGTTCAAGACAGTAACATCATAAATATTTGCAGTCCTTTGTAATTTTGACCTCTGCTATGCCACGTGACTATTGTGCTTTCAGGTTTATTTTACCTGACACGTTGCAGTTAGAAATATCAGAGACATCAGAGAGAATTTGAGAGAGGAAATTTCCAGAGTTACTGCTTCAAATGGAGAGGCTTATCCTTGTACCAAGTTTGTTCTAAAACAGTTTGCTGTAACCCCAAACGGTTAGTCCTCAGTGTCTCATATCATCGCTTGCATTGCTCATTGCTGGATTCTTGCTAGAAAAAGAAAAAATGATGGAGAGGTGACTGACAAGCAAGAGTATTTTAACTGAGTGTCCTTTTACTGTTTCTTCCAAATCCTCAGTGAGTTATTCTAAATCTCGCTGTTAGCCAATGCCAACCTGATATCAATATATTATTGTATGAACATTGTGCAAATAGAGAAGCATTCTTGTCTCTTAGCAGACTTTTGTTGATGTGTTTCAGGTTCAATCTGCAGGTGACATTAGATTCCTAGATCAGCACAGAACCGCACTGCTCTCTGAAGGCAGAAGGCAGCTTGTGTCAGGGAAATTTGGCTGATCAGCATGCTGTCTAATCTAACACTGACACAAAAACACATGATTCTTCGCCTGCATTTTCAAATTGGAACCTGTCAATAGTAAATGTTGTAATAGAAAAGCAGAGAAATAAAATTTTAAAATACCAAGACACTAAGGCACCTGAAACAAAACAGCCTCCAATTTACTTCTCTTCTGTAGTTGTACTCCAAAGGAATAGCGAAGAAAAGTGTCTATTTGTGTCCTGGATCACGAAGCAGGCTGTAGCCCTAAGTGGGCTTATCTAGCTGGCTTTTAAACTGTTTCCATTCAACCTTGTCCACTACAAAATCCTCGGTTCAATACCCTTGTTTCTGCTGTCAGGCAGCGCTGCAAACATGACGTTTTTTTCTACACTCCCCTGCACCTATAGAGTTCTGATGTCTGTTCCTCAGTCAGACAGCCCAGCAGCTCTTCTCTTTCACATCTCCTTTTTATTAGGAAGGCAGCAAATTATAAGCTATTCTCTCTTCTGAAACTTGTCCTGATTGGCTTGAAAGGAGATCCCAGAGCCAGCCTGCCACATGTACTGCACAACAAGGCACCTGACATGCTCTTAAAAAGAGCAGTAGTAGTATGTTGTGTGTTCCATTTCCTAAACACCCAGTGCTCCATCAGTCTTCTCCTCTGCTGCCGCCTGGGTGCCTCATGGCTTGGGTAGCCTTGCTTCTGACAGGTGCCATTTCAGATTCAATGGCCACAGGACCCCCTTACAGACCATGGCAGAGAGACACTTGCCATTCCATCCTGCTCTGCTGGGGTATGCCAAGCAAATCAAGAAGCAGAAGTGATAGAATAAAATTACTGCTACACTAAGGCATTATGTCCACCTTAGCTGGCTTTACACATTCAAGTCTGTGTCATAATAAAACTGACACATAGAAAAACCTGTCACATCTGTACTAATTTACAAAAAGAGCACTGTAACAGTGTTCATAATTTAGAAAAATGGCCCATTCAGTTTCAGCTTTTGTTTTTTTTAAATTCCAGTCTAATGTTGATCACCAAAATGGCTTTACGAAGGGGAAGTTCCTTACCTGACAGGTAGATGAAACACAGACAATTGTCTGCAACACAGATACAGAAGCTTCTTTAATTGCTTCTCTTGTGCTTGCACACTTTAGAGCACAGGATTTGGTTTCCCCTCTTCTCTGCTGAACAATTATGAAGTAATTGTCTACTACTATGTCTGGTCTTCTTAGCAAATGGTGCAATTTCCCCTTTCATTTTTATTCATTTATTTATTTTATAATGAAGAGAGAGCTCTCAGAGTGAACGAGCAATTACCCAGCACCTTCCTTTGGGATCTCGCTGAGAGTAAGGAACAGAGGCACTCAAACATGATTCCAATCCACCTTTGCCATTATCCAGTGGCAGAGTTGATTTGAAAAGCTGCTGACATATCCAGAGGTCTTGCAGGCACTCACATGAGTTAAGTGTGTTAATGGTTTCCTAATCAAAGCAAAAGCTACAAAGTTCCTATCGAACATAATTAGTAAGACTATAAATGTGTGTGAGAAGTTCATAGTCCATCCCCCTAAAGTTTATCAAAAAATAACACTTTCAAAAATTACCTGAATATCCTGACATTTTTATAACAAGGCTTCTGAAGTGAACTGTGAAAATGCCAAATTTTAATATATCTTGGACTAGTTTTCCACCAATATCAGATGAAATTAATGTGTTTAGATAACTTGATCCAAATTTAAATGAAAGCAAGCAGAGTGAGAGATTTTTGTATTTTTATTTTTTGGGGGATACTGAAATGTTACATTACAAAAGCAAGTTCAGAGATGTAAAATAACACAAATTCAGTTTTAGGAAGGTATACAGGTTACCTCTGAACCAATAATTTTCTGAATTCTATCCTACTATTTTATCACTGTAAAATACAAAAAAGTGGTGGAAAATTATTCCTTTTCTTCTCCAGTAAAAGTGTTTGTCAAAATAATGTTCTTTTATTACTTTCTTAGATAATAATTGATATCAACTAGGTAAAACATGATCAAAAAAGTCTTCTTAAAATATCACAGCATTTAATGTTACATTGCTGGATGGGGCTGTGCACTTCATGGAGGTTACATATTGCATTAAGAAAAGTGAATATTTATTCAACATACCCAATCAAGTCTTTAATTATTTTGCCCTTTTGAGAAAACTGTACGAAGGAGATTTGAAATCCTGTCATCCAAATCTGCCACAGTTTACTAACTTCCTGTTAGTGGCTGAAGAAGATATAAGATAAGAGTATCAGTTCTACTTCACATACATTTAAATAGACTGGAGGAATACATTTGAAACTTTAGCAAATCCTAATCAACATCAGACTCTTTATATAAGTGCTGCTATCATGTGTTATCGGGTAAACAGATTTTTTTCTCTTCCATCAATCTAAGTCTATTTATTTAGAAATTACTGGGTTATTAGAACTGCTATCTTGTCTCTTGCATTTAATTTTCAATCTGCATTACATTTAGATATCCAAGTGACAGAGAAAGAGGCGGATGGTTCCATTTCTGTAGCTTCCAGTTCTGTAAAATGAATCTCAGTGTGAAAAATTAAGATTAATGGGCTTCATAATCATTTTGTTCTGCTAAAGCCAATTTGAATAAAAGGGAAAGAGAGTTTATATATGAAAATATCTTTGATATCTTTGGATAAAAATAAGCACTCTACATGAATTTGAGCTCATGCACAAATTGCCATTTTATTTTCTCCCATACCTGCGTGAAGGGCCATTAGCATATGCACAATGGATTTCATGATGTTCTCTTTCAAACTGTTATCTAAAGGATGTGCAGGATATGGTCAGGGAGAACATGAAGTGTGGAGTAGCTGACTGCCACTCTGGGCATATGATTTTAGGATCCCATATACATGATGATCTTTCAAAAGATAATTTACCTTCTTTCTTCAATTGAAGAGTAGAATGGTTCAGCTTGAGATAGATGTAGCAATTCTGACCCCCAGCTGTCCACCTGGTGCCTCTCTGAGGTACCTCATGTGGTTGCTTTGTAGTTATTTAAGGGTACCATGTGTCAAGAGTTTTGCCTTTGGATCAGTTTAAGAACCTAAAAAAATTGTGTAGCCAGTGCAGGAAAAGCTCTGAATTCCCTGCTCTGGAGAAGGAATGTCTGAGAGAGGAGTGGTGAGACCAGTCACAGAAAGAAACCATCCCCATCATCTGTCAGGGGCATGGTACTGCTGGCAAAGATAATGGGCACAAATTTGGGCATTTTCTTTCTTCTGAGATAAAAACCCTCTTTACTGTGTAACGTAGAATTGACATTTGATAAAGTCTAAGTCAAATTGAAACTGCTCCAATACCAGTTGTGTATAATTACACTTAATGTATAATCCTTACTGATTTTAAATGACTACAACCAGATCTAAAGAGTATTTCATTCCTCACCGGCTGAAAATTACTGCACTAGCATTTTGGATTTTTACTCTTAAACTGTCGAGTTTCTTTAAGCCCAGTCTTAGTACATAGGAGAACAAGCACATTTTAAATTCTTCAGTCCAGAAGAAAGGAAAAAGCAGGTGATACACAATAAAGATTTCATACCTATTCAGCTTCTTGTAGCATCTCCAGACCAATGATCTTAAATCAACAGAGTGATTGCTTGAGAAAAGCCCTATGCCACAAGTCTGACTAAGTCCAGCATTGATCCACTTTCTCACTGCTAGAAAGTCAATATATTTCATCCACCACCTTTGGCTTTATTTTTAACTTTGCCACTGTATCTGTTGCCATGCTGTTCTGGTACGTTGAACACTACCCTGGGCAATCAACCAGGGAATATAGCACATTACAAATGGATGTGGTATGATAGTACATTAGCTAGGAAATACTGCAGTATCACCTGTTCCCTGGAATCCCACAAATTTCACTTTCCCTTCTAGCAAAATAATACTGAACCCATAATGGGAAATAAGTAGAATTTAGATTTTTGTAACTGCTGGCTGAGCACCAGCCTATGAGAATGATAAATATTTTACTCTTTCCAGCATCTGGCACTTGCAAAACTTTTGGTTTTAATTTCTGTTGTGTGATTTGACATCACCTCAGAAAACCTGATCTAATAAGGTGTTTCATTTTATAATAGAAGCAGAGTGAATACACAGGGTTTTGGATGTACCAGAGGTGCTGTGATGTCCTGACTTGGACAGGGCCTATTGCCAGCCTCAGCTTTGGCTGCATTACCTTTGCAATCATTTAGTACCAGTCATTCATGTCAGCAGGGGGACAGTACTTCTATATGCATAAATACTCATCAACAGCAGCAGACAAGAACGGACCTAAGGCACTTTGCAGAAAAGAAGTCACATTGGCTGGCTGTATGTTCACATATATGGTATAATTTGGACAAATAACCCATTTCTTTACGTATCAGTTCCATCTTTGTGTGGCAGAGGAAGCAACTTCTTTTTATTTTGTTTGCCCATTTAACTTTTAATTCTTTTTTAAAGTGAGAGTCTCTCACTATGAACGTGCAGAGATGCTTTTAGAAACTGCTATAACACAAATTAAACAACAACATTGACCAGACAATCCTAAAATAATTCCAATATAGGCTGGGCAGATGCATGAGGAGGCCCTCAAGTCCATTTTCTACAGCAAGAAAAGCTCAGATAGCTCTGATGCTTTGCTTCTTAGGAAAAGGGCAAAGCTTAGCACGTTAATCAGGAATTACTCATTCACTGTGTCTGTGTAAGCCTCAGTGCAATAAACTGCATGCCAAAAAGTTAATGTTTACCTATAACACATATGCAGACACAGTAAGTACATGATGTACCTCCTAACTACATGCAAACAATTAAAAAAAATTTTTTTAAAACCCCCCAAAATTTAATTGAAAACTGTACAAGGCCTTACAAAATCAAGCAGTTGAGCCATGGCCCCTTAATAGCAGAGATAAATTATGGAAGCCTTTGGCCTCAAAACCATGACTGTGATATCTGATGGAATCCGACCCAATGGATTATGAACTCCTCAGGATAAAAAATGTCACATGAATTCAAAGAAATATCAATAATAACGAAAAATTATTAAAGCAAACTAAGACATCATCTAGTATAACTCAGATGTAGAATTATATTCTCACAGACATGTTTTTTAAGTTTTCCGGGAGGCATCAGTGAATCAATAAAGAGGAGAATTAATCCCTAAAACACTGGGAAATGTGCAGCTCAGGCTTTCATTTATCTTGCACTCATGGTGCTGCACAAGGTATATCAGGGATCTGACAGCCCTGCGTGGTATTGCTGCTGCACCATCTGTGCAGCAAATGCACACCTGAGCTCCAGGGAAATGCTGGGTGAGTGCAGTGGAATTTTTAACTCAGTGTTTCTTTAGAAACTTTTTATGGAAACTCACAAAACGTTAAAATATTGATAATTATTGAACAATAACAGTAAAGTAGTCTCCCTCCGTAAATAAGATTGGCTTTGTGAATACATATGATGTGAAACCCTGCCTTGGAGAGGATGGCAAGGGCTTTGGCACTCACATAATGAGACCCAAAATTAATCTGTCATGTTCTTATATAGATGGTGTATTGAATTTATTTATTTTCACAGTACTCTGACCTTGGAGAGAAAATACACTTCAAAGTGGAAAAATAGCCTTGTAATACTCAGCAAGAGATTTTTTTAATATCAGACAGATGAGGAAGATATTCAGACTAACAGGAAAAACCAAAGCACTGAACATAGAATCTGATAGAGTGTCCTTCACAGAACATAATATTTAAGCAAAATATTAAAGCATTTAGTCTTTTGACAAACACACTCTCTGTTGTGCAAATCAAAAAGAAAAGCTGGTCTGACTGAAGCATTGGCCAATTAAGTATAATTTACTTAATTAGTATCAGGAGATTAGCTTAACATCTGTATTCTATGTTTTTTTCTTTGCAATTTCTGTATCTGTATCCTTGCTAAATTCCTTATAAGTTTAAAGCTGAAGAATCTGTTTGCTGCTTCCATAGGTAGCAATTAGAATTCAATTGTTCTCTCATTTTTAAATACAAATAAATTTCTTACATAATTTTTTCATGAATAAAAGCCACCTGTTTCTAACCATCCCTTCCAGTACCACAAAGACAGATTCGTATCCCATTCACACAATAATTGAATAATTACTATAGGAAATAAAACTTTTTCATGCACAGTGCTCTACCCCCTGTGAAGATCAAGATTAAGAAAAGATGACAAACATGACTTTCTTTTGGCCCTCTGATGATCAAGTATACCTGACTGGCCACTAGAACTTCATAGGAAGGACAAATAAAAGCAACAGCAAGAAGGACTCTGAAGAAGTGCTGAGGCTTTCCAGCTGCAAGTCTTCTGGGAGATGGCCACATCTGCCTGCCTGGCTATAACAGCACAGAGGGAGGAAAGAAGTGATTGGAATTATCAGCTGCTTGTGATGACAGTGCTTAGTTTCAGGAGGCACTTCTAGTCAGATTGCGAAGCTGACACATACTGGTATTTTCAAATTCACTTGCTACTGGAAGAAAAATGGATCTACCATGAAAATAAGCTGCTTAATATACACTCAATTTAAAGAATAAATGGAAAAACAGTCAGAAAAATAAAATGGGGTCCCCTGATAGGTCTCAGTCAATATGTACTCATAAAAAAAACCTGTAACACAATTACTCTTGTGCATGACTCCAAAATATGCTCTAAGGTAATCAGGAGCTCACAGGTTTTCCTTTCTTCTTTCCTGAGAACACTCCTTCAAATGATTTCCACTCTGAGAACTTCACTCTTTTTTTTTTCCATTACCATCAGAGTTTGCATTAACTCAATCTACCTCCTACCTACAAAAAGCTAATTACTGATCTCAGTTAGACCCATAAACAGTGCTTTTACTTTAACCAGGGGTCATTAAATACCAAGGGAAAACACTTTCTTTTCCAGATGGTTGGAGGGTTGTCTCTGTGCAACATGTTCAGCATTTGTTCACCTGCAAAGAAGAGTTCTAATTACCATGCTTTAAGTTAAGAAAATATATACAACTTATTACACACGCATCTGTTGGCAGCTGTAGGAGCTGTTACTGATCCATGCCCCGCATTAACTCATTTACTCTAGGATAACTCCGTGTAACTCCATGGGTTTCGTTGCTTTACATATTTACCTTCTATGTGTTCTCATAAGACTCTGGTATGATTTTACAAAAGTAAATATATACTTACAGTACCAATGTTACCTCTTTTAAAGGCACAGAGCTGAGTACCCAACACGAATCCCTTGAAAGCACACTAGTAATTAGCAAAAATATTTTGCATAGAATGAGTAAGACTTCTTCCTTAAAAAGAAAAAATATTTTTAAAAAAGACTTAAAAAAAAATCTTTTTCCTTGAAAAAAAATCTGTACTTGTGATTGAAAACTCTATCTGTTAAGCACTCAAGGTCTATTGACTGGGAGTTGTAAGTGAAGAGCATGTCACTGACATCTGTTTTTTTCTCTCCTGAAGGATGTACAATGGAAATCAGTGTTATTATTAAAGAAAATCATGGGTTTTCCTCCTACTGTGTAATTGGTCAGGTACCTTGGTGCAAAATGTTATGCCTGATCTCAATGAATTGCTAGAGGGATGGGAAAAAACAGGCCTCCTGCAGCAGAGTAATCTGAGGTCTCTGAATGAGAAGACAGGTAACCATCACCTAAATTTCTATGAGATTATAAATATATAAAACTATAAAAAGGGCACAGTTCCTTTCATTTGCTCTGGAATATTCCTTCAAGGTGAGAATTTTTCAAGACAGCACTTAATTATTTTCCTGCATGTACATCACCTGTTTGTCAGTGAGTGCCTTCAGGTTCTAAAGAAGAGATGGATTATCAATAAAGTCACTTGCTTTCACATGAAGCATAAATAGGAGAGTGTGTGAGAAAAAGAATAGGCAGAAAATGTGCTGCAAGTGGACAGAGAACTCAGAAATCCTCACTCCTCCTTGCCAGGGTGGATGCTTGGATCAGGAGGTCTTCATCTCCAGCCTCTTTTTGTCAGCAGTGAGGAGATGCAGCGTCCTCCAGCAGCTAAACCTCATAATCCCACAGATGATCCTTGTCCTCCAGTGGATCATGGGGGACAAGATCTCACAGATTCTTGGAGCAGGCTCCAACACCTCTTGCTGCATTGGTTACATGGAGATCTGGTTTCCTGTCTTGGGTTTTTATCTATTTTACTTGTCTCTAATTATCAGAAAACTCTGAAAAATATGTTACTAGTATTCACTGTATATAGTATACAAGATAGCTGTGATTACCAAAATTGCTGGACAAAAATTTTCAGGTAAAAGATTTTTTGGCAAAAAGGCATACTGAGCCACTCCTAGATGCTTCAGAAATCCATTAGATTTTGCCAGATTGGGAGGGAGATGCTCTGAATTTTCTTTAAAATTGCTATTTAAATAAGACACTTCAAAATTTTGGTGTTGATGTATTTTTTCAAATGTAAATGTTACTTTTAATGTAAGTATTTGCTATACCACTTGATAATTTGTAACTTTTAAAGTATCTTTAAGATGACCAAAATAATTTTTAAAAAACCCAGAAAACCCAACAAAACCCAAAAAAAACCCCAAAACCCAACAAATTTCAGTATTTTCAATCAATCTGAATGTTCTGTTAGACCTAAAGCACCTTTCCAAATTATTCGGTGTGAGACAAGCCAAGAAATCTGTTATTGACCTCCTTGTAATCATGACTTTTTGCAATCATAATCACTCACATATTTTCTTTTTTTCAGAAAATACACTAAGAAAAATTAGATTAGCTCATGATTAAACAGCAAGGTAACAGTACAAAGGCAAAAATGTCCAGATTTGAGAAAGCCTGTGAATTCTTAAAGCAAGATTGCTACCAAAAATATTCACTGTATAATTCACAGATTATTCTTGGGCTGTTTCCCATTTTATGAATGGTCTATTCTCCTGTTTTTATTAATATTGTTGACTAGCTACAACAGGTGACATTTTTATCCCCTTAGGCTGTCCATTATCCAAATGAAGGGCCATCTGGAAAGGGATTCTGTTCACTGAAAAATGTGACAGAGCTGATGGCTTTTTAACTGCAAGTCATCTATGATTGCTGGTAAACACCAAAAATTAGCATTGATCCCCCTCAAATGAAAAAACAACAACAATAAAGTACTTCAGACAGGCCTATGGAAACACCTTCTCGGCAGATGTGCATGCTAATTAATAATTGTAGATGGCAACCCTTCCTCATTTTTGTAAATTAATGCCAGTTGAATCCTCTAAAACAAATAAACATGACTACAGATGGGGCAGCTACTTGTATATGCCCAGCAGAGCATATGTAGAGTAGGAAAGGGGGTGGGACTGAGATCTCTGCCACGCTACAAACAGGGAGTAGACAAGAGCCATTACCACAGCCTGCCACACTCAGAAAATCAGGGACTTTGTGCTTTTGCCCCCCAGGCCACGTTCTGGGAGGGTTTCCAAAGAGGAGGTGGATGCTCCATCGCCTCTGGATTTGAAGGTGCTCAGTACAGAGGCTGAGGCTGGGAAGGACCGAGGCAACAGTCACACATCCAGAGGCAGAACGAGACTGTCACCACTTGGGTGTCGACAACCCTCAAAATTGTGTTTTACACCAACAGTATAAGAGGAATGGAAACAGAAAATTAAAACAAACTCCACTCATCTGTCTTCTACCAATACTGTATTTTTCTTCTGGGGTGATGAATACACACCTGCAGTGAATGTACTCACCAAACCAACTGGAAACTACTCTTTGGGCTTTGATGGAATTGAACCAGGCTCTCTAACAGTACCAGCAAAAACTCAACAGTCTGACATATCCTGACAAAGTTGTAACCCACTAGGAACTGAAGCAGTGAGGATCATAAGCAGCAGACAATAGTCTCATAGTTTCAAATATCCTCTGCACCAAGATATCATTATAAACATGTTTATTTTATTATGAAACTGTGCCACATTACATTATTAAAAAAGCACCAGTTCCATATAAATTGGACACAAACTCATTATCTTTCGAGCCATCAATTGAAAATGTGGGTTTGGGGACTATTTGTTCCCATCGTCTGAAATCAGAACAACAACACTCAAGCACCTTTATGTTGACACTGAAAATATACATTAAAAATTCTTCAGCATACTTTGGTCACCTCAAAAGACATTAAGAGCATAATTATCTTCCCTTTGAAAAATCATATCCATCAGAACCTATAATAACAACAGGACTAACAACCCTTGATTTACTTCTGCCTACTCCCTCATATAGGAAACAATTCATATCATTCTCTCTGCATCTGGTGCCACCCCGGTGAATGCTTGAGGAGCAAGTTTGGGTAACATAAGATTCCCCACTCTTGATCTAGCAGGTGTGTGACTACAAGGGCTACATCATGTTCATATATCAAACTGATTGCAAGGAAAAATGTAAAAGGAAGAAAAAGATCTACAGCAATAATATTGAAGCTTTCCAATGTACCAACAAATAAAGCAGTAGACTTTGTCACATCACAAAACACAAAAGAATTTTAGTTTTAAAGTACTGCTCTGCACAACACAGCAAACAGAACAATCAAATTATTGTCTGCTTGTCTAACACAAAGGCAGCATTATCCACAAACATCCTGCAGCTAGGAGATAAGATGCTGGAGAAGTACTGTAAAATGGTTTATAATGGAACTAACAATGATTTGGTAATTTGGACATTTCATATTTAATGAAAAACTATTTAAATCAGAAATCATCAGACATGCAATGACAAGGCTTATTTATGCCATGTTTGTGTCTCCAACCAATGACTGAATTCTCTCCATTTTTAAATAGCACTCTTTTAACATGAAAGGAGAAGGTTGGATGCTTGGTATTACTTTTAAATTAAACCACACAACTGGTATGACTAAAAGGAAGCCTCCTAAAGCATTCCATAGTAACAGGGATAGCAACTGGCTAGCAGAACACTTGACTTGTTTTTTCACAGCAGATTTGAAGTGCACTGCAATGTAATGTATTGAAAATTATTTGTAGCCCTCCCTGATATCACAAGTCACAACCTGTATAAAGCCACACAAGCAATCAAAGATCCATTTGAGCTGTGATTCATATGTGCATGTGCTCAGAGCTGGTTCTGCTCAGTGCTCTATAATCAGGGCTGCAAACATTTTTCATTAGTTTCCCTTTTCATTAAAGCTGTGAAAAAAGGGAAGAGATGGAATCAAACGTAAAAAGAATGAATTTGGTATATAAGGCCAATGTGCTTTTTAAGGCAAAATTTTACCTGCTCTGCATGTGTATGTGTGTGCATACATATATTCATACTCGATTTCTGAGCAGACAATATTTCATAAAGTAATCATGTAAGAAGTCCTCTATTGCCCTTTCAAGAAAAAGTTTCTTGATCTTCAAATCAAAATGTGCGAACATAATCCTATGTCCTGTACTGAATACACCCTGATAATCAGGATTTTATTCTCCAAAACATCACATTATGCAGAACAGTACCTACCAAATAGTATCTTTTCCTTTTCATTAAGATTGAATGCTTATTAATGCCTCTCTTGGTATGTAGGTACCCATACTGTATCTATATATTATTATTACAAGAAGTCATAGTTAGACCAAATACCAAGATGTAGTTAAGAGAAGTTTAGCACTCAGTGTTTCATGAACAGAAGTGGAAGGCAGATCTGATTGTTAGAATTACTCATAAAGTTTCTACCCTGCACGGAAGAAGAAAGCATCCAGAATTCACCTCTAGAGAAGACAGATGAGGAATAAAAGTACAGATTGGAATGAGAGGCTGAGCTGGCTCACATCATTGGCTGGAAGTTCCCTTCTCTTGCTATTTTACTTCTAATATATTTCTGTATAAATGTGACCTGTAACACTTATTTAGGACAGAGTTAAGGAACCAGATCTGACACTCCGGTTTGTCTGAATGATGTGGTTGGCCTCTATCCCTCTAAAGAAATTCCTGGAAAATCCTTCACTGTCACAGTGGAACAGAAGCAGGGACACTCCACAGCCCAGTGCCATTCCACAGCCCAGTGCCATTCCACAGCCCGGTGCCACTCCATAGCCCAGTGCCATTCCACAGCCCGGTGCCATTCCACAGCCCAGTGCCACTCCATAGCCCAGTGCCACTCCACAGCCCAGTGCCACTCCATAGCCCAGTGCCACTCCACAGCCCAGTGCCACTCCATAGCCCAGTGCCACTCCACAGCCCAGTGCCACTCCATAGCCCAGTGCCACTCCACAGCCCAGTGCCACTCCATAGCCCAGTGCCACTCCACAGCCCAGTGCCACTCCATAGCCCAGTGCCACTCCACAGCCCAGTGCCACTCCATAGCCCAGTGCCACTCCACAGCCCAGTGCCACTCCATAGCCCAGTGCCACTCCACAGCCCAGTGCCACTCCATAGCCCAGTGCCACTCCACAGCCCAGTGCCACTCCATAGCCCAGTGCCACTCCACAGCCCAGTGCCACTCCATAGCCCAGTGCCACTCCACAGCCCAGTGCCACTCCATAGCCCAGTGCCACTCCACAGCCCAGTGCCACTCCATAGCCCAGTGCCACTCCACAGCCCAGTGCCACTCCATAGCCCAGTGCCACTCCACAGCCCAGTGCCACTCCATAGCCCAGTGCCACTCCACAGCCCAGTGCCACTCCATAGCCCAGTGCCACTCCACAGCCCAGTGCCACTCCATAGCCCAGTGCCACTCCACAGCCCAGTGCCACTCCATAGCCCAGTGCCACTCCACAGCCCAGTGCCACTCCATAGCCCAGTGCCACTCCACAGCCCAGTGCCACTCCATAGCCCAGTGCCACTCCACAGCCCAGTGCCACTCCACAGCCCAGTGCCACTCCATAGCCCAGTGCCACTCCACAGCCCAGTGCCACTCCATAGCCCAGTGCCACTCCACGGCCCAGTGCCATTTCATGGCCCAGCTGGGCTCCTTTCTGGGCTTGTAGAACAAGCTTCTGTCCCTAGCAAAGCTCCCCATGGCTCCTGCCACATGGAGAGAGCAAAGCAACAGAGAATACTTTAAAAGCACCCATACAAACATTTCCTGAATGTCAGGGGCCAAGGATTATGATGCCACCTACTCTCTTGATTTGCAGTTATATAATTACAAGAAAAATTACTGATTTTCAAACATGTTTTTAGTATAGGAAGAGGATTTTCATGCTGAATGTGGTATATTTATCCCAGCATTACCATTGATGATGGTTATTAGACTACTTTCTATATAGTCACTGTGTGTATTTTTTAATGTTCTTTTAAATTCTATGCAGTTTTTAGAGAAAAATTCACAGTCTTAACTCTCTGCATAAAGACTGAAAATTTGTTGCAATTTGCAGTCATGATGGTTTGGACTTCTAAGCTATGGAAATCCTGGATACTGTTTAAATGCCTTACTTTTGACAGCTTAGTTAATACTGAATTCCAAAGGAAAAGTCAAACATTGATTATTAATTTAAAAATCAAGATTGGAATTCAGGTTGTGGAGTGACACATTTCATAAATGGTAAAACTATGACTGACTGAAATATTTTGCTTGAATTGGAATTAATTTATTTCTTGAATCTTATCTGCATAAAGCAATCAAGACACTATTTTGTATAGCAATTACAGCTGACAGAGCAACAAATGGTTAATGTTTACCATTTTTCTCCTTGCTTCCCATTTCTCAGAGGCAAAACTGAAAGGCTGTCGGAAAATAGGGTTTTTTAAATGGGGAGCAGACAGAGAAAAAATTTAATAGCTGCGATAATAATTTAGCAATGACTTAGCAATAATTTAAGAATATATTTGGAGAAGAGATTTGCATCCCTATTCCCACATATTCCATGAGAAAGCAAATTTGATAGCAATGTTCATTTCAGAAAATATCCTTTTTCAATGAAAAAGAAAAGTTAAATTCATTAAGTCTTCTACTATAGGGCAGGAAGATACCTCAAGACCTTAGGTGGTCATAAAATCCATCTCCCTCAACAGGGCAGGATAAGCTACACTAAAATGATTTCTGACAGCTGTTTCCTTAATCTGTTCTTGAAAATCTCCAGTGTGAGCAAAAGGCTGCAGCATCCCAGGCTGACATATCCAAGTGCTCAACTACTGTTGCAGTGAGAAAAGTGGTTTTGGTTGCTTCTCTGTCCTGATATCCAATCTAAAGCTCTCTCACTGAAAAAGAGTCACATTACTTAATGTCCTATCCCCTACCCTGATCTGCAATGGACATGGAGAACAAATTTTTACATTCCTATTTGTGATAACCTTTATTCCTTTTAAAGACTGGGATCCTCTCTCATGTCAGTTGTATTTTCCCATCTAGACAAGCCCAGTTCTGTCAGTCTTTCTTGGGAGATCGTATTTTCTCTGACCATATCTGCTTCCATCCTCTGGGCTGGCTCTGATTACTCTGCCCCTGTCCTCATATGCCTAAAATGTCCAAAGTCAGACACAGTGCTACAGCCCATTTGCCTGCTCTGCAAATTTGCAATAAACAGACAGCAGTAGTTTCAAAACCCCTTAGTCATTAGGAAGCTGAGACACATTTTTAACCCCCAGTGCATGTATGTCCAAATGATACAATTTTTAAACTAGTATGCCAAGTATTGAGGCACATTAGGAGACCTACATCTTGAATCTGTAATAAAAAACACGGTAAAATGAGCAACAGCTGAACTGGTCACGACCTCTCCCTGGCAATAAACACAACAATGACCAAAGGAAGAAGTAGTTGTACCCTAAACCTCTGACACACCTCTGGGTGAGGGCCAGCTATGACAGAGCTGGTGATGTAACTACCCCTTCACACTGAAATAATGAATCCTCCAAGTGATCAGCCCTCAAAGTTATCCAGTTTCAGTATTAAGAAAGTTGCCTGAGCAGCTCCATAAAATGTTGAACTGATTCATGCTGCTCTGAGGGAAACAGACATCATTAGAGGTACATCTCTGTTCTTTGTCATGTTTCTGATTAAAACCCAGAAGAAAGAGAACCTGTACAAGCACTTGGATATGCAGAAGAAAAAAATCTAATTGCATTAAAGAAAATATATAAAAGAAAAATGAAATTATTCTTGTTATTGCTTCTACACAGCTCTTCCAGTCTTCATTACTTTAAAATCAAATTTAATACACAGGTTCTCATCTCTCTCTCTTAGCCATGAAGTTTGCTATTAGTGATTTTCCAGGAGTAGTGTCATAAACTCTACATTGATCAATTGTTGTTGTATGTATTTTAGGACTCCAGTTGCACAAGTGCATGCCTGTGTTAATTTTGTGTCTGCAAACACAACATTAATGTAGGCGAAAAGGCCTCCTTAATCATTCTACCAAACTGTTCAGCCTAATTTAATTCAGATATCAGGGAAGGGATATTTGTTCTTGGGAGAACTTCCCAAAATTGCATGGTTATTAAGGTAACACACAGTTAAGACACAGTTATTAAGATATTATGATACTAAAATACCTTTTACTGTGTTTCATAGCACTAAATTTAACATAATTAGATGTGCTGAGCAAATTTCTCTCGTATTATCCTTTTCAGTCACAGTTTTTTGGCAGAGATGGGAAAATATTTTGTATAAAGTAAAACAACCCACAACATTAAAATTCTAACTTCAAAAATTTAAAGAATGCATAGGAAATGAATGCAAAACAGAAAAAATTGGGGTTTTTTTTCTGACTAGTACAATGCATAGACTATCTTTTGCTACATTTTTTTTGAAATAAAGTACTTTCATTACAGTATGACAAAGCTAAGAACTGACCAGCTATAGTCTATTTGACTGCCTGCATTTGAAAGTTGTGATGGTTTGTTTGTTGGGCTTTTTTTGCTTTGGGGAACAAAAGGCCCCAAAAACTCCAGTGCTGATTACTTCAGAGTACACAATGGCCTCTTCATCTTTATTGCATCTGGCAACATAGGAAACCATAGCTTAATTTATGGTAGGATAAGTGGCCTTACTGAGTCCACAGAAGAAAAAAGAGCATTAAATTTTTCTATCTCCACCTAACCACAAAGGTTAGTGTCTCTTATGATTCCTGTGGTATTAACTACAAAATTTGTGATGCTTTCAATGAGGCAATCTTGGAATTTTTCATACAATTATAATAGTGACTTTTAAAGTTTTGATCTGTTATTGAAAAAAAGCTTAAAACACCTGATATTTCACTGGGATATAAATAGCGGAATGTTTTGAAACAGCTCTGGTTTTACCTTTCTTCCCATGGGAGAAGAAAGCATGTGGCAAAATTCCTTACCACATAAAAAAAAATCCATAAACAGAGTTAAAGAAGCATTTGGACAATGCTCTTGAGCACAGGGTGTGACTCTTGGGGTGTCCTGTGCAGGGCCAGGAGCTGGACTTGATGGCCCTGGTGGGTCTCCTCTAACTCAGAATATTCTCTGATTCTATGATTCACTGGCATATTTTAGTGTGATATTGTTGCTGTTTAACCCCAACCATCACCTCAGCCCCTTAGAGCCCCTTGCCCACTCCCCTCACTGGTGGGACCGGGGAGAGAATGAGAAAAGTAGATGGCAGAAAAGTCATGGATTGACATAAGGACAGTTTAACAGGCAAAGCAAAAGGTGCACGCACAAGTGAATCAAAACAAGGAACTCATTCACCACTTTCCAAGGGCAGACAAGCCTTCAGCCGTCCCCAGGAAAGCAGAGCTTCACCACAGGGAATGGTGACTGAGGAGGACAAATGCCATCACTTTGTATGTCCTTCCACCTCGTTTTTCCCCAGCTTTACATGCTGAGCATGATGCCATGAGGTCTGGAATTTCCCTCTGGTCAGCCCCCTTGCAGCTCCTCATGCATCCCCAGCCTGCTCACTGGTGAGGTGGGGTGAGGAGCAGGAAGGGCCTGTGAGAGCCCTGATCTCTGTGAGAGCCCTGATCAGCAATATTGAAAACCTCCCTGTGCTATCAGCACTGTTCCCAGCCCAAACCCAAAACACAGCCCAGAACAGCCACTGGGAAGAAAATTAATCTACCCCAGACCAGCACAGATCTGCAAGAAGCAAAGGCAAGTGGAAGGGGAGGCTGTTCTGCAATTACCAGCCCCTGCTGCGCCGGAGCAGAAAAGCAAGATGAACAGCTGCCCAGCTGTGAGGACCCATCCTAGTGGAAATGCCTTCGAAACCATGCCACTTTGGGGGTCATGTACTTCTCATCATCTGACTAGCAGTTACTTTTTTTTCCCCCTCTTCCCTTTGGCTATTTTCTCTGGCAGTTTTTTCCATACCTCCCCTCCCTTTCATCGGCATATTTAAAATTACTGAGCACCCATCAAATGACCATTCACTAAACCTGTGACTGAATGTATCGTAGAATACAAATTTGAGGGCATTGTGAACAATTACATCCAAATTTAGCCCAAGGGATTCAAGCAAACCTATGAAGACACAAACCCCAGTGATATTACTACAATGTCTCCCTTTATTAGCAACAGTGTTCTCAGATGGTTTGGTATCAAAAACACAGGCTTCAAACTGAGAATCTTGAAGTACACACTCACGTCAGCTTCACAGCCAGAATGCTGAATTCTGCCGAAATTTTTCACATATAAGGCTTTTCAAACAACAAACTTAAAGTTATTATATTGCTTTTCTCAGAATTCTATACAACTATAGTGTATAAATTATTTGTGCAGTGTGTAGTGTTACTAAAAGTAATCCTGTGAATTAACAGTGTACATATCAAATGCAATGCTGCTCATTCAGAAATGTGACAGATATTTCACTCAGTTGCTCTCCCATCTAAATACCTCAAACCATACTAAACGCCTGAGAACTATTTAGATATTTTTAATAAGCCAAGAGGTCAAACAGTTTATGGATATGAACAGGGAGAAATCTGACAGGCTTAGGGAATTGTACAATGAGACTTCATTGATTGTATTGCATTTTTCCAATCAGCATGCCTCTTGGAGGATGCCCAAATGTTTTCCATTAGAAAAGGGAATGACTGAAAGAGGGAGAGTAGGAACACACACTCACTTCCAGTCTACCTGACAGGCTAGACAGAATTATTTTCTGAACCTAGATAATAATAAAAGACTCCTTATTATCTCCAACATCATGCAAATTCTAGGAAAAACTGCAACTCCTCTGACATATAAACACCTAACCCCATTTTAGTTTGGTATCTATCTGCATCTCAGAAATTTTAGTGGTAGTTTCAGCAATTAAAAAAGCTGATCTTTCAATATTTTTTAATCTGTAGCATACTGTATTTTTGTGCTGCAAACCTGAAAAGTGTTCTTTTCCCCAGAATGAGTCCCAAGATGTCTAAACAAAGGCCCAGGGCCTCATCACTCTCTCTTCTGTAATATCCTCAGTGACTCTTTTCACAGATTTAGCTGTTATCTGAGCTGCTACCACCACGTGAAAAGATGGATGAACAGCTTCCAGTGTTGCTGCCACAGATGTCCCACTCCATGGATCACCCAGGGAGCTTTGCTGAAGCTTTGCAGCCTGGACTCCCTGTATCCGACGTCATCCCCCCTTGCCCTGGGAAGCCAGACACTGTCCCATGGAAAAAGCGATGTCAGAATAATAATCAGGTCACATTATCATGGTTGTGGGAGTTAAAACTTACAGAAGTAGTTTACAAAACTCCTAACAAGCTCTTTGCTGTGCCATGAAAGAAACGAGCCCGCTGACTTCAAGAATCCCAGCAGCACACACTGGGCACGGAGCTGACAATCGCTGCACGGAGGAATGAGGGCTATTTGTGTAGTTTTTACAAGCACACATCAGACCTGTACAATAATCAAAAGTCAGCCAACCAAACTCGAACTGAAATGACAGATAGATGGAATAACTGAAAGGACACATGCATTGTATTCAGGCAAGTCTTCCTAACATCTATTCTGACGTGACAAAATAGAAAGCTGCAGTCCTGCTCCAGAGGGGTTTAGTGAACAGAACCCTGCACACTTGCTTGCAAATTTGAACCTGACCAACTATAGCCTCTAAGGGGAAATATCATCTTTCCTTTTCCCTTTTATTGGCTTATTTATCCTCTTTCCTCAGCACCATAATAACTAGACATCCCTTCAGAGGGACTGAATAGCTTATTCTGTAACCCATGTGTTTTGCAGAAGTTCAGTGCAAATGTTATGTTCATTTTTTCTGATCATTAAAATCAGAGGAAATTGCTGATAAAAAGGCGGTGATGCTTTTGGCCATGAGATTATGACTGAAAGACTACAGGTTTTCTTATAAAGAGCAACTATAAGAAGTTTTTTTTTTATTTTGTAACCTGTACCCAAGGCTGATGATTTGAAAAAACATCATGTTATACAGCTGCACAAGTCATGGTCCAAAGCTCAGTTCCACCACAGGTGGATTGACTCTTTTGTGTGACTAGTGTAACTGATCTCCAGAGACACAGGAGAACAAACCAGCTCTTTTAATTATACCATCAGCTACTATGACATTCTCAAAACCAAAGAATTGCCAAAATCATGGAGATTTCATACAGTCTCTAGATGTATATTGAGAACTATCAATTAAAACTTTTTGAATTGCTATTGACACATGATTTAAATTAAAACCACAGTGAGCTTATGACATGGAAAATATTACTGGTATTAGAGATTCAAGGAATTCAGCTGTTGACAGTACCACTGAGGTTTTCCTTTATAGCCAAGAAATAGAAGAGAGGATAAAGAACTGCATGACATTACAAATTGACAGCTCTGCTATCAAGCCTGGTGAAAAGTTTGTGTTAAAGCCTAACTGTTTGAATAACCCTGCCTTAAGAATGCCCTCAATAACGGACAATGAACCACTACTTGGATGGTGTCACTTATTCTAATGAGATTCATGCTCAATACTTTAAAGATATACAAATAGATGTATCAAAGGGATTTAGATGCCTAAATGCCTCTAGTGATGTGTGCCATTAGCATCTAATACAGGCTCATAGAAACGTACCTCAGTCAAGCAAACCTACTAGATTCTTAACCTCTGATGTATGACACCCCTTTTTAATTTTAAATTAGAAACTCATATTTCCTTTTTTGTTAAGAAGGTTAAGAATGCAAATGAAAAGAAAATGAAGATAGGGCAGTTTATATATACATTGATAAGTCAGGTTTTGCACTTTCAAAAAATGCATGCTGATGAACAATTAATCACACGGTATTTCTCATTATCCCTGTGAAACAGAAACCCTGTCTCAATAATGTACTGTAGAGATCACGGTCAATACAGGAAATTTGAAATTTGCTTTTTTCTTTGCTCCATATTATTTTGGGTCATAAATACCTCGGTTCAAACACTCATCTCCTTATGTCTCCTGTATCATTCTGGCATGATCTTGAGCAAAGCCTTTTACCTGATAGTATCAACAGAAGCAGCAGTGGGCTGGGAGTTTGGACCTTGGCATGAAGGATGTGTTCAATTGCTGCAGGACGAAATACTAACAGCAGCCTCACACTGCCCGATAGACTGAACACGTCATTACCCTTAAAACCATTAATATATCCCTGCTATTGGATTTTCCTAAATTACTGTGCAATAATGCTAGGCTGTCCAAAAATAGGTTTTAAAAATGTAAAAAAAAAAAAAAAAAATTGAAAAATCAGTCCCTTTAATTGAAAATATGCTTTGGAGTTTAAAGCAAATAAATAGTGGTATGTAAGCCATGGAACATTTATTTCAGCTGTGGTTTTGGTTTATATTCCTAGTTTGATTATTTTTTGGTTGATTGGACTACAGGGAGGGAACATTGCTTTGCTGCCCTTATAAAGACATGTCAGCACTTGAACAAAGTCCTCCCTGTCCTTAGAATTTGTTTGCAAGTGCCATCAAGTCCAAGTTTGTGCTCATTCATAAAATGCGCCCCAGTTCAGCTGCTTGTCAGCTCCTGAACACGGCAGCAGTGGGACAGCTGGCAGGGGGACTCTTGGAGCCAACATGAAGAATGACGGCAGTCAAAGGAGATACAAGAGGCTCTGGCTTCCTCTGGGCAGCTGGAAGGTGTTCCATGCCAGGTGGTACATTCAGGGCCAGGCAGCACAGCCATTTGCACATACAGGAGTTTGGCAGATTTCATCTGGGTGAACTACATTTTCTAAAACCAAAGCAGCTGAGAGAAGTAGAAAGAAGAATATGTAATATAAGGTTGAAATAAGCCTCAGATATTTGAGGGAAATGTTTGGGGTATTTTTTGCATAAAAATATTACTGCATACATTATAGAGCTTCCTTGATTGGACTGCGTGTTATCTACAGAATTTAATTAGGTGATGTGGCAGATTTACTTGTTTATTTACACCTCCAGCCATATTAAAAAAAAACCCTTTCCCCTGGAACACCTAAGAGTATTGCCTAAGCAGCCAGCTGGGAGTTTCCTATTAACTGATGTTCCTGAAAGCCTGAGGTTCTAACATCCTACTTCTCAACTGTACAGAATTCATGGATAAGACCGTGAGTGCTCAGAATTATTTTAATGCAGATGCCAACCAAGTTTAATGTGGGATCTTTCTCTCTGCAGTGTTTCTTGCAAATCATCTGAGATGACTGCACCTGCAGTGCTTGCTTTAGGTGCACTCTCAGGCCTGCAGTGTGTTGCAGTCAGTGGCACTGCCCTGCTCCTGTTCCCTGCTGACTGACAGATGAGTTAATTAATTAATTAATTAATCAATGAGTTTTCCAGAGCAGCAGAACAGGACAGATCTTACAATTCCTGGTACTCCAAATGAGTTTAGATTATGGTGCTCAGGAAGCAGTCAGAGATGGGGATGAATTTTTCTAAGTCTCACAAACAAACTAAAAGCCCCGGAATTTCAATTCAGCTGTTCTGATACTGAGGTGAGAGTAAAACATCAGCATAGGAAATCTGAGTATCAAGAATATGTTGCTACATCAGCACAAAGTGTGTTAACCGTACTACATCAGGCTAGTCCGCTGGTCCCCTCAGTCCCATCTCAGTAAATAGTTTGCCACCTGTTCTCTTGTGTGGGGATGATCCATCTCCACCAATGCCCTAAGCCAATTATGCTATTGTGTAGGTAACACGAAAACGCTTTCCTGACTCCTTTTGTGGTCGGTGAAGCCTCCGAACCATGAAATTTTATTACTGTTATTTTAGTGAGAACTGCAAATATCCTGGAATGATCCAGACTTTTAAAAATTTCAGTTGCAACTTATCCCCCTGGCATGAATCCAACAGGCTTTAAATAAAATGTACAGAGAAATTTTTCCTCTTAGACTCTCTGTAATTTTCCTGCTATTATTTCTAAGGATAACTTGTCCTTGTTCTTTAAAAAAGGCAGGCTTATCACTAGAGACCCTAATATTAACAGTGAATTTGAAGTGAAGTATTATCCAAGAGAAGCATCCTGTTCCCAGTTTGGCCATCTGTTTTGTTTCTACATGATGCTCAAAGAGAAAGAATCTCTTAAGTAGAGTGTATATTTAATATTTCTTATGATATGAGATATGAAGCTTCACCAAAATGTGTCCTCAAAAGACTGGAGTTTGTTGCAAAATGTGCAACAGAAGACTGGAGTTTGAAGCCTAAAGCAAAGTATTCATTAACAGGCATAACAGAAATGGTAGTAAAGGGACAGGACAGAAGAAGAGGAGAGGAAATGCTGTAGTTCCCACTTTAGAATTCCATGTCACACGCTCAGTCTCAGGGATTGAAGGGCATAAGAGAAAGGGAAAAACCTCACGCCCTACTGTGCTAGGAAAAAAAAAAAAGAAGCTGTCTGTAGCAGATTCTGCGAGCTGGTCTCATATTTAACCCTCAGACGGTTTAACAGCCGTGGCTAATGGTCAGATCAGGGGAGCTGTAACTCAGTGCAGAGCCAGCCAAAGGGGAGGCTGCACAAGGCAATTAGCCAACCTTGCAATTTAGCTGGGGTTTTCTAGCAACAAATACAATTGGTATGGCTCACTATAATCTTAACGCTGCAATTTGTTCTTTAACTTTTGTAACTGTATTCCATTATGTAAATTTGCGTTGTAAGTAACTGCATTTTGATCATTAGAGCTTGTCCACTGCTAAGTTTAAACTCGGTGTAACACCAGGAGGAATCCAAAGATCCTCGAAAGAGGCAGATTTGGTCACTGTCCAGCACCAGGTACAGAACTCCTCAGTACCCAGACAGGTGATAAGGCTCACCTGGGTGGGAATGAGCTCGTGAACACACTAACAAAAACTTCCCTGACACAAATTTATCTGAAAAAAGAGAACTAGCAACAGATACTTACTATTTCTTAATGACATGCTTAGTGTTCTCAAACTGCTAATAGTTTTGAGGAAGAATTTGAACAAAACCAGTTCTAGACTGAGCATGTTGCTAAAGTCTTATGTGGGAGATTTTCCTTGAGGAAGACTTACTTATTTAGTGAGCTCTTTGGGAATGAGTTTCCCCAGCAAGATAAGCGCATTCATTTTTTTGATAATAAACAAATAATTTGCTCAGTTTGCAAAGGATTCTACAAACCACTTCAGCCTGTTCCTACACTTCTGCTGAGCACTCCTAAGAGAACAGAACAACACAATTGCTTCTGCCTGCGAAAGAGGAAAAACAAGAGTGCTGAGGTTCCAGGGGACCATGGGGGCAAAAATGCCTCAGAGACAGTTATTGTTTCAAGTAGCAAAGTTGGCAACTGCTTGATTTCTGTTTCCACAAGGGCCTGAATGTTGGCTGCTTGGCTTAAGCAAGTGTAAGCGGAACAACCAGTAAGGGCTCGCATCTGAAATTTCTGCAGAATCAACAACCTCACAAGCTGAGCTCTAAGCAGCATTCGTGCTGCAGCAAATCTCCCATGGCAAATCACTTTGATAGCACCTTTCTCATTGATTCAGCTGCCTTGTGTTTCAGCACCTCTCTCTGTTACCAGGCCTGGAAATTAAAATTAAGGAGAGGAACATCTTTTTTCTTGGCTTTCTTTCAGAGCAAAAGAAGTGGGTAACCCCAAAAGGGCAAATGCTGTGATTTGTCCTTTTGGAGAGATTCCCCTGTGGCAATTCCATGTGTAACTTTTCACACAGTGAATAACAGGTGGGACTGATCGACTTTCACAGTTTCTTCGAGGTGGGATAAGATGTTCTTACCAACTCGAACTTGAGTTCACTCATTTGCAGAGCTGAAAAGTTTGCCATCTAGGTGGGTAAAAAGAAAAACAGGAATCAAGAGAATAATCTTTTCCATGACAGCACTGTGCCTGGGAAGCTCACACAGGATTTTGTCCCCAGTTCAACCTTCTCCTTCTCTGACACCAAGATGAAAAGCAGGAATATGAAATTCAAACATTTTTCTTCTCTCAGATATATAATCTAAATAATTAAGGTACCTAAAGCACTTGATTCCCCCGTAAAACTGATCCCGTGATAGTTTCAATAGAGAACTCATGCATCATGATTACTGGAGGAGGTACATCGATGCATTATTCATGGCCACAAAGTGCACACACTATCTTACTCTCAAATGACCCTCATTATTTGGGACATTCCTCATTTTAGATTCACATTTATCTCTATCCCATACTGAGGTTACCATCTGGTCATTTTTTTCTTTACTGACTCAGCCTGTTACTTTTATATAAAAGTCATTTAAAGCCAAGTACTAACCAATTCTTTCAAATAGCCTCAATAAATAAAAATAAATATACTGTCTGTGATTAGCAAGGAAAGGAAATCGGTATGCATTTAAAGATCCTCCAGTAGTGTTAGAACGAAGCCAAGGTTAATACAAGCTGTATTTGTTTCTCTAATAAATCTTCACATTAATTTTTGATTACAAAACAAAGCAAAAATGAGACCTGGTAACAAGACATATGACAAGATAGATAAAACAATTCCTGCAAACTTTAACCTACACAAAGGTGATCAAATCATTAAACAAGAAAATTTTAAAGAACAAATGACATAAAACGAAGCAGGTCCAGTTATTTGAGAGAGCAGAGGAGAACAGATGATACAATATTTATAACTGAAATCCACTGTCAGCAGCAATGTGCAGGGAATTACACTCAAGGGAGGATCACACTAGAGATTCCTTTTTACTGCTCCAGATAAAATTCTCAGCATATTTTGTCTTTTCTACTTATTTTTTCTCTCACTGCATCCACAGCAGCAGAACTGGGCCAACACTATCAGTTATTATTCACTTGACTGGAGGAATCTATTTGCTCACACAGCATTTCTGCTCCTTTTGGTTCATCTTCAGCAACTTTCTAGTTACCTTTCTAGAAAGGACTAGTAAACCAGGATCATGGAGGAAACAGAAACATTGCTAGTAGAGGTACACAGCTCAGAAAAGGCCTTTCTCTCCTTTACAAGAACTCCTGCTCCTGCGAGCACCACCACCACACTGCAGTGTGGTCAGCACTGGGACCGCAGAGGGACATTTCTGCATCTGACTTCCAAGTTTTAGCATACTCGTGTCTTGTTTAAAGTGAGACAGAAAGTTGAGTGAATGGCTCAGTCCCACAACATATTTTATAATGGTTGAGAAGGATTTAATTAATTTAATCAGAGGGCCATGATTGGAAGTGTTAGAATTTTTGTGATACGCAGAGGCGCAGTGTCAGCTTTCAGGATTTTGCTCCTCCACTATAGCTAAAGAATTGACTTTCTTATTAAAAAAATCTGTGTGTGCCTTTGCTTTTCTTAAAATGTTCATATAATGTATCAAAGCTGAAGTATTTTAATCACACCTTTAAAAGTATATTAAAACCTTGTCTTGTCATGCCTTTATTCCATCCCTTCTGCAGTAATATCAGCTTCTTCAGGAGAAGGTATTTCCTCCCTAGGAGTGAGAATTCTCTGATGTCTTCTCTGGTGGTCAGTCCTACCTGCCAGGTACTCTGGAAATGTATGAGCGAGGTGCACGACTTCAACCTCAACAATCACTGCTTTATCTCACGAAAGAAACCACCATTTGCCAGAAATGGAGGAAAAAGAGGATTAGTAATACTAACAACAATACTGAGAACTGAAGCATTATTTGAATCAACAAATTTGAGGCTTTGCTCTGCCTGAACTCAAGAAATTTTCATGAAAGTTAAGTACTAAAGGTCAGTTTTCAACGAATTTTAATTAATATTTCTTTAGAAATGTTTCTTTTCAAGGGCCCTGCAAATTATGGCTGGGTTCTTGTATATACTCCATCACTGCAGCATGATTCATCTTTTGTCTCTGCAAAATTATGAATGAGTGTTTTGGTCACCTTGGTCTTACCTTTGCCCTTCCCATACTCCCATATGAGAATCTTCAATATCCTTCAGCATCTGAAGTTCAAACTCATCTTCTTGTTATAAGGAATATTATTAAGAGATTTGACTGGGATTTCTGCTTTAGATTTCTCAGTTCGATTAATAGAAAATAATCACTCTCACACTCTCCCTCTCTGGTGATTTGGTTAATTAAATGGTAGAAGCAGCACAAATAATTTCTACACCAGCGTACTTACTGTTTTTAAAATTATGTGAAAATTAGTCCCTTACTAGATGATTAGGGTTTTAGATCTGCTAATGAACAACAATAGTCTGCCATTGCCATCTTTTAATTTACTTTTAATCACCAGCTAAGTAACAAAGAAATGTCTTTTAAAATAATTAAGACTACATATCAGGTCTCTGTAGGACATCAACAATAAAGGGGTTAACGATGCATCCAGTCATCATGGAAACAATCAAAAAATGTCTCGCTTTAAACAATGCAGAGCAACTCTCACTCTCTAAATGCATCTGTGCCAGAAAATTCCCACAGCTTTACAACATTTTTCATCCTGTAGAAATCACACACACACATGCACAGAGAGACAAAAAATAATGATGGAAATCACCTATGTAACAGGGCAGAGACGTAAATTAAGATATCTGTGAAAGGCAACCACTTTCCTCTGACTCGACAGAACTCTCTCAGCACCACAGTATGACCTCATCTGTGACAACATGGCACAACAAAAGATGCCAAACTAAAAACAGCACTCGAAGGCATAGAATGCTTTTTTTCCCTCCCATAATCTTCCTGCACTTGTCTTCTTTAGATATTTAAAACTGAAAATCTGAAGAACTGAAAAATAAGTTCCCAAAACTCTATTCCAAAGATATATTCCAAAGATATTTTCTAAAGTGTCTATGAAAAATAAGAACAAACCTGTTTTGAGGTGAGAAATGCTAATAATTTTATTTTGAATCTATTAACGTTTTAGTAGCAGTATTGTAGATGCATGTGATATTAATGTCTGTTGCTATAAAATGAACCCACCATAATTCTAGGATGGGATCCTCACTGAGGAGAGGCAGGTACTGCACTTAAAATTACCAAACCACTGTAGTATTTACAGCAATATTTCACTGAACAGTAAATGCAGCAAAAAGCTTACTTTAATTCCTAATAACAAAAAAAGGAATTGTCCTAAAATTTCTCTATTATGAAGCATCCAACACATGTATCCGCACTCCAGAGAGCTACTGCCTGTGCTGCCTTTTGAAAGGGGGCTTTTCAAGCAGCACTGTTTGGCCCATGGGAGTGCAGTCTGTAGAGCAGTGTTAGAAGACTGCTACAAGGCCATCTGTGCTCTGGCTGAAAAGACTTTAGTTAATGTGGAAAACAAGCAAAAGAAAACCATTAATTGCTCTCTTCACAGCTTCTATTATCATTTGGAGAATTGCATGTGAACGTAGTACAAAAATGAGAGCTGGCAATATCCAAATAGGTAACTTCATCCACCTTCATGTCAGTAGAAGAGGATTCTCTGCTGGATACTTGGGACAACAGTGAGTGATGGTAGAGAAACACTCCCGCCAGCTTTACCTTCCACGCCTTCTACAGCACCACTCCCATCATACCCTCTCTTTCTGCCCTTCTTTCTTTCTCTCCAGAGGTTTGCTCATTTTACACAAAGTCTAAAATCTTCATGGTAACAGATACCCATGGCTATGTCTGTGTTTGTACTGTCTAAGAATTCAGGCTGGCTGTCACATGAAGGTCTCAGTGTGGCAGTATTCCCTGCTGTAACACTCATCTGAATTTTACATTCACTGTGTGCATTGTTTTCTCACTTTCATCCCATTGACTCTAATTAACACTCTTTCAAACATTTTCAGTAATACTCTACCTTTTTTTTTTTTTTCCCCAGTTCCCTCAAGACTGTTAAATAGCCCATGCACAATGCTGGAGTCAAAGGGATGTTAATTTTTAAACAGCTATTTGTAGAGCATCCCAAATGCAATCTGTAGTGTGTAAGAGAGAGAACTTCACCTACTTGACATCTCCACGTATCCAAACAAACATTAGTGCCATTTCTCAGCTGTACTGCTTTGTAAAACCCTTGCCCACTATCACCGGAAGCTTCCAGACTTCTACAGATTCTACTGTTAGAGAATTCTGGTTTTTCTGCCCTGCACTTCATGTTTTTCTGTCACTGATCATTATTACGACCAGTTCTATTCTGTGAAGCTTAATATGGTCTTACTATTGCTGCCTTATGACATAGCAGCCATATAAAATATGTCATTATCTTTTTATGTGTCCTAAAACCTTTTAAGCTCTTATTTAATTACCTCATTATTGAATGAAACCTCTTTAAAGGAAACTGCTCAGCAATTCTAGAAAATCAAACTCCCTATTAAGACCTATAATAGACATTCAAGATGCTAATTTTAAGAATAATTTTTGAAAATCTTGACTCAGATACTTGTTTTATAAACATATGAGATTACAGCTGCAGAACAATATACATGGTAGTTCTGAAAAAGGAAGCTTTTAAAATACTTTTAAAATAAATACTGTATGACAAAACCTAGAGCAAAACTGTACCTCATTGAAGGCTGGCTTGAAGGATAAAATAGGTAATTCAAAGAGGTTTGCAATTCATATTTCACATAGAGGTAGCTACTATTTTAAATGTAATGAAATAGGCAGGGTTTTATTTGTTATTTTTTGCTCTATACATACTTTGAAATGCAAACGCAGTTAAATTTGAAAGACGGAACAAGATGAAAAACTTGGATAAAAATCCCTGCAGTGAAGAGGTTGACTCTTCTCAGTTCTGTGTGGCCCATGTAATTTCTTCACAGACTTCAACAAGTAAAACATACCAGATTTGCAGTTATATGTATTTTGTCATCTTGCAACACACAGGGTGAAAGTGGAACTATCCTATATTGGGAGGTCTGAGGAACTTTTTCCCTTTTTAATGTTAATAGTTATCATTATGGTTATGAACCATTAATTTCACCCATGGGGACATCCTGGGGTGGTCTGTGTCTCTGATGAAAGGCAACAGAGGTCCAGATGCACATTGTCCACCACATGCACAGCAGTCCTCAGCTTCTCATTCTCCTGTAACTAAATGGCTCATGTGTATTCAAGAGACTTCAGAAGTGTAACCAAAAGACCGAGACTTGGAGTGGTCCTTTTATGCCTTTGATGTACAAAGCAAATCAGCCTGATCTCATCAGAGAGTACTGATGACAGGGGCTGGGCTAATCTTGGAATGATCAAAGCATTCAAAGTCAGTGACATTTGGAAGGAAATTAATGATTCCTTCATAAAGGTTTTAACCATCCTATAAACAGGATAAATGTAGAAATCTTTAGATGGATGGTACCATTAAGTACAGCAAATGTTACTGAAAATAATCACAATGGCGGCTCATTTATTAAGAAACTGTTCCCCACATTCATTTACATTCCACTGAACAGATTGTATGAAAGCGGGTTTTTTTTTCAGTCTGGTTAACGTTCTCTGAAATGAGAAATTACACACTGAAAAGCAGTACTTTGTGTGTGTCATGTCAGAGAATTACAAGGGATCATTATCCAATCTTTGAGACAGAATTATTACAGATTTATCAATTGTTTCTACTGATGTAAAAGGTCTGATAATGGCACGATGTGCCTGACTAACAAGAATTACTATAATGAAGTTAAATGCTTTAACTTGTTTAATGATTCTTGCTGGCAATTATTACTTATCTGGGACCAGAGAAGAAATTGTAAAATATGCTGTTATCCTTGATATGATTGGAGGTTAAAGGGTGAAACTATAAATTCAAGGCTGGCGTTTGCATCTTAGGAAAGATTTGTTAATGCTCTTAAATGTGGTGAAGTCATGTTCATACTGGCACGAGATAAAACAACCAATCAACTTTTTCAGTAGAGTCTCTCCCTGCCTTTGTACTGTCTTGCTTTATTTAATAAAGCAACATGAGGTGTGAATTACCAGGCTCATTAAGTAATTTTACAGGTATTTTGCCTTTTACTCTGTAGCCTCAAGAAATTCTCATAACAGAATAAAACATAAGTGAACAATTGCTCTAACTGTAACCAGGCAGGATCATGGCATGTGGTCCAAAGAGGAGGAAAAGGAATAATCGAAAAATCTTTTGCCATCTCTAGTAAGTACTGATGTTGTTTGTATTAGTGAAATGTCTTGCATCCAAGTCTGTGTGCAAGTAACTACAAAAAGTAGACTGGAAATTATTTGTTGCATTATGGGAGTATCAGGAGTATAAATCCACTGGCAATTTTTGAAACACAGGGTAAGACAAATTTATAGGTTCAGTTAAATGGCCCCCACAAATATGGGAGTCAACACCACACACCACCTCCATCTAATCTTTTATTTTTCTTATCTATCATCATAAGCAAATTTTAAAAAATAAATAAATATTTTTTTGTCACAGATGTTTAACTATTTAGGTTTGGCTAGTTAAAAAACAATAGTTCTGCCATTATTAAAGGTGGAGTTTTTTGGAAGTCTGCAAACAAGATTTCTTTCTAAAGTGCATGTTAATACCCTAAGAGAGCATGGATGGACAACCTGCAAAAGCAAACTGCTTAGCCAACAAACTGCCCTTCAGTGTGGTGACCAGGCTCTTGTAACCCTGGCTGTCAGTGCCTGCAGGTGATAGATCAGTATTTATATGAAGCACACATATTTCAAAGTTCCCTACTATGCTTAATTCTTTTTTAATGGATGGATTTCTGTGTATTTCACCAAACTTTACTTATAATTCCAGAATTCAATAACTGAATTTAATTAAGACCATATTAAGCATAACAGATCAGGATATTTTATCTAAAGGATCTAAAATTTTTGCAGTTGTTCAAAACTAGAGTCTTGTAAGTTGACCCTTCAAAAATGAATAGATTTCCACATCATAATGCTGCAAACCCAACCATCAGCTTTAAGAGGAAATCCTTAATAACTTTACTTGCACTCAAATATGCTGCTCTGGTTTCAGATCAGTGAGTCTCATGAGCTTTTGCCCCTCTGTGCTCATTTCCACATCACACTTGGATAATTGTTCTTTTTTTTTTTTCTCAGAGATACGAACAGTTGCTTGTTTTGGTCAGAATCAGAGGATGACAAGATATTTCAGGCTGGAAAGGACCTCAGGTGATCTGCAGTCCAACCTCTTGCTCAAAATAGGGACAGCTCTGAGGCCAGCTCAGGTTGCTCAGGGTTTATCCAGCCTCATCTCAAAAACCTCCAAGAACACAGACTGCTCGACCTCTTTGGGCAAGCTTCCAGTGTCTCAGGATGTCAAAGCTTTTTCCTTATTTCCAGTCTGAACCTCTCCTCTTTCAATATACGCCCATTGCTGCCCTTCCAGCCACGTACCTCTGTGAAGGTGACATATCCTTGATGTCCCCAAGGCACCTGCAGGCTGCTCACTGATCACCTCCAAAGCTGTGTCTTCTCCAGACTCCCAGCTCCCTCAGCCCCTCATTGTAGGGCAAGTGCTCCAACCCCCTGACCACCTTGGTGGCTCTCTGATGAACTTCACTTTAGCAACACCTTTCCTATTCTGAGACAGCCCTTGCTGAATTTCACTGAATTTCATTAGGTCTCGGTTGCCCATCCTCCCAGCCTGTTCTGGTCCATCTGCACAGCAGCTCTGTCCTCAAGCATGTCAGTCCTTACCCTCATTTTTGTGTCATCTAGAAACTTGAGAGTGCACTCTCTCATTTCCTCCATGTCAATGGAATGAAAATGACTTAATCTAGTTTAAAAAAAAATAATAGTAGAAGGGTTTCTTTAATCCCAGACTTTTTTTTGGTCACAGTTTAAGAAGATAAGATAGAAGACTAGCATTCAATATGGAACAGAAACAACAGACACATGGGAGAAATCTTTGTGCTCAACTGCAGCACTAAATTTATTTTGAAAGAATCACTATCCTGTTCCTCAGTAAAAGGCAGTAGAAAACAAGGGGGTTGCATAACATAAAGACATATTTTTGATACTTAGGCAGATTCCTCAGACAGCTTTCATAATCCAACAGTCTTCCCACAACTTTAAATGCACCTGGTAGAACTTCTCTTCCAATGGACCCATTGCTCATCTCTTTCACACTTGTGTTTCTCTTCAAAGGTTGAAGAAAAAAATATTTGAAATGTCATAGTGACTCCAACTGTACATACACATATGTTTGCAAGGCTCGGAACACTGAGCAATCTCATCAGTATTTAACAGAACTCTCAAGATCTTTGCTTAGCTCGAGGTGCCATCATGGTACATTCCTGCTTCCTGAACTCAGCTGCTGTGTTCCAGATTAGGAAAGTTGTCCTTTGCCTCATTTTAAATTGCAGTGAAAAGTGCAATTACTCTATTTTTCCTGAACACAAAAGATTAAAAATTATTTTGTTTCCAGTTTTTCTGGGGAAAGAAAAATAACCATAAACAAATTAAGAGGAGAAATAAAAGGGTAGTGTCTCAGCAATTTTACCTGGGCACTATGCTGGAGCTCTAACTGCAGTGATCAGGATTAATAAAAACAAAACACAAAACCTGAGAAAGGTGGCTATTTTCAGAGTTGGCACCAATTCAGGAAAGCCAGGATTGCACTGCCAAATCTGGTCAGCTTTATACCTAGTAGTATTACTGCAGTGGTGTTTATTCAACACAGTGAGGTGTAACATTTGCAGCTAAACACATCCCATTAGTCTTTTTTTTTTTTTCTTTAATAACTAAACCAATGCAAAGAACTATACATCCATCACTGAAAAGACGTAATCTAGTTTTCCAGTTATGCACCAGAAAGAGAACCTGGGCATGAACCTGTTTCACTCCTTCTATTCTCTCCCTGCTTCAGCTCTCACTGTTCTGTTTCTACAATTCCATGATGCTGCTTCTCCTTTGTTGGGACTGATTTTATTTAACTCTGCTTTTCTGCAGCCACAAGATTCCTTCTCATTGTTTATGGAAATATGTGAAATATGTCTATAATACTCATTCTGTTCAGTGTGACTGATACACTTCAACACTGCAGTTTACTAAAGGAAATGTCAGCCTTAAATTTACAAAATAAATATGGTTGATGTTAAGTTTAGAGTAGGAACGAGACACGTGGATATTCACAGCACTTGTGAATCTCACCCAGGTGATCCTGCCAAAAAGAAATCTGCATTAACCAGGGAGCACAGGCATGGATACAGTTATGGGTTTTTTTCTTTTTGTCTTGCTTTGCAATTGGAACATAGAGAAAATGAAGCTTAAGCTTAATTAGTTACAGTAACCTAATATACAAGTGTTACTGTATTTTTTCTCCATATGTAACTTATACTATTTTGGTTACTTGTGTATAACACTCAAAAAAGGAACATGAAATGTAATTAACCTGATTGCAATATCACCAATTTCAATGTTTTCAATAAATAACAATCCAAGAAATTATTTGCTGGAGAAATATGTAAAACAAGAATTAATACAACTATATTTGAGGATTTGGCATCCATTCACAGTTGGAAGTACAAACAGAAAACAAAGTGAAGGGGAATTAAATTATTTGTGGAAATTATTCATTCAACTGTTGCCTTGCTATTTTATTCCCTTTAAATATTAAATACGGTTGATTTCATCCTAGAAATGGAATTAACATTATAGCCATTCACTAATAATCTCTGACAACTAAAAGAAAAACAATCACCTTTCTACAGCTTCACAAAAGAGTAAAGGGCTCTTTTGTTCTCATGTCAAGCTTTGCACGATGACAGAAACTAATTCTGTTTGTGTGCAGTTGGGAAGTTATAATTCAGATTTTTTTATGACACTTGCTTATCATACTGAAAGAGAAAAGAATTTTACTATTTTCCTCCATAGGTTTCCTTTACAGCAATGTTTCTTCAAGAAGACAAGTTGAGACCAGTGATTTTCCGAGTGCTGCTAACCGAGGTTTTATGTGTGCTCACCAAATAAAAACATTTCTAACTGCAGAGGGAAGTGGTTGGCACTGCTGGGCCACAGCAACACTTAACTGAAATCTATTGCTTTGTGTCATCTATTCCATTACATAAAAGCCAGAGATTGCAGGACCAGCTCTTCTAACTCCAGCAGGGTTCTGGGAGCGACCTGAGGAACACAAAGGACCTACTGCAGTACCAGGTGATAGGTGATCTCCTCTGAGAAATGCCCCTTTCCATGAGATTAGAATTAAAGCTGGGAAAGGATTTGGGGTTTTTTCTTGTTGTGTTGGTTTGCTTGTTTGTTCTTTCTTTTTTATTAAAGAGATTCATGTGAAAAATGGAAACAAAATTTTAGATGAATCATAACTTTTTTATTATTTTCTTTAACATATCAGAAAAAGAAAGACCACATAAAAATATTCTGAAAAAATTGTTGAATATTTAACCATACAGTTAGTATGAAATTATCCCAAAACCCTTATTTTTGCTCACTACTTTCCTAAGCCAACAAATATATGGATCAGACCATTACCTTTCCTACAGTCTAGCTCAGCCGCAGAACCCAAAATCTGTAAGTACATTAAGGTGTTTCGTGCTTTGTTATATATTCAAACTGAAAAATGATTCTGTAGTAGTAGTAAAATTATTCTATAGTTTTATAATAATAAGCACTTTATAAGTAAAATCCAAGTCTTTCCAAATATTAGGGGCCTCTAATAATTTATCTTGATTTATTTTAAATGTCATTTCTGTATGAAAAATCACTGTTCACTGAAAAGTCATAGAGACTGCTTATCAAATAAAGGAAATAGAGACTTTCAAGCTGGATTCTCCTTTCACAATGAAGATTTTCATATGTCATATTTTTATTAAAAGCTATTTCATGTTTATGCTTGGAGGAAATTCTTCTTTGAGGAGGACTTGCTTTGTTCCTGACTTAAAAATCCACTACTGACTATTCAGTATTTTTCATATATTCTAGTTTGTTTAAACTCTCCAGAAAGAAGTCTGGGATGTTGCCTTTATTATGTCATCACTGTGGGAAACGTTGTTTAATGTTGAGAGTGAATTGTGACTTGTACTATTACTGAAGATGTGTGTTTGCAGAAAAAGGACAGCATTATCTGTGACTTTCCTTGGGTTTGAAGACTTGACAAAGTCTTCTAAAGAAAGATTTCTGTTACTTTCCTAACAAATAAGGTCATGTGTGAATCCTTTATAAATGGCTTTATCTTCGGCACAGAAGTCAATGTTGAAGTTACTTAAAGTTATCAAATATTTACAGGTCAAAGATGTTTGTGGGCCTGTAGAGAGTTGCTGTGATTTGTGATGTATGATACCTCCTGCTAAACATCCCACTAGTTATTTCCCTTTCATTTTAGACAATCTGTCTCTTCATCCCATTTTCAAGGGATTTTAGCTCACAGGAGCCTAAAGGCATGTTTCCAGTACTCAGTGGAACTCCAGTCTGAGGTGTGGTAACACAGCAAACATGCCCTGGTAAATTTAATAGAGCGAAGAATAACTGGCTGTACTGTGCTGACCAATGATTTGGGTTCCTACACCAACCTGCAGTCAGCTTAGCTGACACTGCCAAGTGATGACTCATGTTTGGCGTTATTTGTATTGGAGTCTATACAACTTCTTGATAGCACTGTAGGTTTTCAAAGGAACTGAGAGAGAGAATTCCCAAATGTGATGAATGGATGACTCCAATTTGAATGTAAATGAACATAGTTTTCATATAGCTGATTAAATGTTTGAGAGTAATTTTTAAAATGTGATCTCAGTTAAGTTATACAAGACATATAAAACTAAAAAAAATTATTGATCTTCCTTTGTGGGTATCTAAGAGTATTGATATACAGTCTGAAATATCCAAGGCCCAAATCAGAGAGGACAGTAAAATAAACAATAATTTGCATGCTCTTCCTTTTAGAGTTTACCAGCTCACACACTTGAATGTAGAGTTTGGAGCTTCAGCATCTTAATATTAGTCAGGAATGTCAGCTCTCTCACTGACCTTCTCAAATCATTTAATCTGTTTATGTATCAGATCCAGTTCTGTAGTACAAGAAAGTATTTCCACTGCATCAAAAAAATTGTGAAGATACCGCAGCAGTGACTGTGATGGCCTCAGCATACTGTTAATACAGTGCGGTTTGTTTTATATCTCCCACTCTACTCTCTTATTTTAATTTTCCTCCTAAAGTTTCCTGACATCCACATTGTTCCTTTCTTCCTTTTTTTAATCCATTTACACTTTGCCTGCCAGATACATTTTCCTCTGTACCCTCACATGCACATCAGTGTCAGGATAAACTTACTAGCCAAATCTCGATATTGGTATTTCCGCTTAGTAAAAATAAAGTCACACCCTGTCTCATTCCTTCCCTTATTTGTATTGTGTATTTCACATCCATTTCGGTATCAAACAATGACATACTAGGTGCTGCATGGAGACTTCAATCCTTAAACCCTTCAGTCATGACCTGACCCACTTGGAATAGCTGCTGAAATTTGCTACTGTGACACTGCTACGCAATGATTGTTCTGGGATCTGTGATTCAAACATCAATGGGAGAAATGGGAAGATGAAGCATCCACAGTTTTTGAAACACAGCTTTCTGTTCCTGATATTCAGTATTGAGGGGTGTGGGGGGCTGGCTCTGGCTTCCCTGTTGTGCACAGAGACCCACCAAGTGACTGACTCACCCCCAGCTAGGCTTGGGTAGGATATTAGCATCACGCAGCACAATCTAGATTTATAAACATGCCAGAGAGAAGCACAATTCTGTTTGTATTCAAATTAAGAATCCTTGACATATACCATCTCCTCCTTCTTTTGATTCTCCCCTTAACCCCACTAATTAGGGTGTGATCCCAGTTGTCAAGGCTGTTTGATATACAAAATTTGATGTGTGCCCCTTTGCTGATCACAGCAGTTAGTTGCAGACATGACCCAGGTCTCTCCTCTAGTAGCATGTGACTCTTTCTCACATTCTCTTTCCAGCTTGTAGTAGGACAAAGTGATGCTCCCACCCCCGCTAGATTTATTACAAACATGAAGCGAACCATGAACACAGAAAGAAAAGCATATCTTGTCATCCCTACATGAAACGGAACCTAACCCTCCTTTCAGCTCATCTTTACACCAAATGACTAAGAGATAGAAGCCCACACATGGAATCTAGCAGGTCACTGATAGCTGACTTGAAAACTACGCCTTCATGTAAGTCAGATCTCCTGAATCCTCCCAGGACAACTGCAGAGATTACTGCAGCCCACTGCTGGGGGTTACCACGTCATGCAGCTGCTTATTCTGGCACCTCAAGTGTGTAATTTAGAGCACAGACCCTAAGCTCCACTAGACTATGAACCTCAGCATCTGAAGGATAAATACATGGCCCATTTTGCCTTTGTGATATGCAGGCAGTGACCACTACAAAGATCAGATGGGCCAGGAGCAGGGAAAGCATTACTGCTGCTGTTTCAAGTAAGATTTGGCAGGCCTAAGCTCATTTGCTGCATCCCTAAGAATCACTCAGAGAGAATGACACAGATTACAAATGACAGGTAGAAAAATTCTGCTTAGAAGAAAAGAAACTAATTTGGCTCTTTTTTAACAAAACTAAATTCCAGGAACGTTCCTACTTAATGCACATATTTGCTGCAGCATATTTGGAATATTTTTTTCCTTTGATGCCTTCAGTTCACCTGAAATATTTTGCAACTATATTATTGCAATATATATCACCAGTTTCTATAGCTTTATTGGATCTTTGCTATTTCATTGCAAACTTCAGAGAAGATGAAAATAAAAACCAGGTTTTATCATTGACTTGCTGCTGCCTCGTTATATGGAAACTGTTTTTTGATAATAATGATATGTCAGCAGCTTGATTTACTAATCACATTCAGTATCCAGGGACAGGAAGGGGTGTGTGAGCACATATGTACGTGTATATTTGTTCCAAAATTTGCATTTTATCCAAGTTAGCATTGATTAGCAACTAAATTTTCAACAGTACTTGTAAGGAATAATTTGGTTGAATCATTAAATACAACATGGTACCTTTGCAAGTAGAAATCTACAGCTCTGTCTAGAAAACAAGATAATAATATTATATATTGCTTTCAAATCTAATAGCATTGATGGAATAAGTTACTTATTTCCATGAATAAATAAGTCCAGTCAGATAACAGAAATAATAAAACTCTGCAACTCATTAATCATGCAAACTACACTGTTAATCAAAATAATTTGCAAAATGCGGACTGAAACCCATTTGTCTAACAAGTTGTTTAGCCAGTCCAGCCAAACTCAGAGTCACTGCCAAAAGATTCTGGGTCTGTAACAAATATAATTTACAGCAAATGTTCACACTGCTACGCTCAGAAAAATAAGATATCAATCATTTCATTTCTATGCATCAGTTTTACTTCAAATCTATCTTAGCAACAACCACAGTTCGCCCTCATAACCAGCACAGTCTGGGCATGCTCGTTAGCAGGCAAATCCACACGTCACCCCAGCACCAGAGCGCTTCACTGCTGAAGCCTGAGATGGCAAAAGGCCACTGTCTGAGCTGCCCATTTTCACATATGTGAGTTTGGACATTCTGGGGATGAAAAAGCTTAAAACTGTACTTTTTGCTCTGTTGCAGTCACAGTACATATCATGAACGGCTGGAGAGATTCAGCCTCCAGTGAGGACAGTTTTCCTTAAAAAGTCGTCTTAGTGATTCCAGGGAGAATCCTGAACTCGCTCCTTTGGTGCTACCACACCTTGAAGAAAATTCCCTGGGTATTCTGCTAAAACATTGACATACTGATTTCTTTTACTCTACTGACCTCTTCTGAAATGTGGCTGAATTTGTTCGGTGTGACATCTGCACAGTTTGTCCTACTAATTGAAAGACTAGATGTGACTTATTTCCCCGAAGACTGTCTGCAGTCAGCAAGCAGGAACAAACTTCAGTCGTTTCTGATTGGCTACATTTCAAAATCATGTCCCAGATGTACCTGGGCTGTGTTTTCTATGTGCCACTCATTTCTTTTAAGCTGACATTTTCATTTAGTTATCTCTGATCGGCTGAGACAGGCCAAGAGATCCAGGTGCACTTGAGCCTGATGTGTTCCCCCAGAGAGCCAAGGGACAAGTGAAGCTCCTACTTACTCCCAAGTCAATCCATATAGCAAAGAAATTACAGGTTTCATGTCAAGTAAGAAGATGGGAAAAACACTCCTAGTAAGGACAGATGAAGTTATATGAACAATATAATTTTTATTTCTACAGAAAGTATCCTGAATTTTAAGCTTGTTACTCACCAGCATTTGTTTCTGGCTCATTGTTTAAAAAATTAAGTGACCAAAAACCACTAAGGAAATACCTTCATTAAGAGAAAATTGAGACAAAGAGAAGAATGACCTTCTCCCACATTTGATGATGCCTGGGCCAGGAACAAAATTATTAGAGCTTCAAAATCCAACTGAAAAACAGGAGATCTGAAAATGCCCTGGAACTGGAGGGGACATACATAATTTGAAAACTGTCCCAGTGATCAAAGATGAGGTTGTCATGAGTCATTCTAGCAGATGAGCTTTTCTTCTTGACTCTGAAGACTGACAAACCTACTGGCAATCTTGAACAGGATTTGCAATCCTCTGCAGTTATCCTCAGGAAATGCAGTACAAAGGGGACACAGACTCTATTATGATATTTTGGAATCAGTATCACATTCATATTTCAGCTGAAGAGAAAAATGGGAGTTGATGACAGATGGTAGTGGAGAATTGGCAGGAACAATTAAGAACTGAAGAAGGCACGGGAAATATATTTTTTGTCAAAATGCTTCTCCGTAATTAAGCAATATGTGTCTCTTGACACAATTTCAGTGCATAGATATGTTTTAAGACCTGAGAAGGTAAAACAGGCCAAGAAATTCTTGGGTTTTAAGTCAGCTACACTTGAAAATGGTCCAGTAGGTCTTTGTTAACATAGCAGTTTTTGCCTGATGAATTCCAGGAAACTGAAAATACACAGCAAAACATTTTTAGAAGGTGAAAATACAATAAGAGTAACTTCTTCTTCCTTACCCCACTTCATCATAAATCCTGTGACTTCCACAATATCTGTGAAATTTATAGGAACTTAATACACGTTTTTGCCAGTTAAACACATTTTTAAAATAATGGATCTTTTCTGCAAGGATACTTCCGGTAGCTCATATATCCAGCAAAAGCAAGGTGGAAGTGTTTAGTGAGCTACAAGGCATTCTTTCCTTTGCAGTGACTAACCTGGGCAAGCATACTCGATGCTGAGCTCAATTGTGAATGATGTGGATTCACACTTCACATCTTCTCTGAAAATTACTCACTGCTGACAATGGAGGAAGCTGAACTGGTGTTGTTTCAGCTGAAAGTACAGTGACAGAAAAAAGGACAGGCCCATTTCAGGGACAGTTTTGAAGGTGATGTTCTTGAAGATGTTTTTTTCATCCTTGGCTTTACAGCCATTTCAGATTTGCTCAGCAAAATGACCGCTGCACCGTTGAGACATGTAATTCAGACTTCAACTATGTCCTAATAGGGACCATCAGCAAGGATGCTAATTGGTGTCAGATGTGATTAGACCACTGCTCTGCAGGAAAACTACTGATATGTTTTCCTCTACTTTACTGCTGAGAATTCAGCCCCAGGTGACTCACTACCCTCACCTGAAGTAGGATTCAAAGGATTGAAGTCATTAGAGCTTATCATCAATCCTTCTATTCCATCTGCTAAGCCTTTGTTTCTAAGATGAGGTTACATGTTGTTTTTATCATTTAGAAGTGACAGAAAATGTAGGTATCTTTTCCTGTAATTTTATAGTCAACTGCAATGGAGAATTTTTATAGAAAACAATACAGAATTGTGATGCATTTTTGGTTATACAATAGCAGAACATCGATCCAAGCACTTTCCCTTTTGTAAGTCCAGCAAAACAGAAGCACTCTTATTTTGCAGTGGTGACCGCTTTTGTATTGCTTTTCTTACCAAAGCATGTACATAAATAAATAAGTTACATCTCTCCTCATGCCCAGCATTTAAAAGTGTGTACAGGAATTGTGGGCTACAGAGCACTGCAGGTGAGTATTTCAATGCTTAAGACAACCTTCTCCTCTCCTGCTTCCCTCACCTTTTCACGATTCAGCTGACATACAGAAACCACAAGCCTCTTACAAAATGTGCTCTACATGATATTCAAAGAACAATGCAAGCAGCCTTGAGACTGAAGACTCAGAATTCAGCACATAATAGCTGGAAACCTCTGTTGACTTGATCTTGTTTTTTCTGAGCAAACTGTATCCAAAAATAAAATCAGATTTGTTCCAAGAAGCCTAGAGTCAAGATTTGTCCCAGAAGGAAAATGTGGAGCTTGGGTCGATCCGTAATTCCAGAAAACAGCGGAGCTGGAGGGAGGTAAAAAAGAAGGTCTTCTTTTGGATGGGAAAGGTAAAGAAACCATGAAATGAAGAACGGAGAAATATCTAAATAATGAGATGGAAAAAAGGTGGCAGAGATTGTTTGGGAAAGCAAAAACCTGGAGGTAAAGGAATGAATCCCAGAGAAAAAGGCTTGAGCGTAAAAGGACACTCACTAGGTTATTGTGCAGAGGTGGAAGACAGCCCAGGAGGGGCTGGACTATTTTAAAAATAATTCAGTGTCAAGTTAGACCTAATCATCACGTACTTGTGTTGTACTGTACCCTGCTTCATAGCCCATTTGATGAGTTCCCTTTGCTTTCTATTCAAGGCAAACCAATGACTGAATCTGGCACAGACACAAAGTGGGTGGGGGGTGCAGTAGGGAAGCGATTTTGTTCTCTGTCCATTATGCTGTGTTCACAGGACCTGACATTGTTTAAACAAAACTTTAAAATACATTTCTGACACAACAAATGTGAACATTAAAACAGTGAGGACGTAACCACAGCTTAGAGAAATGGGTGAGGAGGTTACATTTTAATTTTTTCTTCTCTCAGAACTACTTTTGCATTTGACAGAGAAGAATGGCGAGGACAAAGGCAGCAAGGAGTGGGACTTAACACTGTCATAACATTTAATGTCCTATCAGCTGTAAAACAATTTTGAGATCTCTTTGTGCAGGAAAAAGTCTCAGTGTGAATTCCTCGACAGAAATCCCTCAATATTATATATTTCATTGACTTTGAATTCAAGGGCAGTCTAAAGGCTGCTGTCTGCACTCATGATGTTTGCAACAAAAATGCCTGCTGGCCATTGGGACATGCCCAGGTCACTGGAAAGCAGCCGATACAGTAAAAAGAAATGGTGAGCCCAATTCTCAAATGGACCATAAGGTTTCTGAGCCCTTAGGCCTGGTTTCAAAACCTTTATGTCAGCCAAGCCCCACCTACTGACTTCAATAAATGCTGGCCCGTGCTGATCATAAGCACATGCACTAATTATGAGTGTCAGAGAGGGGCTTTCAGCCATTGCTCACCTGCTCCGTTCCCACATTTCATGCAGCATCTTCTGGCAGCTCTAGACGACAGTGCTTGAGGGGACTTGCAAGTTTGACAAAAAAGTTGGTGAAATTGATTGGTATTTAGAGTTTAGTGGTCTCTGATGAGCATTCCTGTGCTTCCCTGACTGATTTTGATGAAGTGCTTTTATTTGTCTTTCTACCGAGAGACTGCAGATGAATTTGCAATAGAGCAGCATGGCTCCTGTTTAGCTTTGTCAGGCACCACTTAGCCGTGTTATAATTTATTTTCCAGGAAAAAATATTTCTCATGAGAGCTTCAGGCTAACACAGTTATAAAGCACCTGGCTACCGTTCAGCTTCGTGTCTGAAAGCAGTTTCATTTCCATGCATAAACAGAAAAATACCAAACTGCTGAGGAGGAAGAACCAGAAGCTCCTCCACATACACATGCTGTAGGTTCACAGGTCTTCTTTGGAGTGGCATTTAATTAAATCAAACACCACCTTAGTACCACAGTTAGCAGTGTCAAGACTGAAACAGGGCTGTGCAGAAACAGATACTGCTGTCACTGGTGGTGATGCCACAGCAGGCTCTGGACAAGGTTATTCACTTAACAAAGCAGCCTCTCTACTCATTTCTAGGTTGGGGACTGACTGTTCTAAATTTTTGAATAGATTTAGACATGTATTTAACTTTGACATACTGTGTAATAAAGCAACCTTGCTTCAGATTTATTTGGTGAGAGCCCCTTTTATTCAGAGTGCAATGATTGTGGTGTTTGTTGGGGTAGTTTTGTTCCTATTTTCTGCTGAATTATAGTGATTAGTGAGCAGTTTGAAAGCACAGAGCTCAAAGATCTTCTCTGCTTTGATCACCATTACTGTTATTCAAGAAGAGGCCCAAGTCTGGTTACAAGATGAATGTAAATATCAATTCAGTTTCACTGCACTAACAGAGACTCTTGTACTTTTTTCCCTGAGTTTTCTTCATCCTCTTTATCTTATTAGAATGCAGGGAAAGAAATGTAGTGACGTACATATAATTAAGACAAAGTCTATCTAGAACACACCACTAATCATAAAATGTGATTTCTAGCATGATTTATAATTAAAAGAGCATTTCTGTTTGTCTTGCCTAAACCTTGCTTTTTAAGAAAGAGAGGTGAAGATCCAATGAGAAAATGGAGCCTGTTTATAGGGAACTGCTCTCATTGCCAGTTTAATCAGCTGTGATGTTTCATTAGCAATGACTTAACCAGAGCAGACAATGCTTATCGCAGCCCCTTGCCCTATAATCATTGCACATTACTACTGTCGTGTGGGGTTTCATCAATTGTTCACTGAGTGCTCTGCAATATTGACAATGGGAAACTGCAGGCCCAGGCTTAGATTAAATAACTTACAGCCTCCAAAATGACAACAGCATAGTTTGGCAAGAAAAAACTTCAAAATTTTGCAAACTTTGGTACAAAGAGGGTGAAATGCCAATTCTAAAATCAAGTTCAGACAATTCACATTTCATAAAACATGTTGAGCACTCCCATCCATCTGTACTGAGTAATTACATTCATTCTGTCTCTTGTAACTCCCAGACACTTTCAGGAGTACTAATTCAGCTGACCTAAATTGCCTACTTATGCACTGGTAGCATATTGTGCTTACTGCCACAAAACCTCCACCCTGTGTTTAATTTTAGCCATGGAAAGTTACCGGCAAAGGCAAAACTGTGAGACATTAAAAATTTGACTTCCTGATGTGATGAGTGATACACACACAGATGCTCCCAATGCCTTTTTTGCTACTAAGGGGGGGAGTACAGATTTTTAAAAGAGAATGTTATGGAACTGAATGTGAACTGGTGAGCAGGAGAAGGAGGGGTTGTGTGGAACTGGATGAAAGGAGCTGGATGGAGCAGTGGCTGTGCTGTGAGCAAGAACTGCACAGGCACTCTGCTGCCCTCGTGCTCTGAGCATGCGGGCATTACTGGCGAGAAGAGAACAGGGCTGGATTTGAAATCCTGTTTCCCAACAAACTTCTGATGAAATCTAAAGCAGATTTCTCTTGCTCTATGAGACTCAGTTACTCCTCTGCAAAATGACAATAACAGCACTTCTTTATCTGCAGGAATAAGCAGTGGAAAGGCTAGAAAGTGGTCAGACATCATCACCAGGAGGACAGGGTAACAGTAGCAGTGTAACACAGGGAAATGTTTTTTATTTTTTTCAAGTAAATTCAAATCAAACTGGAAAAAGGATTTGACATCTCTGGGATTAAAATAGAAATGGAAAGAGGATATTTGGGCATATTTTCCCCTCAGAAAATAGGATTGATATCATTTTGCTCTGACTTTATAATTCCCATAGCTTATTATAATGTAGCTGTCCTCTTTGATTTGTGTATTGGAACGTACAGTGCAACTGCATATATTTGTAGAAATAGGCTTGTTATTGTAACAACTCGAGGGAATCTTCTGAATTAAGGGAAAACATTTACATTGGAACAAATTACATTTTACCAAAAAAACTAATTGTTACACTGAGAGCTGTATACAGTTGTAATTGTGCTGTCCTAATTACACACGTTGCATTATTTAAAAAGAGGAGCATTGTTTATTTGCAGTATCCACTGCTTATTTACAGTTGCATATTTGAACAAGGAGCAAGGAGTCATTCCTACAAAGCAGCAGAGAGATTGTTATCTGCACAAAAACACAAAATTAATTCAGTAGAGGAAATCTACTCTCAAACAGAGCAAGAGAGAAATTTCTCCTGAGGCAAGACATTCTACAATTGTTTCTAAATTTCTGTATAATTAACAAAGCACTTACCATCTGCAGTGATTGACCTATCAGATCTGCTCCTCTGAGATAATTTCAGTGACATTTTAAAAAAGAGTAGTGTGAATAAAAAAAACACATATTCAATTTGTAGGGAATGGTGCTATCCTCTAAACAGAAATTGCAAACACTACACATGGCATTGGTTTACGATGTCTGCTGATTAACCCCAGTAGCCCTGATCAGAGGAGTTCAGCTCAGGTATTGGTGGGATATCCTTCACTGGATATCATAACACTGTCCCTATTTCCTGTCCTATTTTTAATTGTGCAAATGCCTCTCTAAAATATGCAAAGGCATCTCAGAAAATTCACTTATTTAGACAAATACACTAAACAATATTTATGCTCCCTATTAAATGGAATTATTGGGAAATTTCATTTTTAAGAAAGAAGAGGATTATTCTTCTCTTGCTTTGCACTTCCGTTGCACACTTATTTTGACCCAGCTAGTTCGTGTACAAAGTTGACAATATGCTCCCAAGCAGCAGTGACCAACCACCTTTTTACCCCAACAGTGTGAATACCTGAGTATATTGAAATCCAGCCCAGTATATTGAAATCCAGCCCAGTACTGAGTTGTGTTTATAGAGGGAAAACACTCTGTCTTTTGTCTATAATTGTTAATTAAATCTAATAAATCTGAACTGCATAATTGTGGATTACCTCCATCTCTTTAACTCTTCCTCCTTTCTCTTCCTGTGTTACATTAAGTATTTATAGATGCTGCAAAAATGCTTCTCCGTTAACAGCCTGTAATTCTTCTTCCTTCACAAACCTGAATTTCTTGCAAATGTTTTTTAGAGACATGTAAAATACTATTTTAGCCAAACCAATACACACTTTTCTCCCATCAGGTTTCGCAAGTGATCTTTTTAAAAGTAGCACAGAAAAAGAGATGGATGTTGTGTGGCATGAGAGATGAATGCATCTTCAGTTCTAAGGAACAACTATTGAAGTTTCAGATTGGTAACGATCACAGTCAAAATGATATTTTAATCTTGGTACACAGTAGGGAATAGACAGTTACTGCACAGTTCACTAGAATTTTACCCCCCTTTGACACATAAAAGAGCAAGTAGTCTGACTTTTCATCTTATTTCAGAAGAGATCCCCTTCTGGAGGTGGTCTAGTCAAGTCCAGCCAGTGCTCCTAACACAGAAACTTTCAGTTCTACAGTAAACGAGACTGATCTTTTATCTTTGATTTTAGTTCATTGCCACAAAATCAAGAAGAATGTGTTGAAGTGTAAGGTTTAAAAAGTGCATAAATGAGAACTCCTACAGTAACAGTTGTTTGTAAATTATTGATCAAGGAATTTTTTACAATATGAATTGTAAAAGGGCCATCAAACTTTCCTAAAGTACCTTTGACAATAAATAAAAAGTTCAATCTTTTTTTCTTCATTTCAGAGAGATTTTTGTAGACTTTTTTCCCCAATCCATATTGCTAGATGCACCTTGCTATTTTCTCTTGCTTCAGTAACAAGGAAGAGAAAGAGAAAAGGATGTTTCTGATTTTTCTATGATCCCAGTTCTTCAAAAATGTGTGGTTTGGGTTGGTGGTATATTCATTACAATTCAATAGTGGTAGTTAAAGAGAAAGCATTGAGTGCAATTTCTTCTTGTTTGCAGGTAATGGGTAATAGAGGAAGAAATGAGAATAAACTCATAGAGCCTTTCAGCAAACAAAAGAGAACTGGCACAGATTGAGGACTTCCTTAGTATTTGAATAATATTTTTTTAAAGGCATATATAAAGAAAGAAGACTAAATATTCTGTAGGCAGTTGTCCCATGAAGCCTGTCAGGGAAGGTGCAGCTGTAGAAATGAAACTCTTTAACCTGCAGAGTTCTTCAAGGAAGCTTCCAAGTTTATTGGGACTTGCACTAACCAAGGAGAGGTCCCTGAGGAATGGAAAGTAAACACGGTGGAATCATGAGTACAAAGTACATCATGCCTGCAGAAAAAGCCATGACTGAATCCCAGGGAACTGCACGTCAGATGCATTAGAAGACCCAGAAAACCGAGGTTACTAATCTTACACTGCATAATTGTTCTATTCACGCACAGACGCCTCAGAGCAGGGAACTGAACCAACTGAAAGTTGGTACTTTCAGGCCTGGTACTTTACCAGGACCTGCACACTTTCAGAGACTGCTGCAGTCTGTCCCCAAGAAAGAACTCCTTAACTACCGAGTTTCCAAGGAAGGGAATAGTCTAAAACACTCCATAATGGTGAGAATTTCTAGAGAAGAAAAACAGCAAAATATAAGAATACTCAGCCAAAGGGACCTCTCTGTCTTAGAAGAGCCTCAACCAGTTGTGACTTCCTGTACTTCTGAACAAGTGCAGTATTCATTAAAAAACCTACCTTGGCAAGCACTTTGCAGACATGCTGTATGTATAGATAAATCTATTTTATATCACACTGTGAGTGCTAATCCTACTGCAGAACACAGTAATTACAGCTCACATTGAATTATTACTTTTTATAATTCATTGTAGTGAGGTATTACCCTGTGACATGTCCAAGCCCAGCCAGCACTTCATTAGTTTTAAACAGAAAAACTGAAGGAAACCACTTACATTGAACTGACTGTTGATCTCTTTCATTCTCATTCTAGGTCAGAAGAACAAGCCACACAATAAAATAGGACATTACCTAGAATCCATCTCCTTTAGTAATCAGCCTTTTACATGTTTGCCAGTAACAATATTAAAAATCCTTTAAACTGTTTATTTATGACATCACATTCTATATAGTACACAGAATAAACCATACTGGTGTCCTTATACTACACTTCTTCCACAAGAGGCATTTTACTTTTGAGATGTGCATGTATGCATACAAATGATGAACATCCATGTAAATGCAGACAAGCTATTAAAATTAGCTGTGATTTACCTTTGCTTTTAAGGTAATAATGCCAAAACTTTTGATTTTAGCACAGCAAGGGAAACAGTAAAATATTGCTTGAACTTGTGCACATTATTTTAAATTATAGGACATATCCTCTGAAAGAAAATGGATTATTTTCCAAGGGACTGTACAAAGACTACACATTTGCGCTCAGACAGAGAAATATTTTACAGGATGACACCTTTTTTAATTCTCTATTTAAAAGGCTTTTGATGTCACCTTCGAAAGTCCCAGAGTGTGCTTACTAGAGTAAGCCTAAGAAGAGGGTATGACAGCTATGGTTTCTGACATGAAAACATCTCTCACTATAGGCACAAAAACATTTTATTTATCCTATTTTGATGAGTATATGCTGACACGTAAAAGAGCAGAGAAGGCATAAAAAACTTGCCCCTATGTTATGGGAGAAAAAAGAAAGTCTTTCTGTGTTTGGTTTGCTTTTGCTTTTCTTGAAGATTCTCACATATCTTATCTGGTTTAAATGCTAACAGATGTTCAGCAGACTTCAGCACAGTTAAAAACTCACATATAATTCTCTGGTTAAAAATTCAGAAAAAAAAACCAAAAAACATGCTCACAACTTTTTAAGGGATAAAAATAAATTTAAAAAATAATTTTATTTCCAAGTTCACATTAAAAAAAGGGAATTTTGAACACTTGGAGTTTGATATTTTATCTTGATCTTTTCCTTCTGAATTTACACATGCTGTAGTAGCTTACAGAAGCTTTATAACATTGAAATAATACTCTACTGACATTTGCTGCCTGACTATTCTAAATGAGTTGTTTGTCTGGCTACTAATGAATCACTATTTCATACCACAAAACACATGACCTCAGCTTATATTATGGATGGCAATATCAGTTAAAGAGATTAAGGCTTGGCCAATTGTGGAAAAATGCCTGGTGGTTCCTGTCACTGAGCTCTTTGAAGGGATGCATGAAGTAGTTTACACTCCCAGTATTAATATCAGTTACCATTAGACACCAAACTTCCCCCCTGAAGGATGCACATGAGTACTAATTTCTTAAAAGCTTTTATGGAAGCTCATTCTCTGAGCACAAAATGCTGTTTGGAAAACGTTCCTGTTGGAAGACAGCTTCGCCTATATAGATGTATACTTGCAGCAACCTTTTTCTAGTTAGACTATGACTCTGCCCTTTTCTCATGAGCAAACCATAAGCAGAGGTGGAATTTGTTATCACAGAACTATTCCCAACTGAATACCAGAAAATATCCCAGAGGAAAATGAGATTATTATCTCTGCAGAGCAATAAGTTTGTGATAGCACTACAGAAGTTGGAAAGCACCCTTCTTTGCCCACTTGCCTCTTATTCTTCTCTCCAATATGAATTCAGTAAGTTACTTACCTTGGCTTTCTTTTCAATCCTTTAATTTCCTGTCTCATTTGTCTTTGCAAATCTTTATATAATAGTAGCTAAGAGAATTATGAATTTATATTGAAAGGGGAGCTTGGTATATTGCAAAAGGGCAAATCTAAAGGTGATTGTTCGCCCTTCCCTCTGCAGAATTCTATGTCATACCCGTTCTGAAGGCCAAAGAACAAATCTTATGTTAAAATATCGCTGGCCTTCCTCTAAAATTCTACCAATGGATTGTTTTCACCATATCACCCTCTTTCATCTGATCTGTAGTCTCTCTGCTCCACTCTGCAACCTCTAGCTTTTGACTATCAATACAGTAAAAAAAATTAGTACAAAATATTCCTTTCCTCATACTTCCCCATGTTCCTGATACACTATTTTTAAAATCAAGTACTGTTTGTATTTACCATGGAAAGCTCTGAACTCTAGCCCGTTCTTTCCCCTCTCCTGCCAGTTACAAAATACAGCATTCCAGTCAGAGGGTTAAAATACCACTGTGGATTATAGCATTAATCTCTCTGACTTGGAAATATCTATGTTCAGGAAAAAGGAAATAACAGCTAAAGAGATTCCTGGAATGTTTATTCAGATTGTTTCTACTTCTATGTATTTGAAATTCATCAGCAATTGTGATTAAACTAGATGAGAAAAGCACACTGCAGAGAGCAGGAGCATTAGCCACTGTGGCAAACCAAATCATTGCCAGGTACTGTTCAGCTACTGCCATTTTTTTTTAAATCAAAATGAAGGCAGTACAAACTGTACTGGACTTCGAAAGAACAGAGTAGCCATTCTTTTAAATGTTAATGTGCAAAGGTGTTTCATACTCTTGTAGCATGAGAGGCATTAAAATTTTCATGCTCCAAAACTCCTCTAATATGAATGAATTTCATGAATGTAATTAAAGGTCAAGAGATTAATATCATGGCGAACTACAGAATGGTTAATTTTTGTACAGAAGAAGAGAAGAGTGAGAGTTATAACAGACTGCCTCTAGGAGAGTTTACACTCTGGTGCAAAAATTGTGAACTCACATTCTTGATAATAAATTGAAACAGATCCTTCCCTCTCCTCTCCTGGCTGAGCAAAGCAAAAAAACTTTCCTATCTCAGACAGCTGGGGATCCTATGGAGGTAAGAGGTACCTGGCAGGAGAGACAGTGGAAGAAGTCACAGACAGACAGCCCTTGCAAAGATGAAGGTTGGGGTCATGGAACCTGGGGGTGTTGGCAGCTGAATAAGACTTGCAACTGGATTCATGAAAAAATCATTCCTGATAGTTGATTTTTGTATATGTAATTCACACATAAGCCAATTCTGATTTAAAAGACTGCAAGGCACCCAATTCTATCAGTACTTTCTCCTCCTTCAATAATGCACAATGAATTTCTGATTATCCATCTGGGTGAAAAAAGGCTAAGTTTACCTTTTCACTCTGGAAAATTAGCACATGACTATTAATAAATAACATAACCTGAAGCACTATTTCAGGCTACCTATGCACTTCATAGATGGATTGTATAATCTCAGGACATTTTATACTAAATTTGCTCTAGACTGCCTTTTTTTTTCCATTTTTTTTCCTCCTATCTTTCTTAGAGGTCTGTAAAATAGTTGCTGACTCCATGTTGACCTGTTTTTCTGTCTCTTCACCATATACTTAGCTCAGTGAGTAGCTTGTGAAGTTTACTGAAGTAGATACCATCAAACTTGACAGCAAGACAAAAACTCTGCCTTGTAAAAGCAAACAATGGTAGAAGTATATGGAGAGCCCAGAGGACAAAAGAATATGACTATTGCATTTCTGTTATTTACAGCTTTGTATTACAGCTTTTATTTCTTTTTCCTTCTTGAGACTGAATGGAGCTGGCTTATCCCCAGGCACCTTTAAGTATTTCTTTCAGAATATACATCAATCTGCAGTCCCCCTACAGCCTCCATTACTTTGGCACCTGAACACCTTACAAGCTTTCACTGTCTGTGCTCTCACAACACCTCAGATGCAGAGAATTTTTATGATTAATTAATTTACTAAGAGAGAATCAAATCACATACAAATTTTTCTGTATCTGACATCCAGAGTGAAATCCAAACCTCTTCCTCTGCTCTTTTTTTAAAGTGCTTGGTATCATTCCTCAGCTCCTCAAAATGAGATTCAGTACAATCTGAATACTGAGCAAGGAGTCACCCACAGACAGACTTGGAAAAAATGAGAACAGCCTGCTCCAAAATGCCTGGTAAACCTCTACTTGCGTTCTGAAGCTGTCAGTACCACACTACTGTGTATTCAGAAAGTGTTACTACAAGCCCAGTTTAGAAGAGAGGAACTCCTACAGCTGAGCGTGGATCTGTCTTTCTCATGCCTACAGGCATCCCTCCCCTGTTTCTTATAAAAACCACCCACGGTAAGGGAAATCCTGGTGCAGTTCCTTGCTCTGCCTGAAGGGATTCAAAATTCCCATTTTTCTCCTCATAGGAAAGGGAGTGCCACCAGAATCAAAATGCAGCATAGGCTGGGGAGCTGAAGCCTGACGCATTTCCTCAGCTTTCAAAGAGCTGAAGAAAGAATTTCAGGTCCATTGGTCTGAGCACGGCGAGGGAATGTGATTTATGTCGCAGACAGTGAAAACATTATCTGGTTTTACCTGGATTTTACTTCTTGTGTCACCTGTACACTAGTGCAAGTCTAGATGCCACGTTTTTCCCAGTAGTAGGACTGTCTCAAATAATTCAAGGATGTTGAAATGCAGAGTCCTGACATAGGAGATTTCCAAAACCAATACAATACAGACTGTACAGCTGGGAATTTCTATCTGAAAAACAAGGAATTAGAGCCAGAAATAATTCTGTTTTCTCATTCTAAGGCAGAAACGCTAATTTCTTTAGAACAATAACACATAACCTGCCTGTATGTTTGTGATGAAATACCAGCATCTTTTTATACCTATTGCTGGAGGAGAAGCTGCTATAACAAACTTTTACTAGCTTTTATCTTTTCTATTACAGTCTATTGAATATTAATAAATTGCCATCTGCCAGTTTTTGCAGGAGCAGCTGAAACACTGCCTGCATTAAAATTGAAAAGAACTCCTTTCCTCTTCACAAACTTCAAGAGAACACGAATTTTAAAATAATGACGACTACCTGTACTATTTCATGGTGTTTTCCTTTAACAAACAATATTAAGATTTATGTGATACAGTCAGTTTTGAGATTGATAATTAATTGTCACTTAATTACACACTTTAATAATATTTATTCTGAAGTTATAACAACTCTGGCTTAGAAAATGACCCTAAATCACTTTAATTTATTAATTCACTTAATTAACATACTTAATCTTGAAAAGAGCTTTCAGGCTCTTTAAATAAAGGTAAACAAATCTTCAAATTAAATCAACACTTTTTTTTCCTTTGATATATGTAATTAATTTTCACTTGACTCAATAAATAAACCTCATGTAAGGTTGTTCATGTGACAACAGAAAATGGCTTGCTGTCAGCTTAATCTTCCTTAACACTGTAAAGCATTTTTAGTTATGCTGACAGGCCTGCTGAAAACCTTTTGCTGGAAAGCAATAAATATTAGCACTTTTCCCACTGGCACTGCAGGAAAAAAACATTTATTTATAAATGATGATCATTAATCAACATTTTTGTACAAGCAATCAGAAAACCTCCCAGGCTAAAGCAAACTTGATGGAAACGAAACTTCTATTTGCAATCAGATTTAACTAAAGCACACTTTCTCCTTAAAGAATAAAATTTTTTGTCTTCTTTTATTAGTGGTTCTTGGTAAAGGAGTTCTGTGTGCCGAGGACTGTATTTTCTATCTCTCACAAAAGTTTTCAGACAAATTCTAGGACTTAATTACAGAGCTCACAGCACTTTCAAGCTTTCACATGTTTAAAGTTACGGTTGCAATTAGCTCCACTGAAATCAATGACAGTCAAATGAACCACTACACGAGATGTCAGTGCCACGCTGAAAGCTGTCACTTGTACAGGCATGTGCACAACATTACAAACCCAATTTTTACTATTAAATTTAGCACATTTCCTCATATATGTAGCACCAGTTTCATTTATTTCATTTCAGAAAGTGACCCTATATTTTGAAAAGCTGGTTTCTACTGAAAGCAATTTTGAATTGTTCAGCAAAATTCATCTGCTGATCTTGTTACAGCATATACTTGACTACACTTTCCCCTTACATTTCAGTTTGGTCTGTACCTTGAAAACTCTGCTACAAGGGGATTCCTTCTTCCCATTATACTTTAACAAGGACAAGAATGCCATGTTTTTCCTCAGTTTACAATCTCCTTATTATATGTTCATAGTTTGAGCTGAAGTGACTGCAGTTGTTTCTCTCTATCAGTTAAATCTGAATAAAGAAAGGATTGAAAAATCTGGGCTGAATATTCACAATGTAAGTCTCCCTCTCCTAGCCCAACTCAGCCTGAAAAGCTCAAGTTAATTAACGACAGATCTAAGGAACTACTGTCATCAAGATGATAATTAGATGGGACTAAATATGAAAACCACAGACTTCAGCTGATGATAGAAAGTAGCTTTCCATCCCTCCTGAAAGGCTGTTTATAGTAGAGGCATTTGAATCTGGCTGCCATGATTTTTAACAAAATTGCAATTCATGAAGGTCTTCATTGAACTGAAACCAGCATAAAATTCCTGTATGAGCACAAACCGTCATGAGTTTTCCAGCTGCTTCTAGCACTCAAGAGAGCAGAAATAAAGCAAAGAATTCCACATTTTTGAAGTGGAGGAATTTTCAAGACTTTTTTCCAGTTTTCAGGTGTGCACAACAGCAAGAAATGATTGCTAAAAAGAAAATGGACCTCAATTTTTGATGCAGCATTTTCAGCTGCCAACCACAGTTTGGTCAGAATTCTTAATAAAGTCTTCAGAGGATCTGTTCTCTAGCTATATTATTATTCTATCTCTTGTTTTCATCCTGAACAAATTCATAAAAATGCACCTGGGAAGACTTCACTTTGTTTTTTTTGGTTTTGTTGTTTTTGTTAGTGCAAAAGTGCCCCTTGTTTAGGAAACAGCTAAATAAAATCAGAGATCGTTTTCACACGATAAATAAAAGTAGTCAGTTTCTGCAAGCATTTTTGGAGAAACACAGGATGTGCTGATTGTCATCGTGGTTACCTTACAAGGGATTCCAGGCAGTGCAAATGAATTCTTCGGCTTAAGAAGTGAGCACTGCACCTAATGCACAGGAAGACCAGCTGGTGGCATCTCTGCTAACTGTAGGGAGAGTCTGCATGCTCAAGCTGTTTAATGGAGTGGATTGCAAATTGCAATCAGAATAATTATATATCTATTTAAAACAACTTTCCCTGCAATGTAATGCAAAAAAAACCACTGTTCAAAAATAGCCTGAAGAGGTTTGGGTGTCTATGACAAATTTCAGTGCTCAAGTGCCATTACAGACAGCTGGCTTCCAGCTGCCCTTCCACAAGGGCACATCTCCTCCGTGCATCCAGCCTGGCAAGGTCATTTGGATGCTTATTCTTGGTGCTAAGAGACATTTCACAACCCTGAAGACATTTTGTAGGTTCCTAAACACTTATTTAAACCCAGTCTCACGGGACTGAACTCCTCCCTGAAGTGCAATGGCTGAAAACTGTTTTGCAGGTGGATTTATTCACTTCCTGCTCTGATTTAAAAGGGTGCACAACCTCAGTCCCAAAGGGTAGACCAGCGGCCTTATTACACAGCTACACTTCAGCCATAAACAAGTTGCTTTATTTCTCGTGCTGAAGCTCACACAGGCTGCAGTGCTGCTTGCAGGCAGCTTGTTACCTTCAGCAGTGACAGACCAGCTGTGTATCCTAAATTAATCTATTTGTATTAAAAATCCATGTTTTCTGCTGCCTGCTGCTGAACTGGGCAAAAATAAAATGTTGTCATGTTAGATAATGGAGTTTAAACATTAAAAAATATTGATTTAAGTAAAGGTGATGCTGGACTGGAAGCAGTTCTGTAAAGCCTTCATTTTACCTGTAAATGTAACATAAAAATCTGCAACCGATATAGTCATTTATATATATATAATCACTGTAATTATACAGAATATATGTTACATACAAAATATTCATAATTTAATATTTTCCAGTATGTGCTTTAAAAGAAACATAAAGGCTATATTTTTAAAAAATTAACAGTATTTTCATCGTGTTTTTTGGCTCTTAGTGACTCAGATACTTTAGCAGGCAGGAAAGGGAAAGATTTGGCATATTTGCAGCTGGACTTTCTTATTAATTTCATTCACCGTCCAGCATCTTCCTCTGAGAAAAAGCGGGTTGTTGTGGGTCCCGGGTGCCGTGGCACAGCTGCAGCGGGCGCGGGATGAGGAGCGCGTCCCCCGCAGGTGGGGCAGGGGTGTGGAAGGGGAGAGTTCGGGGCGTGACCCGGCCGTGCCGCGCCTGGAAGGTGCCGGGGGCTCAGGGCACCGCAGGAAAGCTGGGGAGCAGTGAGTGGCACGGGGACGGGGAGAAAGGGTCAGAGGAGAGCGCAGAGAGCCGGAAAATCAGAGCGAAGGGAAAGCTGAGCGAGTGCAGCAGAGGGAAGCCAGAGGCTGGCTGGCCCTGAGCTCCTGGAGAGCGGGGGAGAGGCAGAGGTACAGCCCGGACACTGCGGGCACTGTCCCGGGCAGCCGGGACCGGCCCAGGCTGCGGCCGCGTCACAGCGGCGAGAGCGAGCCCCGCTCCCGTTTCCAGGCGTCAGGGCTTATTTCTGTGCTCATGCTGGCAGCCTGTTTGCATGTTCCCAGTCTGACCTGCCTTATCATTGCCTGCTCCTTCATTTAGACAGCGATTAAAGCTTTGATCTGTTTTCTGGTTTGCTGTTAAAATGTAGCAATGTTCGAGTTGGAAAGGACGGAATTATGCATCCCTTACAAGGGACAGCCCATCCCATAAAAACCAGAAAAGGCACTATTTTCTCGGTAGTGAAACACAGAAATTGCACCAGCGTGCTGCAGTTCACAGCAATTGCCGACTGTAAAATGAGCCCGAGCCGAGTCAAATGCCACGTGGGCTGTGATGCAACCCCTGACACCGCACTCACACACTTCTGAAACCCATGTAAGGCTGCCACTGAGGGCCCGAAACAGCAGAGTTTGCTGAAATGAAGTTCACAAGCAGCTAAGTTCAAAGCAAAGGTTAGAAACAAGTCTAACGAATATGCAGGGTCAAAAATTCCTCAGCTGCAAGCTTTTTTAACATCAGTGGTTTAGGCCAGCTCTCTACATACTGTTTCCATCTTTTACTGTTATTACAGTGTCATGGTGCATGTGCCGGCCCCAGCAAGGCACTGGTTGTTAGAGAATTTACAAACACAACTGCAATAATTTAATCACTGCACAGTAATAATTCTGCTGCAATAGATGCTCTCACGGATGACTGCACTGACAATACAAGAGCCTCCTCACATACAGGTACCTCACAAGTGTAGGGACCTTTCTCCCCTTGGCTACCCTGCTCACAGCAGCAATGTGGGAATGCTCAGACCTAATTGATTCTGGCTGCAGAGTGCTGATGCAGCCACGCTAACAACCAGGCTTCTTCTCCAGACTGCAGAGACCTTTGATTCTGAACCACACCACAAACCATCAAACGGACCTTCTACAAGCCGTTTTAAAACCTGCCTGTCTCAGATCTCAACACTTAGAAAAATCTTTCCTGACTAAGCAAGGGGATACCAGCTTATCTTCAACGTCTGTGAGGCATTCACACATTACAAAACAAATTGTACTCATCAGAGCTGTGTCTACATGAAAGACTAAATCTTTTTCTGAGACAGTGACCGTGATTTGAGTACCTACAATTTAGCTGCCAAAAAGAAGCAAATGTAATTTTCTGAGTGCTAAGTACCTGCAGCACCTTTTCCTGAATGTGACCAGAACCAGGCTGGGGCCTGAACAAACTGTGATCATATAAATGAAATGCTTGAAGGGAAGGAATATCCACTGTCAAAAAAAAAAAAAACGACAAAGAAAAAGAAAAAAGAAAAAAAGAAGATAAATTATTCTGCACCATACTAGAGGTTCCAAATCAATGTAGCACACAGTTCATTTAGTTTTACAATTCATTACTCAAAGAGTCGATCTTGATATTCCTTAGAACAAAGACAGTAATCCCTGTGTGGGAGACACCTCTGCACGCAAACCAGCCTGATGTCAAATTTGACCTTTCATTTTCAGCATGAACATGAACAGGCATATTTGAGGTCTAGTCTGTGCTCTTGTATAGGCACAAAGGCACAAATTTCCTAAAAATTGGTACAACTCAGGCTTTCCACTGCTTAAGGCAATCTGACTCTACCAGCAACAAACTGCCTGCCTGTACTCCTATAGCCCAGCAATGATGGCAGCCAGGACTGGAAAGTTCTGTCAGCAAAACTAAGGTTTTCACAGAATGAAAATAGCTTTGGGAGGAGTTCTTGGGAGAATTACAGGTTAACTGGAGTTTATCCAGGCATGATTCAGGTAATATATTGTCTGTAAAAGTGCTTCAAAATGTGTAGCCTGGAAGGCACTGGTGAATCACCAGATCAGTGAGGATGCTCTGCTAAGTTCTGTAGTCACAGAAGCAACCAGAGATTTCAGATCTTGAAGATGATCCTGATCCTGACGATGACTCTGACACCCCTGTAATTTAGGTCTGAGTCTAATGAAGCAGTGATGGCACAGCAACATACAGCTGCTGTAAGATAATACAAACTTCTAGCTTTCCATTTGCCTAGAAATTATCTTGTCTATATTTGGAATAAAAAAATCCAGACACAAATCTTTTCTGCCAGTTCTTAGAAGTCATGAGCCATTTAAAAACCTCAGTTCAGCAAATAACCTAAATTTGGGCTTAACGTTGACTTACAAGTAGTCCCAGCTTAAGCAAGCCTACTCAGGTACCCAGGCATTTATTGGATCTGGTTCTAAGGAACGTCTTATATGCAGATGACCACTACTTCCAACTTCAGGGACTCCAGTTCTTCTAGATTTCAGTAGACTAGCACAAACTCAAGACTTAAAACCCTGACTTAAGAATGCTTGCTTTAGACATTGCTTCTTCATAACTGAGAGGGCTTTTGGTTTGGCTAGCGTAAGACTCTTGAGTTTAATAATAGTTCACATAAGGAATCTCTGTTTCCATTTTCAAATCACAAAATCAACAATAGAATCACAAGGTACTGCATCACCTTCCCTGATTTACTGTATGTGAGTCTGGAAGGTGAGCAAGACAATTCTTATGAGACGTTCAACTATGACCAGAGGCACAAAAGCGTAAAACATTGTTCTTGTGCGATTCCAGGCTTTGCAGACTTTTCTTGTCAATGGAAGTCTTTTGATTTCTATGCAGTCACTCCTGATTTACCCCAGGGGCAGTAAGACAGAAGCTGGAGACATAGCAGTACACTTTTTTTCCTTAGGAGCTCCTGTGTAACTGCCTTGAAGTTAAATGTCCACTATGATTTTTGATTTTGCAAGATATCTGTTTCTGTAAAAAAATCTCTTCCTCCTTTCCCAGATTCTGACTTTTCTTTTTCCAGAGTAATTAGGTTCAAAAAATTAAATAATATTTTTGCTATTGATAAGTAAGTATTAAGCTAAGTACCTCAAAAGGGAGATGTGTTCAAAAAAATAATGTCCAATTCCATTGCTTAACTTTTTTCCTTGCTAGAATTTAATGAATTCTTCATTTGCTATTATAAACTAAATATTTCCTTTGAGTCCAATTAGCATAGCTGGAAGAAAAAGCAAAGCAAGGCACTGTTCAGCATGCATCAATGTAATGGAAAAATCAGTTCTTTATTCTAGCTTTAATAACTGCAGCTTGATTAGAGAAAAAGAAGAAGCTAGGAGAAAGAGGTGGGGGGGATGAGAGGCCTGCCAAATTAGTTCTATAAGAATTCTCAACCTGTCTGCTCTCTGGCTTACTATTCAAATGCTAATTGAGCCTTTTTGTAAACAGAATGGGTAATCATGGAAGACAAAAACAGACACAGAAAACAAATGAAATATCGCACCTTCTCCAAACCAGCACAAAATTGCACTGATGAGCTTTAGAAGTCTTAAAATTTTGTGTCTTTGGTGTCTTTAAAGAACACAGAAAAGCTTATAATTAATATAATAATATAAAATATAACATAATAAAATAATAAATAATAAAGAGCAGTTCTTTTTGAACAATGAAACCAGTCATGTTATAATTAGATAAGAGGATTTAAATTCTCAGCTATAAACATGAAAGTGGACCATGAGACCGGATAAAGGCAAGGTTTTAATTCTTAAAAATTAATTACATGGCATTATTATTATCAGTACACAGGATGCATTAATTATACAATTAATAATAAGATGAAAGGCACATTTTTTTGCAACTTGAAATCACTTGGGGACATTTGGTTTTATACAAGAATTGTCCTTCAGGCATTTCTATAATCTTGTTACTATGCAAAGTCAAGCCCTTAAACCTGTTAGTGGAAGTAGTGGATGGAATTAATCTCTCTTAATTTAGACTTTGTACTTACACATATTGCTGCAAATTTTAGATACCCCCTGTAATTGGGGTCTAAGGTGTAGCAGATTATAAATCCTCCCTGTAAAATAGACTGATGTTACTAGAAGTACATCCAATCAGGTAAAGGTGGCTTCTACTAGAGAAAGCTGAACAATGTCTTGCACAAAGCCATTGATAATGTCGACGTCGCACTCAGATTTTCCTATGAAGTTTTCCACTTCTGCAGAGAGGCAGAGCTGGGCTCAGCAGAGCAGGAATGTATTCACAGTAACACGGGTACCAGCCCTCCACCCAGTGTTTTACCTCACAGCCCTGAGCACACCACCCTCTAACCCCACCAATGGTCCATTTGCTAGTCCCAGCCTTGCTCAGATCAGATTCCAGGAACCATATCATGTGCAAGAATATTTGTGATATTAAATTTTTCATACATACATACACACAGCTTCACGAAGAGGCCCTCCTCCCACCAAGGCAAGGCCTTCCCAAGAACAGCAGCCCCAAGAACAGGCCATCAGGAGAGCACCAGATGGACATATCTGGACACTGCCAGATGTTCTCAGCTGGGGCACGTATGGAGTCTCTGCACAGATGTGTGGGTGCACCAGGGAAGACCTGTTAGATTTTGGCACAGATGCAATGCAAGATGATTTTGTTTTCTGTTAGATCTCAATGAAGTAAACTCCTTACCATACATTTTAATTTTAAAGAATTATTTCACAAATATCACTTATAAGGAAAATGAATGTTCTGCATTAAAGTGTTGATGAATGTAATGTTTAGCAGTGTCTGACTCAATTAAACTGCCAACATGGGCTCCCACAGGAATTCAAAAGAGGGGTGAATGTCATGGAAACAAAGGTTCATCTTTCAGCCCAAACCTTTGAAAACGGAGAATCTTTAATAAAACAATACTGTGTTACTACGACTAAGTAATTACTCCCAAGAGTTACATTGCTTTTCTGTAGCATTTTGGTCTTACTTTTCATTCATATGTTGTTCTGAATTATGGCCATCTGGGAGAAATGAACTTTATCTGCCGGTTATTTTGATTTCAGGTGTGTTCACTGTGACACCTCCTCATGAACGAGCTCACCTTCCTTTCATTTTGATCTTCCTCCTCCATATCCTGTCAGAGTTAGCTCTGTAGCTAAGGTACACCAATCTGATATGCGCCTTTTGTGAGACTGTTCGTTTCTGCTGTGCTTTTTAATATAAGCTGTATTTTGATTTGTTATTATTTTTATCGCCATAATCCCTTGAGGACCCAAGGAAGCAACAAGTACCTCTTTGTCCTCAGCACTGTTATCTACGAAAAAAGCACCTCTATCAGCCACACAATTTTCATCATAGAAGATGAAGGTTTTGCTTTTCTTTTTGTTTCATTGAAAAGTATTATTTAATTAGATTTCCTGGAATATTGAGCAGTATTTCTATACAACAGGGGCATCAATTTAGAATGGAAAAAAGTGTCCTTTACTATAAATAAGATATGTCCAACTTCCTTCTGAGTAGCTGGCAAAATGTCTAGTGTTCAAATACGAAGTCAAGTAAGACAATAAAATTTTTCATTAAAACCTTTGTCCTTTGTGCCTTTCTATAAAAAAGAGTAACCCTGCATTTTCAAAGTAGCTTGTTATTGTTATCATTAGGTTATAACACTAGAGTAGCACCAAGTAATAACAAATATCAAAAGCTCATTTTAAGTACTGGACAATAAAGGAAAAAATGCTTTCACCTGAAAGAGTTTGGACTGTGAAAAAAGAATTCAGCATATAAATATTATTACGAAGCAAAGCAGCAAAATTCTAGGAGATTCAACCTTTGTAGCCACAGATCGGAAGGTACATGACCACGGGTAGAACTCAGGCTCATAGCTGAAGCCTACAACTCCCATGACTCCTGCACTTTGTAGTATAAGCCCATATGAAGGAAAGTGGGAAAGAAAAGGGACAGAAGTAATATAATTTACATGGTTGCCTAAAAAAACCCCATCAAACAAACAAACAAAAATCCCCAATTATAATGCAGCCCAGACGTATGGGGATTTTTTTTCAGCCTGTTGACAGAACCTCTTGCAAAATTGGGAATCACATAACATTATTCCTCATGTGTCTCTATGACACCATGGCCACCCACTGTGGACCCGTTTTGAGTGGTTGGGTAATGCTGCACATTGTCAATAACTTGTGCTGAAGGAAGGCATTGCTCAGAACTTTGCTCAGAACACAGCCCCTGTCTTTCCCAGAAACTGACTTTTCAAATACAAAGAGCTCCAAGCAGCTGTGGTTTATTCTATTTTCCCCTCACTCTCCATCCAATTTGCTTACAGACAGTTGTTTGTGAACACTACATAAGTCGGTCTTTCGAAAACTAGGGCTATCTATTATTTCTGAAAATCTTCTATGTCAGAGGGAAATATTTAAAGTAAAGTACAGCATTACAAACTGACCAGAGAATTTAGTAGGGATTTTTTCTTAGGCTTTTTTCTGTTTTGACTATGATAATATGGTGCAAAGACTAAAGCTTAAAACCCTGGTTTATATGTCCATCTATGTATGTGTGTTTTTCTATGTATACACCCACTTTGAAATGCACTTATAAATATTTACTGTGATATAATTACAGGTGGAGAAAAGATGCTAAATATGAAAATATTTCACCCTAAAAGCAGGATAGGTATTGGGTTTAGGTCACAGAGTAACAATCTCTTCCGTACAGAACACAACACAGCACCATGTAAAACTGAGTTCAAAGAAACAGATTTTTTAAATATTTCTTTTTTCTGAAAATCTGTCTGAGTGCTGTGTTTTTAAAAGATCAGGTTTATTTTGCTTTAGTTTTCTTCATCTGTTGTCAAAAATAAATATTAAAATACAGCCAGTACAACATAATTAGCCTTACCTAATAGTGCTATTTAACATTTTTATTGAATAAACTCACACAGGAAAGATTTCATCAATACCATACAGCTTTCTGGTGTAAGCCAGGTAAGGTAGAAAGAATTTTTACCATTTCTCTGTACTATAAAAAGAAGTGAATTATAGGCAGGCCACTTAGGCATGTTGCAATTAAATGAGTTTTAAGGTTGCCAGTGGTCCTCACACCATGGTCTGTATATATTATCTGTTTCAGTATCTGAGGCAGGGAGGAAAATACATCTGCCAGCTGACATTTCACTGATGACATCACAGAGCATATTTCTGGTGCTTATGTATAAAATATCGGATTTAGTTCACAGGAGTTTAGTTTGAACAGATTCTTTGGCTTTATGAAGTTTATATGAAATGCCTATCCTGTTCAGAAGACGTTGATTTGAATGAAACCCCCACCTCAAAACAGAAGCCAACAAGAATGGCAAACTAAGTCTAAGCCATCTCACTGGGAGATTGCACAAGGGTAATTCTCCTTCAGTCTTCACAATAAAGCCCAGTCATTCTTTACCACAGATGGGGAATGTCAGCCACCTTCCCAGCGCTCTCAGACCCTGGGTTCGGAATGCTGCTCCTCTTTGCCCCACAGGTGTTCAGCTGGATGGAGATGAAAAGCAGCGTGCACAAGGCAGGCACAGGTCAGGGTGTATCCAAGCTGACACCAGCCTGTATTTTTACGTACCTTTGAGAGTTTTTTAGATTCGAGGTTTGTGCTTGCTCACAGGTGGTTTTGCTGTGAATTTATTGAGCCACCAGATAGAAATGAAATATTTCTAAACCTTAATAACATGGAATTGGTCTGAGTCCTCAGGAGAAAGCTTCTGTGAAAAGCTGGAGTTTTTCTTTTTTCCAAGTTTAATTGGAACCGTTTTGCATGTTACACTAATCACCCCTTTGGGAGAACAAAAGACAAAAACTCTGCCAGCAAAACTCATTCCTTTTTGATATTTCGATTTGTCAGACATCTGTATTTGCAAGTTACATCACAGTTCTACCCTAGACCAGAAAAACTAATTTGTGAAGTTCATAAAAATTCTGTATTTCAAGCTAAGAACATGACACTGGTATCATTTACGGTAGAATAAACCTGAAATAGCTTTGCTGAAATCCATAAGGTTGTAGCAAAATATGACTGATAGAAGTGTGACATAAATCAAAATTTAAGCTTTCCATGTAAAGTTGAAACAGTCTCACCTCCTGAAATAATTAATCCAAACTCACAAAATTATTTCTCTTCTGACTGTCCTAGAAGACAGGTACTCAGCAGAGGTCAGAGCCAAGGAACACTCATTTCTCCTGCTATACTTCTTTTGAGTTTTGTTCCAACTATTCATCATTCACTGTTTGTTAATCTTCTGTGTGTCACACAGTGTCCCACACAATAAAAAAGGCTAATTATGCTCTCAGTAATGAGCAGTTTGTGTGAATTGTACGTGACTACAGGAATTGTTAGCGCTGAAAGTCAGGAAAGTTTGACTGACTGTGACATGGAACTTGACAGAATTGCAAATGTTCAAAACAGGAAACGAACAAAGACAGATATTTTACGCAAAATGTGCTGACAATCTTAAGTAGACAATGAAATCTCTGCTCCAGCATGACAGACCTGACAACAGTAGTAGACATTTTCTAAATATTCATTTAAAGAATATTCTATCCGTGTAGATTTTTCATTAGCGAAAGAGGTTAGCAATATAAGATATAGGTGTCTTAGCTAAACTCAAGGTAATTGTGAACAAGGCGTCTGTGACAAGAAATTTTATTCTAAAAGGAATTTCCAGTAGGGATAAAGCAAAGCATTCATGGCATAACATCTGAATTACTCTCCACAGTTCTGATCACCTATACCCCAGCAGGAAAAATTCAATCTTAAATAAACTTGGCTTTTATTAGAAAAAAAACAAGGGAACAGAAACTGTACTGCACAAGAGAGAAAGGTAAAATCTCAAAGAAAAGATGATTAGAAGTGCAACAGAGAGGATCAGTGCACACAAGCAACAGGAAACAATACTGATGTGTAAGACCACAAACTGGGCAAGTAACTTGGAATCTTATTAAAGCTAATACAGTCTTGTAATGAGGAATTGAATTCAAACCAGTGAAGAGTAATGTTCTAAAACAGCAAAATCACCCTCTTTTCATCTGGACTAGAGGTAAAAAAAATAGCAGAAGGAAATTTAAGAGAGACTTAATTCAAGTCAAAATGAAACAGCAACCACTTACTCATCTTATGTTCCTATTTAAGAGGAATAGCCATTCCTCATTTTAATATATCTGAATATTATTTAATACATTTGAGTATTATTTTATTTATAGTTTTTAATTACTATTTCTTCCTTAAAACTAAGAGCCGTTAGGTTAGGGGGATGTGGCAGGGAATGACAGAAAATGGTTCAGAAACAACACTTTCTTTTCTGCTATTTTCTCCTGACTGCTGAAAGAATAATGTCAAATCACTGACCCTGATCCCAGTGTTTGACCAGTTTGTCATCCACTGGAGGTGAAGGACACATTTATTTTGCCCCTGAACCCCCACTTTTTATCTATTTTTCTGGTGTTCTCTGCACAGAAAAATTTGGGGCTCCTATGCAGTAGCAGACAGGTTTCTCCCATATCATACAATTTTTCTCAGCTACCACTAGCGAGCCGAACATCCTCAGCCTTATTCATCCCCTTAAGAGAGAGGGTTTTATACCTCAGGAGTAGGTTTGGGTAAACTCTGACGAGCAGCCTATCTTCCTGTGCTCTTCATAAATTGAAACCTTCTCAGCTTGCACTGAAACATCTCATTTAAACATTTTCTAGTATCAATAAATACCTGTGAAGAACTACATAAATACAATGAGCTCCATCCGAGCTCTGAGTGGGTAGAGAGGAGGCAGCTAATACAGTGTTAATACTTCTAATATGTTTTTCCCATTTAAAACCCAGTAATTTCGGGCTCTCAGAAGAGGACAGCTTGCTCAGCCTCTCTTCATGGAACAGGCAAAGCTGCAAACCTTTCACACACTTCACAGGCAGCAGACAAGGACGAGGGAGAGCTGCAGGGATACTGCTCTCCTTTTGTGTGCACTTACGTAACAGGGAGTTCAGTGTGCCCCAAGTGGCTGCTGTGACCTAAAGGAGCTTTTAACAGCAGCCTCCTCCGAAAGTTATACATTCATGACCGCAGAGAGATCATTCATGGTACCAGTAATTGCTTGCAAAGGAGGTCTGAACAATGCACGAGTCCTCTCTAAAAGCCTCCACTGCCATCACTGGTGTCAAGGGCTGGCCTTGCACTTACTTTTGTAACAAAAGTATGTTTTCCAAAGATGGGATTTTTTAGCTAAAACCATGGGCAGCAGAACGAGTAATAGAATGGCCCCTCCTGCTCATGCAACATGGAAATGGGTTGTAAACAAGCATAGCAACCCAAATTCCACCCATGGATGTGTTAATGGCCAGGTTTCAGCATCCAGCATAGACTAAAATGTTATCCCAAATGGTTTTCAGAGAGGATGAAGACAGCTGGAGTCACTCTGGGAGCACACCTGGATCCAGGTGTTGCTACACATGGAGACTGGGATGCAGGAAGAACGGTTCTTTTGAGAGACTGAACATGTACAGTCAGATTTGATCAGAGAAAATGATAAAGCCAGTGAAAAGCTGCACAGAAATGCCACCATTGTTATGGTACCCAAGTCCTATTATGCCCTGTAGCTGATTCATGTATTTATAGGAGTCACAGAGAACTTCAGAAGACACCAAATCCTGACACTCTGGACAAGAACTCAGCTCTTCTTTCAACAACACTGACGTTTTTTGTCAGGAGTTTGTCACAAAAAAAATGGAGTCTCAGTTTGATTCAGACTTTCATGTCTGTGCTGAAATCCAGGGATATCTCCCTTCCAGGAAGGAACAGGAAATAAAAGAGGGGTATTTGGAAATATATTTCAAAATTAATAATGTTTCAAAACTCATCTCTGAAACTTTTTACAAGATGAAATTTATTTAATTTTAAAAACTGAGAAGAAAAAGTTTTGTTAAATCAATAAAATTATCTCCATATGACCAATTTCAAGCCCACTTTCAAGCAATCTTATTTTGATGCAAAAAAAAAAAAAAATTAAGAAGCAAATTTAAAAACTTGGACTAATACATACTTACTTAAAAGCACTTTTTAGTTCAGCCACTGATCTAAAAGTCAATATTTCACTCAGCTCTAGGACCTAAAGAGAACTATCTCAAGTATTTGCCCAAAGGACTAAACAAAATCACTTGTATAATTAATGTGATTTTCTAAGAAGAGTAGGCTCAATACATTTGAGAATACCAATGTCTCTTAAGACAGGAGTTTTTTCAGAAGCTCATCTTAAGAAGATTCTTCTGTACTTCTTTCCTATGCATGTGTTCCAAGAAGCATTTAATGAGCTTCACAGAGTTACTAAAGAAAAAAGTAGTCTAACTACTTGCTTTCTAGTTGTCTATTGAATTTCTTATTAATTAACATATTAATGCTCTGTTTTCTTAAATGTAACTTTAAAGAAAGCAAGAACTTTTCAAATTAAGTAGTGAGACAAGAATGCTAACAGCTTTTTTCACTCAATCCATATACGCACTAAAATCTCTGAGGTTTTTAGGAAGTAAGATAGGAAAGATAGCAATGACAATGTTTCTATTTTTAAGACGAAATCCACTTGTCAAGCTAAGCTCTTTCCTTGCTGGAATTTTTTATCTGAAAGAAATTAAGTCACCCTTTTTGTTTTAATCATACTTTATATGCATAAAGTATATGTTTTAAAGCATATACTCAAACCAGTAAATCTTTATGGTCTTGTATCCAGCTACGTGTCCTCCATTGCAACAGTGGCAATGATCCTGAGGAAGCTACTGGAACCCAGCTGTGTCACTTGCGTCCCTGTAGGAAGTTTCCTCTCTCCATGTCTGGCTCTCCTCCACCAGCCTTCACATATATACGTGCACTCTTTGAGGCTTTAACAACAAGTAAGATGGTGTCATGGTTTGAACCTGAGTTGAGTGACAAAGTTCTGGGCCAATCGCTTCTTGCAATTTTGCATATAAAAAGCAGCACAGGCACGGGAAATTCGGGCGTCTTTTTCCCGTTTTTTCACTGGAGGGGTGGGGGGGTCAGTCCGGCCGCGTCCCACCGGGCCAGGCCAGGTCAGGCAGGGCCGGGGCCCCTGCACCCCCTCCCCATTGCTGAGGCACTGCGGGAGAACCCCTTCAAACCGCAGGCAGCTGGGAAACACCAAACTGCTGCCTGGCCGAGACTACCCGGAGCGGTTTCTTCTTTAAGGAGCTGGTGGGCTCCCCTCCCCCTTCCACGTGGCCCTGCGCAGACATGGCAGGAGCCGATACCCAGAGAAACATGGAACAGCTGGCAGCATAAAGGAAACGAGGCTTTTCTCCAATGCAAAAGCCCAAGAAGAAAATCAGCTCTTCAAACATGGAGGCTTCAAGGTCAGAGAGAAAGAGAAACTGCGTCATGTGAGACGGAGCTCAAGATGGTGACTGGAAAAAGAGGGCGGCAGTGTGTGTTTTGCGCATAGCTTAAAATGATTTCTTGCATGCCTGGGTAGAGACTGTAATGTCACAGACTGTTCTATATCTCTCTAAGACATGGGGGGAAGGAAATTCTGTGTGCAGCCTGCGGAAAAAGAAATGTGGCCACGCCAGGCCACTTAGGAGCTGTAAGAGACTTTTAAAGATTTTGTGAAGAAGAGAGTTGTTGCTTTCCAGGCTGGAATTTGCTTATCCTTAAAAAGTTACCCCATGTGTGGCTGTGATGGCAGTGTGGGAAGACTGTGATATTCAGGAGAGAGAGAGATGTTACCCAGCAGCAGATTATTTTTCTGAGCGGATTCTGTTTGCTAGTAATGGTTTGGAAACCACGAAAGCAGAAGAGACCTCTTTTCCCTCAAATATGAAAGGGACTTTTAAAACTGCACTGACCTAGATCATATGTTGTTATCTTTTGTGCAAATTGAGTGGAGTGGGAGGTACTGGAGGGAGAAAAGGGAGTTTTGCTTTAATTTCTTATTATCTTTTTTTGCTTTTAATTCTGTTAGTAATAAACTTCTTTATACTCTTTAAGGTTTGAGCCTGCTTTTCCCTACTTCTAATTCTTATCTCACAAAAGGTTAAAAGATGTGAACAAAACCACTACACTAAATTGGTGTTTCCTCCCGGTTTATGAAGTGAACCCACTACAGATGGTCATTAACATATTTTTTATTTTTTCTTTCTCATTGTTTCTTCAATGTTTGACACTATTTTCTCTATGATTATTTACCCATGTAATCTTACTTGACAGAATAATCCTTGTTTCCAGACTGAATCCAGCTGCAGAATGCAGTGACCAGGATGTCCCATGATCAGCCAACTCCAGCATATAACAAAAACTGAGCACAGCCATCTCAACTTCCCTGTGCTTTTGAGATTAAATTATATGCCCCCAACACCCTTACAATCTTAGGACTAATGACGTGAAGCAACAGTTTCTTTCAGCAAAACATAAAAGAAAAAAGATAACAAAAAACAGAAGCAAAAGAGAATAATCAGTCTAGGCTAGAAGGGAAGAGTTCTCAGCTATATGAAGCCCATGCACGAAATCTGTTGGGGCAGGAGGACCAAAAAAGCACTTGGGATCTGGTTTCTTACGCATGTGAATAACAACCATACGTGAGGAGTCTGGATTAAACACCCAGATTCTGACAAAGAAAATCTTTTAGGTCACTATACAAGCTGTTCAATGCAAAGCTAATGTCTGTTAAAAAAATTGTTTACATTTTACTAAAAATTGAAATGTACCTTAAATGTGCTATCGTGCCTTGGTATAGGAAAAGAACAGATGGAGCTTACTCTAGTCAAACCTCAGCTTGAAAGACACTCAGCTTGTAGAGCTGAAGCTTAGTTGGTGGTGCACTTCATGTCCTTCATGTAAAATATTCTGTCACTTTTAATTTTGTACCTTGTTTACTTTCTCTGTTACAAAAGAACTGGGACTTGTTTTTAGCTGCTCTGATTAAGTTTCTATTGATTTTCGAGATAGGAAATGGAACTTTCAGATTTCCCACCTGAATTTAAAGCAAGTCAGATATTAACCTCGAGGTAAAACATCTGCCATGACATTCAAAGAATAGACAAGTACTATCTTACTGAAAACAGCCTCTGTGCTGAAATCTCAGTGCCTGGGAGATGGAACTGGAGAACAATGCAAGCAGCAGGACTGTATTTTCACATGTGTAAAGCCACACATGAACACACCCACATTTATTGACATTTACATTCACTCAGATATGGACTACCACACGCATGAAACACCCTTTATGTACACATCCTTAACTGTTAAAGCACTGATGGCTAAAGTGAGATAGAGGTGGCGTCAATTGGAATTGAGAAGAACGAGAAAGCCAATGCAGAGCTGGAAAATTTATTTTTTTATACCACTGTTAGTGTATCTAACCATATAATGGATATTTACTATTTTTGAGGATCAATGTCCCCTTTCATATCCTGTAACAACTGCCAATATGTATGTACTTTTCTAGGTTAAAGCTTTTATTATCAAATATCCTTGCTATAGGTATTACTAGACAGTATTTAATAGACTAGCAGAAAATAAATATGCATAACTATCTGAAATATATGCCATATGCAACATCTATTGAGTTGAAAATTATTACCTTCAAGTCCATGGACGGGTTTTACCTATCATGGTAGCCTTCTTTAAGCTAGTTGTTTGGAGATGTATGTGATATTGATGAATATTTTCAGACTAGGCACACTGGGTATGGTTCTGAAAACAGAGCCCATGCAAAATGAATGAAAAATTCAGATGAAAGAAAAAAAGGTGGCAAAAATAATCTTTAGAAATGGAGCTGAAACATTTTCGTTCTTTTCTATCTTGTGAAACAGTCATAACTCTTGCAGCTTGCTAGTGTTTAAAATGGGTACCTGTCCAACAGAGCTAGAAGGTGCCACCTATTTTATCCAACAAACAAGTAAAAGGAACAATTTCAGTGGTATTCATGGACTTTTAAAAGTGAATTATGCCTACTGTCTTATCACTGCAAGAGTGATCCCACTGAGCTTCTCTTCTGACTGGAGACAAGCCTGGAACCTGCCTCTAACGCCCTTGGCAAGAGGGGGAGTCTCTGCAGCCGGTTAAGCCATGGTTTATAGCCCAGTTGTACAAAAACACAGTTGGTCAATGCATTCAAACACCCTTGTAGAGCAGCTTTGATCAACAGAGTACAGCACTTTTGAAATGCATAAAGAAGAAAAGCCCAAACAACTTTTTAAAATTATTTAATCTTCCAGTCCTGAATGTTACTATTAAAACTGTCACCAAAAAGATGGTAAGTTAAAGGGTATTTGAGGGATTCTAAGAAACTCTCTGATCCAAGAAAATCAGCTTCCCAAGCCATGGAAAACATTGCACAGAAGCTGGAAAATATGAAACTATTTTGCTAATTTTCATGAACCTGATTTATAAACTTAAACACAACTATTGTATACCAGGTACATCATCTTGCAGAAGGCTTTTAAATGGCACTTTTAAAGAGCCAAAAAAATATCAGTTTCAAACTACCACAGTTGTGTTAATAACAGCTGACCCAGCCACAAGCCATAGATGACAACAAAGGTCAAAACTTCATAAGAAGATTAAAGTAAAAAAATGAAAATAAAGATTGTATAGCATCTATTATTATTGTTTGTAGATTTGCTTTATCACCATAATCTGCTTATCAATTAAAAGTGTAAAATCTTGTGAGGCATTTTTACAATTCCAAGTTGCTTTTTTTCATTTGCTGGAAAACTGAAACTGTGCTGTCATTTTCCCTAGCAGTGATTCAGGGAGCGACAGGTTGCTCCTGTTTAATACAAAGCCCACTATTTTGTCCCAGCTTTTCAGAAAAGGATTAAGCTATAGTGAAAATCAGACCTCGTATCACTGATTAAACTAAATCTCCTATGCTTTTTCAGAGCAGACTGCAGATGTTAAAAGGATTGTGTGAGAAAGAGGAAGAATGTATGGGTTGCAGAATACATAATAAAAATACAATAAATACATAGCATGAAAAATGGTACCACTAATTCCCATGTGTGCACCTGCAAGATAACAAGGTGGATATTTGCATGGGAGCAGTTAACATCACTCCTAACACCATGTATTTGGGACTCTACTTCTCAAATGACCCAGCCATTAGACCAGATGGCTGAAATGAAGCATTTAATTTTGAAAATAGATTACAAAATTATTGAGGAGAATTCTCTAATACATTTCTACTGCTATCAAATTATTAGTGAGAAAGGAAACTAAACTTCGAACCAAATTTTTCCTTTTCCATATCAAAAAATTACAGTTTTATTTGCTGATTGCCTCTGTAAAGATTGCAAAGTACATGTAGTGAGACCAGAGATCTGCTTAAGCAGCAAAAACGTTTTAGGAAAGGTGGTTTCCACCTGGACAGCTGTTGACGTTTGTAGAAAAGAATTCTACAAGTTTCCATTTGTATACCTAACAGAAACCAGTCTTCAGCATGGAGAGTCAGTCATTTTGCATTTCAACAGACTGGCAGCTCGTCTGAATTTGTCAAAAAAAGCATCAGCATTTTCCCCTCTACAATGGAAGACAATCCCTGGAATATAATCTGTGTGTACAGGAGTGTACAGAACATTGTCACAGGTGTGACTTTTTTCACAATTGTGTGCAAAAATTAGGGATGAAATCATCACCTGTTCCTTCAGCTGTTTTTGGTAGCAGTGTTCTGCCAATAGGACCATCTTACTACCACCTTTCTCTGGCTGTCATGAAACATTCTCACTGACTTTACACACATGCACTGGAAACACAGGAGTCTCCAGAGCAGGCAGTTGGGTTTACTTATTATTGCTATGGTCTACTGAAACTGAACAAATACAGCCAAAAGCAATAAATAAAAACAAACAAAAATAATGCTGGTTTAAATCTTCAATTGAACTAGACTTAGCCGCATTTGAATTGCACATGTGAGCAGCCCATTTATAGTCACTTCTTGTGAGCATTCAGTTTACAAGCACAGATGTTCAGGGGAAATGCATTTTAATCTCAGGATGAGATCATTTAAATATAGCCTTCTGTGAACATTCATACCAGTCAGGGAACGAGAAAAACACCAATCAAATTATATGACTAATCATTTCTAAGTTGTGCATGGATATGTATTTGAATTTCAGATGGCAATCTGAGAAAAGGTCCTCAAAGCTTTAAGGAACATTCTAGTAAACATCTGTGTTCATGGGAACTTTAATAATGGCAAAATATTCACCCATGTTCACACAAATGGCTCAAAAAAGATTATCAGAACAATTTGAAAAAAAATTATCAGAGAAAAATTATCCTTAAGGGAGAGTTTTAAGGAATGGACAGCTTTATGGAATCTGTGGTGAGATACAATACTTTGATATTTAATAACATTTCCATAAAAGCAGATATTCAAACATTAATGAATGAAAATTTACAAATTACTCAGTCTGAATGAAGATTAAGAATTGGATGTGCTGGAAATACATCTTCCACAAGCGTTCTCCAGGCTGGAGTGATTCAGATGCTTTGAGTTTCTAGTCTAATGAATCTCACCAGTAGTTGACAAGTAACCCTTTTCAACAAAGAATTATCCTTTTCAAGGTAGCTTCCCCACTGCCTTGCTCTCAGCGGGCTGAGGTTACGGGTGTCTGCAGTTAAAATGGGCTGTGTCAGAGCTGCTACCACTTCCTATTTCCCCCCTGGGAATGCAGCCAAACTACTCCGAGACCACTGCCTGCCCCACATACAGTCAGGCTTAAATCTGGAGGAAGCACTGGAGTCATTTTAGATAAATGTCAAAATGAGACAGAAAGCATAAAAGTAAAAAGAAGACAGCAGCCCTCCTTTGCTGAAAACTCTTTTCCACGACACATGACAAATATCTGTTTCAAATGTAAGTAAGTTGGAAAATATTTTTAAAAGATCAGCATAAAATGTAAAGTGTATTTTGAAAAAAACATATTACAATATAAAATATGGGAAAACAAACAGAAATGTATCTGTCTATGTGGGAGCTAATTTAGCTGCTTTCTTGAAAGCTCATTTTGAGTACGAAGACACCCAAGCAATCCTCAGTTCAATTGCCTTTTCTTTCGTTTCTGTAAATAGGCACAACATAAATACATGAGGGTATTGTTAAGCCTCAGGTTTGGAAAGTGTTGTGTGATCTTCAAATTGTAATTTCCAGAAACAGTAAAACCACTGTTGTTATTTTACCTCGACTTCACAAAGTATCAAAATGTGCCACTATGCAATGTAAATCATTGTCTTAATTAGATGGAGGGTTGATTCCCATCAAAGCTAACTTGAAACAGATTTTCATACACTCTTTCAACATCTTCAGACAATTTTTTCAGGGAATATGGTAATATTCCTAGGAATGTATATGCATGGAAGATATTTCTGTTGTTAATCAAATTTATAGAAGAAAGTACTGATATACTGAGACAGATTTAACTCGTTCAAATTGGCATAACTACTGGCACTATGCAAAACTTCATTCCAGGTCATACTGTGCCTCTAAACTACTTTCCCAACAAATGACTTTGAGTGCTAGGGCCATCTGTTCTTGGGACAAAGACTAAATCAGCAGAGGTATCAAGCAGCAAGTTAACACAAAGTTACTTTCCAATCTCTTTTTGGTGGTTTAAAAGCTCAAGGTTACTTGATTAATCGATTAGGCGCTATGTTCTTCCCCAAAGAACGAACAAGATGCCTCTACTGAAAAATCAATAAAGTGAAATAAGCATGATACTAAAGGAAGACAAGAACTGTACTCTTAATTCCATAAGGAATATTTTAGGCTTGTTTTTCCAAATAGTCCCACCAAGACCAAAATAACTGGGTGAAATGAGAAATATTTTTGTTGCATATGGCTCATTTTTGGCATTCACACCCCAGAAATACACAGAGAAACTGAAGCTTCAGAAAAATCTAATGTTTTAAAGTCTTATGTATGAATAAGAAAAAATAGGCTGGTTTTTGTTGCTTTAGTTCTTCCCAGAATGCTGTTGTTTAATTTCATGCAAAGGAGGCATAAAACACTCTGGTCTTAATTAGTTCTTGATACAGCTTATCTGCTTTCATGAGGGTTTGTCAGCACAGCATGAATCAGAATCATTGGAGACCACTACTTAGCTTGAGTTTATGCATGATTTGTCTTTAAAAACAGATTGGTTTGAATTGTTGGATAGCAGAGTAATTGCAGACACTATTGACTTTATGTAACAGGTCAAATGTGATTGGGATGCTCCCTTTTCAAGTGCAGTACTTATCATTGGGAAGACAAAGCTTCACATGTATTTAAGACCATAAGTGGCACACATTTGCAGGGTTTTACATTAGTAAGTTTGGAAGTCATTTATCAGTTGAAAACCAGAAATGGCAATCAAAGACAATTGAGGAAATAAACCAAATGAGTTTCCACTGCTAAATTATTCTGTGGATTATAGATACTGCTAGCAGCAATCTCAAACTCTCAAAGTGTTTTTAAAGACATGATTAACTCCCACAACACCCTTGTGGAGAAGGTAAATATTATCTAAATATTTTACAGGTGAGGCTGCTGCTGTACTGGGGGGCAGATTGGCTCAAGGGGTGGGACAGGCTGGGAATGCAAGAAGAGAGTATGTGGACAGCACACATGGTAAATGCGCTCACCCAGGGCAGCCCTGCTGCTCAGATCGGCTTCTGCCGTGCCCCCAGACCCCTGCACAGGATGCTCTGCCAAGGTGCCCTCAGCACTCACAGCTGAGGATCAGGACAGGGCTAAGGACTTTCACAGGGTTATCTTTGTCTGCCTTAGGGGTGCCGTTAGTCTGTAGTTCCCAACCAGAATCTGAACTGGAAATCTCCAGGCTGCAAAGTACCTGCAGTTCTTCTGAAAAGGGAGGAGAAGGACGAGTCCCCTCCCTCATGCTCTGACAGCACAACCAGCCAGCCCGTCGCTCATCTCTGGCAGCATCACATTGTCACGGGGCACGTCTGCCTGCCGTTGCACAGGCTGACAGGATCTGCCTAGAAGCAGAAGAGATTTTGCTTATTAATTGTGTAGCTAATTCAAACAAAAGGAACTACAAGCAGTTTTCCATTTATATTTCCTCAGCAATATTTTGTAAACTTTAAACATACGTAGGGGTTTGGAATACGGCGGTAATGGGAAAGGCATTTCTCTTGTGAGGGTGGTGGTTCTTTCCCAGGGAATCCTAAAATGCTCTACATTCATGGGCATGATTCTTCAAATGCTGGGCATGAAGAACTCCCTGCGGCTCCAGTGGGAGCTGTGCTTGAGAGGTTTTGAAGCTTTTAACAATATTAGACTGTAACAGTCCCCTGAGGAATCTGTGAACACGCCAGGCAATATGGAGCACAGCAAACCACTGCTCTGATAAGCTGTGTCACAGGCTCTGTTACCCACAGAGAGCAGAGAGATTATCTGAGAACGAGCCAAACACACACGCACACAAACACCGCCACACGCTCAACCTCGGTAATTCCAGCGCCGCTCAATGTCAGCTCTGCCACACAAGGCCTTGTGTCACTATGTTCTCTGTCAGACATAATACAACAGGGACAGGAAATTCAGGGTGCTGCTAAGTGCCTTTAAAATGAGAAATTGAAGAGTAATCCTAACATTTAACTAGGGTAAAACTCTATAATAAAGGCCAAACTTTGGCATAAGTACAAGCACACTTATACTGCTGTGGAGTGAGACCAGTGCCAAACTTCGGGGTGGGTACACAGGTCTTTCACAAACTATTTTTTCAGCTTTCAGTTTAGATATCTTATTTCAGACACCAATGATTAAATTGCTGTAATGAAAGATCTACAATGCTGCACAATTTTGCTCTCTGTTGTCAAGCACAGCAAGAGACTGCAGGGAAAAGGACAGTATCATATGGAAATTAGGATGATGAAATTACATAATTTTGATTTACCAATAACACAATATAGTCATATTTGTTATGCAATTAAAGGTTGTATAAACTTGAAAGTACAGAACAGATGAACTTAACTTGCATGAGCAAGTTCTATTGTGACATTTTATAACTAATACTGTGTGATTTTGTAAACCAAATAATTTTCTTTAAATTTTATTTATGTGCATATGAAATGTAATATAGCAAAATATGCTCCAAATATGATAAAAAACCCAGTTAAATTTGCAGAAAATGAAAGACTTTTGTCTTTTAATTATTAAATACTTCTTAAATTTACTATACTAGAAATCAAATTTGGAATAGTAGAAAATGAGTTTTGGTTTTATTAATAATTTTATCTTTAATAGTATTATTTGTATTCGTGAGGTATTTTTCTCTCCTTGAACTACAAAGCAATCAGGTTCATAAAATGCTGATGATCAAGAGAAAAAAACATCTTACACAAAAGTTCAAGTCTTCTCCCCCATTTTTGCTTCAAAACTCTCTAAAATTTGTGGAAAAGAAGATGAAGAAGGCAACTTTCTCCTTTTCAGTGTAAGTTTTGCAAAAAGCACAGCCCCTGTATTTCAGTTCAGCCCTGAGCAGATGCTACACTGATCATCATTCCCAGTGAGTGCCCAACCCTCAATGCTCCCGTCCTTTCCAGCAACCCCAAACATGATGGATCCTCACAGGGCTGTCCCTAATCAGTCATGTGCTTGCTGATGATCACATCTTCAAACAGAGAACACTCTTAAATGTTTTTTTTTTTTCTTCCCATCTTTGTGAAAGAGCTTTCTACTAGGAGCCATTTGGCAAGAAATCCACAAGGTCATCTGTAATAGAAAAATAATGGACTAATTTGAAAGCTGAAGCCCAAACATTTGCTTGTAAAAAGTATGGCAAATTGTCAACTTTGCAGCTTTGAGATAAGGTATCTATTTTGATAGATTAGAGTCTCCACATTATACATTAGCACTAAACTGGAAAAAGAGGCATTTCTGTGGGGAAGCTCACACAGGGAACTGGTGGCCCTTGCTCAGGCTCAGCTGTTTTGCTGGTCGGGGCAGTATTTTGACAACTACTTTCTGCATTGGAGGAATCTGACAGAATTTATAATCTACTGTTTAATTTCTAAAATAAATGCCCATTTCAATGAAATCATTATCTAATAGTAGAAGAATAGCCTACATTGCTGTAGCATGTTGCTATGCTGTGAATCATAAAGGAGTTACTGTTTTTCAAGGACACAGTGACAGCAACTTTGAAAAATCACATATATTTCAAATTGATACAGGTTTTGGCTCTTGATTACTGATCAGATTAATTGTCCACTTAGTCCAACTTGTATCATCTTTTTACTTTTTAGCTACCAGAGAGCAGCCATGTGAATCAAGACACAATTGAGACTTTGCTATTGTCTCAATGGCTTGTATTTGTTAATAATATACATACTGGCTCATGGCATTAGTACTTCATTACAGTTAGCTATAAATAATATTGCATGGGAATGGAATTCTTAGCCCTTTGCTTGAATTTGGTCCATACAAGCATGAAAAGTCCCTGCAAATTGCTATACTCATACATAGCTCATGTCATAACCTGTACGTAATACGCATCTTTGTAGAACACAAAAACCTGCCTAATAAAGCTAAAGAGCTTTCTAATGACATGAGAGTATTTAATGGTAGAGTTAAAATCTGTTAAAAAAGAGAAATGTTAAAAATATTTCTTAGTTTCTCCTAGAAGAGAATGATAGTGATGCACAGAAGCTATGATTTAGAAAGGATGATTTTTTTAAAAAGCAGAGGATGAGGGAAAGTTATGGGGTAAGATGGATTTAACTCTTCAGGCTTGATTCTAGACTGCATACATTCATATTTTCTATGATAAAGGAGGAATTTAGTTATGTGCATTTCTGCAATAATTGTGTAAAAGTATGCATCAGTGCATCCAGTGAGAGTTTTTCCATCAACTTGGAGTCAAGATTTCACCAGTTGGCTCTACAACTGGGTACACAGTCTGTCTGTCTTTTCTGAGCAAAAAATATTTGAAGTATTTCATTCATGGTCTACCAGCTTGTTGCATATCTGCCACAGATGTAGGAAACATATATAATTTACATTTTTTAGCATTTAGATGTGCAAGTACTGTTACTGGCACACTCTGACTGCAGAATAAAATGTAGGAAGACAAATAACATAGCTTGTATTGTCCCTGAAAGATAACTGCAATGAAATATACACCAAAAATAGATGACATTGTTAAAATATTTGACATGCACTATTAAAATATTTGATTCAGTATTCAAAATATTAGTGATGACTGCTGACCCACACTAAACTTCCTTGGCTTGTGTCGATTGACCTCTTGCGGTATTGTATAATGTTTCTTCAACATGGTAAAAAAGAACACAGTAACTTAGTATCATGGCAGCTTTGTGTACATGTACTCCTGCTGAAGTCCAAAGACCTGCCTTCCACAGCTGTCATTATTTAACTCAGTTAAAATTCTCACTGGTTTAGTAACACACATAGAAAATGTACTTGTGAACACCTATATGATAAGAAAGCTAACTGTTGGCCAAATGAAAGCTGTGCAGTGTCAGACACATTCAGCTGAACCCCTGTTCTATGCAATAAGGCTCTCCTTACAGTTGGAATCAAAATATTTTTGCATGAGCATCATTTTGTGGTGAACTGATGATAACGGCATTTTCCTGCCACTGTAGTTCTTGTTAGAGGTTAAAGTATGGGAGCTGCCTCAATTCTTCCAAGGAGTAGAAGAATGTTCTGATAGTGAACTTCTTGAGGAAGAACAGAAAATAACATCACTCAAGTGAATGCACAGATGCTATTTTATATATTTCTAGTTATATATAATATGTAGATTTTATTAACATGCTTGAGTCTGTACTGTATGCAGGCTCCTTGATGCACACAAATTCCATCTGGCTTCTTGTGATTGTCTACAACTCTTCCAGTGTTTTAAAATGCTTTGGCCACAGAACTGACAGATCATCTGGCTGCAGCATCTTCTTCAGTTCTTTTCTACAGGTTTTTTCCCAGGTTTCTTCTAAAATTGCACTCATTTTGGCTGTTTCATCTAATTTGATTATAAATCAGTATTTAACACTATAGTCGTGATTCTGCTGTTCGTTCTGGCCTGAGAACATCAATTAGGGGAAAGGTGCTTCCCCACTGGAAGGCTCCTGAGGGAAATCATTCTTTTCTCAGGCACACAGACCCCTTTGCTGCTTTCCATAGCCCGTTCCAGGTATGTCTGTGCTCCAGCTCCTGGCACTCAGCTGAGACATCACACATGCAATACTTTCTTCTTTTGCAAGGTGAAAAAGTCACATGTGAAAGGTCCAGATTCAGCTGTCATTTGATAACATGCAACTATACAGGACTTGAGCTAAAAAATTTGTGAAGGACAGTTTCTGATCAATTACACAAGGGGTACAAGGGTAAGAAGCCTTTTCTTGCCCATAAAAAAATTGACTGAGAAAATCCAGAATTTAATTTGTGCAATGTCACAAGGCCTAATTTTCTGATGCTACTTAAATGAAAACTGAAGACCAGACTGAAAACCAGACAGCAGTACATATTATAAAGTTAGTTGAGAGAAGAACTTTAAATAATACACTTATTTTAGAGTACGAGTGTTGTGTTGCTGGGAGCCATCCCTTATTAAAGCTAAAATGTCCTTTGTTGTACACAAATAAACTCAATCTAAACATATCATTAATAGTGACACAGCTTAGGTCTTCTACCGTTTTCTTCCAACATACTGTACATTTCCATCTAGAACACGGCAGGAAGAAAAATGAAAGCTTCGTGCAGTATAATAAACATTTCCATAGAAGTCTATATAGTATTTCTGCTTTACATCATGTTTCATTTATCAACCTGAATTAGGTTTTTGAAAGAGGAAAATGCAGCTTTGCAGTTCAGTACCTTTTCTGGTCTTTTCTTGAAATAACAAAATTGCTTAATGTCATTTCAAGTTCATCCTGTTCCATGCACACATGTACACAGAGCTACGGGTAATTCACTTACACAGTCCAACATCTCCTTTGTCACAGATGGTAAATGTGCAGATTTTTCCCTCAAGGAAAGAAACTCTTTTATAAAATAATTGTATATTCTGCTCATTTTTTTTTCTGTCACTGATGCTCTTGTATTGTTATTATACTGTCAGGCTGGTAATTAGCATTCAGTCTCCATCTGACACAACACAGCTCTCAATCCTCCTTAAAAATCCCTTAGGACACACATGGTAAGTAAAATAATGTGAGGCAGAAAGTGGGGCGGGGGAGGGAAGTACTAAAATAAAAATAATAATAAAAAATAGAAAAATAATTTTTAAAAAGAGCAAATAAAAAACACAAGACAGTGAATAACCACAGGCTGCTTTTGCCATGCAGTCAATGCATGGCTCTTCTTCAGTGAACTGCATGGAGCTAATCCTACTGTGCGGAATAAGCTTTCAGAATGCTACAACTGTCTTCCTGCAGCTGTCCTTTGCTTTTCCTACACAAAATCTAAATCCTCTTCCCAGTCGCACCTTTCTTCCAAACTTCTAAGACACACAGTGTATCTTCTACTCACAGTGATTGCCCCTCCTCCATTTTCAGGTCTCTTGAGTGAATAATCATTTCGTCTTCCCAGATCATTTTTTGGACAGTGTCACATGTGATACTCGAAGTATCCTATTGTTCTGAACAACTCTAACTGGATTATATCATTCTTGGTAAAATTATAATGTCACTTCAGAGCTTTGTGCACCTACCAGAATTCTTTCAGTTTCAGCAACAATGCTGTCATGAGAAATAAGAAGAAACAGAACTTTCCTTGTAGTTCCTACAAGATCCTCATTTTCAGTGATTTCTCCTTAAAGTGACTGGTGTGATCACAGATTAGGCCTACTCCAGAAATTCTGTAAGACTAGTAGCACCACATAGTAAATTCTTTGTGGAAGCTGTACCCTCACACACGCTTGTGCTTTCACGTAAGGCAGGCAGGACGTGCTGAAGACGCGCTGGCGTAGCCCTCGCACCGTGTCACCAGCCCGTCTTACCCGAGATGATGAGTCAGTTTTCTCCCTTTGCACTCACACAGCAACAGGAGAGACAGAGCAGGAACTCTTACTGAAACTGGTTGTTTAATATCACCCCAGTACCCTAAAGTTACCATGGAAATGACAACAAAAAGAGGCTTACACCTCCATACCAAATCAGTATGAAAGATTACCAGGCCAGACTTCAGAAATCCAATGGCTCTCAGCAGTCATGTAACAGTCAGGGATGTCAAAGATCTGTGACTTGAGTAAACCCTGAATTTCTCTGAATATGAGAAATATTAATTTTGTGATGTCAAAATATGGTCAGATGTACAAAAGCTACTGAGTTGATAGCAGAGATTTGTGCCTTAAAACAAGAATAACAAATTTACACTAATATTAATTAACTGGTCTGGCACTATATGTCTTGGCATCAGTCTTAGATCCTAGAAAAACTCAAGCAGTTCAGAGAACGTGTGTATGAGAGACACCTGTGAGGTCACTGCCACCAAGGTGTTGAATAAGAAGTCCCTGAAGGTCTCCATTTGCTCATTAGATCTCCTCTCTTACAGCAAGGTAACGCTGCAAGTGTGAGCACAGGAGTTGCTTTGTTTCACTGCACAGACACTTCCCAGGCCTCCAGCTATGTATTCATCCAAAGGTGGGAGAAATCTCTTGAGACACCACTGCTAACCAAATGTAATCTCTAAGTGTAAAATGCAGTCTTAGTATAATTCAAGTATTTAAGAAATATTGGGTGAGAAAAAAAACCTCATTCAGAGCAAATTCCTGTGAAAATGAGATCAGTGTGGGGATGACTACAGCAACCAGTTCTGAGCACACCCAGACTAAGCTGCACTATTTTCAGTGTTTAATGAAACACTGCCTATTTTCTCTTATTAACTGACTGGGATGCTTCATGAAACACCAAACGTGTAACATGCAAATATCTAACACAACCAGCATCTGACACAAGCAGCATCTCTGAGAAAACAAAATTATGCAGTCAGCTATAAATACTTCCCTAGACACATAATAAAAAAAATAAAGTGGAAGAATGATATTCAACCCCCTTCTCTTTATGCACGTCACAGACCTAGAAGATTTTAGGATTATTTTGATAATTCAGAGTGCTCTCTCTTCTCATACTAATAACTTTATCTTTTACTAGGTGAACCAAAGAGGAGGATTAGGGATTCTGTTAGTCTGGGATTTATGGTTACAGTGAATTTAAACACATGAAAACCATCTGCTGCAGCATCCAAGAAGGAAATATTACATACCTAAGTTGGGAAAAAAAAAGTTAGTGGTGGATTTTCTGTTTTTTGCAGTAGAAGAAAAGCTCTGCCTCTTCCTGATCTCTAATTTCAGCCTCTATACAATATTTAGTACCGAGCTAATAAGTCGGCCTTCAGAACACATTTCTGCAGTATCTGCTCACATGTTTACACTTTTCATGTAGCAGAATTCCCTTTTCTTGGGATCTCAGAAGTTCAGAGTTCCAGAAGGGGGACCTGGTGGAAGGAATGAGAGGAACAAAAGCCCAGACTCGATATTGCTACTCAGCCCTTTGGGCCATGTAGCTCTCAAGTTGCCTCTGTGTAATTTTACGTGGCAAGATATCACATCAGGTGATGTCTCAATGACATTTCTTCTCAGTGACTCCCCCACAGCTCCCATCATGGACAGGAACCATTTTTCACAGAATGTGTATATTGTATAAAGAGGAAGAAATTTATCTGTGTAAATATAAGAAGTTCATCTTATACTGTGTAAGTTTATGCACCTGCATGTGGAGAGGTTGCATTGTGCTGGGGAACTGGCTTGGCATTAGAGCACAATTTCATTCCCGTTCACTGGCTTTCTAGCATTCTCCTAACAACTTTGGGGCTAATCCTACACATCCTCTGGAGAAGCAAGGGAAGTAAACTACAATAATGGTGCTGCCCCCTGCAAAGGCACAGCATTTTATAGAAAAAACCTCCTGGGATGTCCTCTTTTTTAGCTGTTTAGTGGTTAATTGGAAGAGTGGATGGTTAGGCTCAGAAGGAGCCATAGTCTCAGTCCACCAAAATGCTTAGTTCTTTGCTGTTTTAAATCCTACTTTCCCTTTCTGAACTTCTTTGAGAAAATCTTTAAATAATATATTTAACATCCACCAATCTTTCTATCTTTAAATATCTGCAAATGAATGGATAGAAATTTCTCACTATTAAAAGTAAGAATCCATGTCACATATTTCTCGTATTTGATCACACTTCTTTCATCATGTATGTGAAAAAGCAGATTTGCATAGCATATTTCTCTGGACACTGCACTGACCTGTGTAAAACAGCCTACCAGAGAGTAATCTTCTTTCATGAAACACCAATTTTTCTGATGCCGTCAAGGCAAAAAATGTAGACAGCCCAGTTCTCAAAGTCACAGAGAAAAATATCGTCATAGATTTATGAAGGGAATAAATACAACTTTGCTAACCAACCACTTCCATGCATTCTAATGGCAACATGTTGCAATTAATAAAACAAGCATGTCCCACACTGGGGGAAAATGCTGACCATGCCAGAATAAGGGGGCCCATATATTGTCCAAGCATGTAAATAGATTAAGTGACAGCATAATTAATCCTCAGTACATAATCAATGAGGAACAGTAAGGCCTTGTGAAAAATTGAAGACTTCGGAATGAGACTGAATTTTCTCTGAGCTAAAATGTGGAGTCACTAGTCAATGAATCCCCCCTCAGGAGACTGTAACAAATACAGAGAACCAGCTCAAGGACAGCCAGAGTTGTAAATTGAGAGCCATAAAAAAATAATAATCTAACAATTGTGCCAATGTGTTTATAATTTATAGGTTGGCATTACAGGTGAGAAATAGGGGTTAGCAGTCTGTTATAATCTGATCTTGAGTCAGTAAAGCACTGCAGAACCTCTAAATCACCACTTCTTTCATTTCACATAGTTTAAAAACATATAATAAAACTATCAGACAAAGCCACTTTCTTTCAGGGTTTGAAGCTGGAGCTGTGGAAAGCAATCTGTTCAAAGTTAGAGTGCTACTAGGGAGTCCAGCAAAGGGAAGCTCTTAATTTTCCTTATACTCTTTTCTTTTTCACATTGGGTACTTGCCATAAAAGTACAAAAAGCACAGGGGTTTTTTTGTTATAATTGAGGCAGGCAAGAAAATAAGAGCTCCATTTCACATTAAATTTCAGTGTTCTCAAATTTAATTCCATTTTGATAATCTAATTCAAGGTACTGAAAAAAAGTTTGAGCATGCATTTAAATAGAGTGAAATTGGAACCTTTAATCCTACACAGTGCTGAGTAACTCTGAGTTTCAAATTCCCTTCTCCCAGTGGGTGTTGAGGTCAGCGCTCACCACAGAGCAAATTGGAGTCTAGCAGGACTCTGTTCTCTGTAAATAGGAGAGGCTGCCTCGTCATGTTCTGCAGGGACTGAGCAGCTTTTCCAAATGGGTTTCTGTATGAAGGTTTTGGGCTGTTTCTTGGAAGTGACTCCTCCTTAGAGAAAAGTGAATTAAATGGAGCAACTCGACATGCATTTGCTAATAACTGGACAGACAGCAGTATAGCACTTTTATATTTTTTTCAGTCATTCATCTTTCAAAGTTCCCCATGCTTCCCATGAACAGACCAGTCATTATTGCCAATCAATCTTCTTACAGCCTGTATAATGTATAGGAAGGTACTGGAGCATACTATGTAAAGATGGTTCTATATTCACTCAAACTTTCCCTTAACGACAAAGTATTGCAATAAAAACTTAAAATACTTACAAGCAACCTTCAAGATTCTGTCCATTTATCTGACATAATCACCATTTGAGCTGTAACTCATCTTCCCTTACAACTGATCTGCTGTATTCCTCTGCCATTGTGATGTGAATTTAACCTGAACTTTGAAATACCAATTGGCACTCAGTATTCTTCCCCCATGGAAAGGTTGTGGAAAATTTTCATGATCAAATTACTTTTCCGCATGCTGTATCTTTCATTTAAATTCCAGCAATTTTTCAAGTGCATTTTTCATTGTTAAGTGCTCCCATGGAGGATAGTTGTAGCATTAATGGCAACTAAAAGTTACTGCTATTAAAAAAATTCTGAAAACTAAAGTAGATCAGTAACACAATGAAAGCGGTAGCTAGTGAGAGTGCAGCCAACCTTTTATACTGATTGAGTCCAGTGGCCTTTCTACATTCACAGCCCTTTCTTAGAAACAAGCCTAATGAACACCATTGACAGTGGTGTGACAGACAGAAAACCTACCAGGTTTTGGTGGGGCTTGGCAGTGCTTTGACTTGCTGGGTACTAACTGAATAAGTAAGCAAAACTGAAATATTAGACTTCTGTTGTCAGAGTGTTCAGTAAAAATGTTTCTCTTAAGCTCCTAGCAGTCAATAAAATCTCAAGATAATGGTAAACAATTATTCTGGTCTGTCTTCTAAGAAATTGGGTTGAGTGAGGCAGTGACGTGTCTGCAGACAAGGCTCAACACTGATTTACCCAGCTATCTCTGGGACTTGTCCCTAGTACCAAAAGGCTTTGGAATACTCAGTATTTGGAATAAATTTATAATGATTTGATGAATAACTTCAGACCTTCTCAGGGCAAAGGTTAACTCTCCAAAAATGGAGGTTGAAAATGAGAGCTGTAGGATAACAGGAAAGTTGACATCTGCTGAATAGATATAGTGCTTCCTCTCTCCCAGACGAAATAAATTAAGAGAAAACCAACCAACCAACCAAAAAAACCCCAACCAAACAACAAAAAAACCCAATAAACCACAGATGCCCCACTCTGAGGGAATTTTTTAGACTTAGATTCAGACTTAGACTTAGAGCTAGCCTTAGAGTTTATCAGCAATCCAGCATCCTGGGAGAACCCTCACATACTGCAGGTGAGAAACCATGAGCCAGAAAAAATGTACTCAGCCCACCTGGGCTCTGGGCTCATCTTACTTGCAGCATCCTGTAATCAAACAAAACTGTTCTTATAGAAAGTGTGTGATGGATTTAAAATCTGCTTCTGGGGGTTACATTTTGCTGTAAACTGGGTTTAAGACAGTTAACCCAGGAGCAGAGGAGCACAGAGGTCAGCGCCTGTCGCAAAGCCCACACGGAAGCACCTGCTGTTCTGAGATTCCTGCCAGCAAGGCAGCACAAAGCTGTGGCAAGTGCAGTTGGAAAAGTGCAAAAAGCCTTACAAGTACTTCAGGGAAGAAAGCAGAAGCTGAGTACAAATCTCTAAGAAAGACACTTTTTGAGCAGCCTGCTTTTATCTCAAGGGAATTTAGCATTTCTGTAGACCACAGCTACTGCAGGGTCACCTCAGGAGGAAAGGTCCAAGCCCTCTCTACTCTCCCCGTCAGAAGCAGCACTTCCAAATTTCTCAGGAAACCAGTGAGTATGGAATGTGAGGCCAAGTGTCACATGAACTCCATGATACATGTCAGGTAACCAGGTAGATTATCCTGGCATGTTATCCACAAGCTTCCACATCTGAATGGATTCGCTGTACACCAGCTCGTGGAGGCAAATCTGTGTCTGACCAAAGCACAGAGAAAATAATAAGCATGTACATCACTTTAAGTATGGATGCTATCATGGACATAGTATTTCAGAAAAAAACTGCATGAATTGTATGGTGGTGTGGGGCTTTTTTGCTTTCCTTTATGAAAAAAATGAATTCAAAATATATATTTCACTTGACATAATATTAAGTATATGAAAATAATTTATTTCTAAACTGTCTCTATTTATTTAGCTATTGCAAGCTTTATTTGTGAAACTGTCACTCCTTCACGTGCTCTCAGTGTAGGTAACTGCAAATATGAAGAGCATTCAGAAGCTGTTATTTTAAAATGTTGCCTACAAAGGGACTGGATTTTAAGGATGAAATTATGAGTCTGTCAGAACTGGGAATGAGGTGATGCTGCACAGATTTCCACCACCATAACCTTGAAACCTTTCAGAATTCAAATTCAGGCCCCATACATGCCTCTCTTATGGACAGCTCAACTTCTCAGAAGGCTTCAGGCTTCTAATAGGAAGCTCTTTGCCTGTATGCCAGAGCCAAAGCCACAGCTGTGGTTTAGCAGTGTAAATTCACAGAGCTGAGCTGCATCCAGGGTAGGTTACATCCCCTAAGGAATCTGCTGCATCTTCAGTAGATTGGTTTGTTTTCTCCAGGAGAAAAACAGCTATTTGACCTGTATGCATATTTCTATATGACTTTCCATTTGTCAATATTTGCATCTTTTGTCTGAAGAAGGAAAGTGCCAAACACCTTCTGCAGAAAGGCTTCCTCCAGGTCAGCCCTGGAAAACTAAGAATGAAAAGTTAAAATGTGGCAAACAGGAAACACATTTTCAAACTTGTCTGACTTTAGTTCAATAATCTTCTTAGTGAATTTACTAAATTTGTGTGTGTGTTTTTGGGTTTTTTTTCCCTAACCTCATTATAGGTTCATGAAAACAGGAAATTGCCTCCATTCCAAGCGATCGATCTGCTTGCACAGAGCATAGTGCTTCTCTGTGGTTGCATCTGTAGGAATTAGCGTGAGATGAGAAAGACTTTCCTTTTTCCAACAGATTTGCCCGGAACACACGGCCTTCAAAGACAGAGCCGTGATGTGCACACCCTCAGGCGCTGGAATGAGCCAGCAGGATCAAACCCCACTGCTGCTCCAGAGGGTGGGACGTGCACACACCCAGAGTGTGTCCTGGGCTGTTGGCCCTGTCTCAGCCCTGTGCTGTTCCTGTCCTTGTCCTTAGCACTTTGTGACAAAATAGTGCTGACACTGCCAGGAATAAATTGCCTTATTCCCTCTCTGCTACTGGAAAGTTCCTCAGTGAGAAATTCTTCTTTGGAAATTCCAGCAGAAGATCTGGAATTATACATGATTACACTGGAACCACATTGACATAGGAGAACATGTGTGTGTGTGTGTGCATACATGAATTTGTTTTTAATGAAATTTTAAAAAATACTGTTTTCAGTTGATCTAAAATCAGTTTGCAGGGAAAATTTTCAGCAAAATTTTCAAGAATTTTCAAATATTTCATAAAAAATGAAAGATCTAAGTTGCATCCCTCATATTCTTTTAAAATCTTTTTTAATGAACCTGAAACTTATCAACAAACTCAACTTGCATTTGCTAAAAATTTAATCTTGAATACATTTAAAAGAAAATAATGTCTTTAGCAAGCCTACTTTCTTTCTATCTAAGGTTGAGAAGAAATCTGTTACCCCCTTTCATGGACTGAAAAACATTTCTTTCCATGAACAATTTTCATTTTCCGTACACATCTGAAACCCTTCTGTCCACACAGTACCCACCTGTCAAATGGGCTTTGCTCAAAAAACTTTTTAAAATATAGATATATATTTGCCGTTAAAAAAAATTCTATAAATTAAGCATTTCTAAATCAATGTTAATTTAGCCCAAGAATTGCCATTTTAGTTCAAAAAAAGTCTGGCAGGCTACAATGATTCAGAATACTACTTTAGATGCTTGACCACTGCTTGCATGTCTATTCCCTGTCCTTCTCTTGTACCTACTCATGCACTTCTCTGACAATTTACATCTTGCTTTTCACACTGAGTCTTATCCAGTTCCCTTAAACCCGGAAGTAAAAAATTCAGAACCACACCAAAATAAGCAATCTGGAAGATGCCAGCTGCAGCTCCTCTGTCTGGTCCAAAGCCCTCGTGGCTCACTCTTCTGTACATCGAGCACCATCTGTCCTTCCTCCACTTGCTGGAATCTGGCCCCCAGTTTACAATGAAACCACCTCTGAGGAATGTCTGGCACACACGAGCTTGAGGCCGGGCCTTCCTGCAAGCCTTGGCCACCTACACTCTCCAGACAGGCTTGGAATGCCGCTCTTCCCTCTGGCAGTAGCAATTCCCAAAGCCTGCCCCCTCGGGACACACAGGCTGCCTTCACTCCCGGGCACAGGCGAACACTGCAGTCCCCAAAGGCCACATCACAATCATGTATGGTTTATGTAGGGACCAGCTATGGTTCCTCCAGCTTCAGAGGAGGGGGTCCATGCATTTCAAAGAGCATGATTTGGCTTTGTGGACTGAGAAGCTCTTAATAATTAAAATGACACACAGACACAAGTGTGAATACTCAGTAGCATGTGGTGGAAGCAGAGGGAGGACACAAACGGCTGTACACCTGCATATGTACTCACTTCACAGTGTCCTTTCTGTACAGACAGTTTTCTTGCAGTGGAAAAGAAAGAAATGTCAATTAAACAAACTTCGGATCCCGCTTTAGTTGGTTGAACACTTGCAAGAATAAAAACAAACAGAATGGATGGTGTGGAAACTTCTAAAGCAGATGTTACTTCTGATGGGGAACAACTAATTGCCAACACAGAATGTGTGTGAAATATTGATTTAGTTTGTGCGGACGGGGAAGCAAGTCCCAACATACTTTCATCTGTTCTTAAATATAAATGAAAAAACAGTACATTTACTCTAAGGTCACAGCGGGAACAGAGGATCAGCCGAAGCATACGCAGCTTGTGATTTATATTCAGAACCCACCAGCAGCAAGAAAAGAGAGACTGATACCATCATCTTACAATCAGCTTTTGGATCATGTTGTGCATCTCAGAATGCCAGCAGAGTCCAAGGCTGTTTCTCTGCATTCAGCAAACCAGCCAAACTCAGCAATCAATTATTTGCCTTTTCTATCCTTCAGTGCACGCAGCCACATATAATGGTATTTTATGTAGGCATTAAAAGTATGCAGACACCAATTATCACATTCTTGGGTGTCTTTTGAATACTAGTAAAAAAGTGTAAAGCCTTTAAAGAGAGAAGATTCACATGGCCATGGAAGTTTTTCAGGAATCAGGACAGACCTCTAATCACTCTTATCACATGAAGAGATAATTGAGAGTTTAACTGTGTGTTCAGAACAAACAGCTCTGTGCAGGGAGGGGGAAGGGTGCAAAACTACTCCAGCTATTGACAAGAGTGAAGAATACTTTTGTATAGAGCAGAGATCAAGTTAATTTGATAGGTAGCTCTGGGAGCCCCGTGGATACTCAGAAGGCTTAGCCAACAAGATTTCATCAAGGTTGTTAGTTGCCTCTCCATCTGCTTCACAAGGAACTCTTGGCAAGCTTAACTCTATTTCCAGCTGCTAGAGAGACACTTTCAGCCTCAGGATGAAAGTAACATTGGTCTTTCCTTTCAATACATAGCATCATAACTTAATTTTCAAATAATTTTCCCTGCCAAGGTTGAGTTTGGAAGCAGAATTCACATAAAGTTTTCTCACAAAAACACCAAGCTGTCTATAAGACAAATATTAAAATTAAAAATATAAAAAAGTTCAAAACTAACTGCAAAACATGATTGGCTTTGTGGTGGCTACTTTTTTTTCTTTTTAAGTCAAAGGCAAACAACTCACAATGAATAATTCACCTGATATGTATTTTCTTTTTTTCCATAGAATTTCCTCTAGCAGTTAGTTTCAACCTCAGGTACATTCCGTTTTTAAGCAGACAGCTTTCCTAAAAGTTAAGCCACATTCTGAACTTTCTTGGCATGTTCTATACTCCAGAGTAAGAGAGCTGTACAGTAGAATAGAAATGAAGGCATGCACGTCTCCAAGCTTAAATTTAATATTAAGCTTCTGTGAGTGCGCCCTCATAAAACTTTGAAGTGTATTCCTTCCCCTGCTCTCCCCTGAGGAACTGACTAGCAGAACAGAACCATGTGAATGTTCATGAAAAGGAGGAGCATGAGAAAAGCAAATTAACTCAATGCAGTTCTTTGAACTAAAAAGAAAAACATTTGGCAAAGCCTGGATTTAGGATATGACACTGCAGATTTACAGAACGGTAAAGAGCAGAAATTCAGCTATTCTCAAATGTGCTGAGTAGAATGTCTATCTGCATGCTCATCATCCAACAAGCTGAAGTAAAGATAATCTTGCTTGCTCAGCCTTTGTTCAGATTTGCAGTTTATAGGAGTGGAGTTCAAGTGGCAGAAGGCCTGATGCCGTGTGCCTGTGCTAGCGGTCGCTCTCTGCCTTCTGTGGATCAGGCCAAAATGCCTCGGCCAGCCATGCTGACCCTCCCAGCTCCCCACTCCTCAGCGGGATGGCCCTGGCAGCCCAGCCCACCCCAGCCCAGCCCCACTGCAGAAATGGAGTCAGAGGTACAAAGTGCTGCATCATGTAAGCTGGCTACAAACAATAAACCTGAGAAAGAGTGTGCTGGTCCCAGGTACCTCAGATGCTGCTTCTACCTGCTCTTTATTGCTTCTATCAGGCACAACTGAGTGTCTTCCAGACTTAGGAGTGCACACACTCCCTGTTTTGGCTCCTGTTCATATGCAGCACGGTCTTTCAGTGCAGCTCCATTCCAAACAAAATATCAAACAGTCACATCACACAGCTTAGAATCACAGAACCACAGGATCATTAAGGTTGGAAAAGACCTCCAAGGTCATTAAGTCCAGCCTCTGACCAAAAACCAGCATGTCAACTAAACCACAGCACCAAGTGCCACATCCAGCTTGCTTTCCTGGGATGTGAAAACCTTCATTACAAACAGAAACCAAACTTAATTCAGTGATACCTAAATTTGCCTCAGGTTCACTCTGTATGCAATGGCAGTCTTAGATAACAGAAGCACAGGCCACGAGTAGTTAAAATCATATTGATTTTACTCAGTATCACAGTGATGATATGAGTAATATTTGCCTTCTTATAATGGAATGAAAAAACTAAGTGGCTGTGTGAATAAGATACTTTCGTTTTCTGTAAGATATCATCAGAAATTATTTTTTTTTAAGTATTTCAAATCAATCTGGTGAAATAGATGGTTTTGAGAGACTTTGACTGATACATTTAAAAATAATTTAACCCAATAAGTACACAGACATAATTCTTTGCTGAGCCACAGAAAAAAGCTGGGGCGTCTCAATGCACTCAGGTCAGTGATATGCACAAAGGTTCCCTGCAGTGCAGATGGCTGTTCCTGCTCCTCCTGCCTGTCCTGTGCTCTGCACTCAGCCGGTCAAAGCAGCCCACAAAGCCCATCACCAACTCTGCAAAATTCCTCAGGATATTGCTGGAGGATAGAACTGTATCTGGTGGCTCTTTAGTTGCTGCAGCATTCTTCCGATCTGGCAGAGGCATGACAAATTTGCAAGTCAACATGTTTTAAGATGGATTATCCTTTTCAGAAAATGTCTACAGGGATGGTTTGGGAAAAAAATCCTTTAAAAGTCTTGTTCCTGCTTTGCTTTTCACACTAAACATGAGAAGAAATATTCAGAGAGGATTTCTGCATTCATAGCTAATGGGGGAAGGGATGATGTAAGGTCACATTCCATTTATAAGTAGGGTTAAATAGCCTTTTAATTTGTTCTGGAATCTCACATAAAGATTTATTTATATGTACGCACATATGTATACACACACATTCCAAATACTATGGAGATAAATATGTAATATCATCTTTCCACCTTTAGAATGATAATGTGAGGAGAATTTTTCAAAGTTCTGCATCACTGCAAACCCCATATATTTCATAAAGATAATTAACCACTGAAGAAAGCTTCCAGCAATTTAACAGATACAAGCAAAAATTTAATGCCTTGGAGGCATATCAGAAGTTGGAGAATAGCTTAACTACTGAATTATCCAGTAACCTTCTCTTCCAGCTCTGCCTTGGGGATACTACAAAAGATGTTTCAAGAATGAGATGGAAGGAACTGAAGGAAAAGCCATGTTAAAAACTTTTAAGGAGTGGCCTAGATCTTGACCTTATCTAAATTAGCTTGGACTTGCAAAAGATGGGAAAAGGTTGATGTGGGGGAAAAAGAAGATGATAATGATCAAGTGTCTTGACTTGCAGACAGGCAATAAATCACTTCTATTGAACATGCCATGAATGACAACAGAGTCTTAGATCTGAGAATGAGTCACTGGAAACACTGTGTCTTCTGAGTCAGCTGAAAGAAAAAAAAGTCTCCTTGTATAGGCATTGTCTTCCTAATTTGCAGAAATGTAAATAAATATCTTTCTCAGTTATAACAGAAAGTACAAGCCCCAAACCTTCTGGGTAGCCACACGGTCCATAAATCTCCTCTCCAGTCAAAAATTTTTCATTCGCTATTTCCTTGAGGAAACACACTACACTGCCCAGGGCTGACCTCTAAGATTTAGAAAAAAATCCTCTATCGACACCTATTGATTTCCCTGCAAACTCAGATAAGTTCGGGGCCTGTCTGAAGAAAAGAGTCAGCCCTGCTCCCGTCCCCTGTGTGTGACAGGAGGTGTCCCACCCCTTGCAGGGACAGCAGGTTCTCCCCTGCCCTTGCTAAGGGTGACCTGGGCACTGAGGTGCCCTGCACATGCGGACAGGTGCTGCTGGCAGAAGGGGCACGGGAAGCATGGGCAGTCCCCTGCAGTAGCACTTCCCAGCTGTGGGGAGCTGCAGAGTGAGACTCAGGATGGTGCTATAAGCACATATTATAAGATTGGCTTTTCGCAAATATTCAAATGGATGCTATATGTATAATGTTAATTCTTAAAGTAGCTTTGTTATAAAGATACAGTTTTGTAACAATAACGAATACCCTTATTTCTGTTACTGACTAAACTTAAACATAGTAGTAAAAATAACTGATATAGTTATGCTTGTGGTAAGTGAACTGTCTGCTTGGCTGGATAACATCCAATGAACGTGTGATGAAGACCCCTGCTACGGCCGTGCCAGCTATCAGCAACCACCATCTGCAGGAAACATGGGCCAAAGCTCAAGCTGGAGGTGATAATAAAAACTGACTAAAACCACAGCCAAAAGTAAGCATGCTCTGAAGAGGTGGACCCAAGGAGGAGCCATGCTAAAGAGTTCCTGGAACATGTAAACTAGTTTGGGGAAAGTTTGAATATGTATAGTTGTTTATGAATATGCATTTGTAAAGGTATGTAAAGGGTGTCTGGGCAATAGCAGGTGTGCTCTCGGCTGAGAGCCAAGGGTACCCAGTGCTGTGATCTTTTGCTTTGTCCTTGTCCCCTATTGTCCTTTATTAAACTTTTAAATTTTAACAGGAGAGTGAACCTCATTTTTCACAATGGTTCTTGCAGTCATCCATACCCAGATCCATCACACCTGACGGCACCAACAAATACATCTGGGAACCTTTGCTCTTAAGGTTCTTCTTCCTGTTGTTTTCTTAACAAAGGAAAAGCCTTAGTTTCTGTCTAAAAAGAAAGAGGACAGTGCAATTCATTTCAGTGACCTTGTTCACACAAGCCAGTATTTTTAAACATAGATTTTAAGTCTAACCACAAAGTTTGCAGGAAGTAATCTCATGCTGTTGCCCTCTCCAGTTTTTCCTATTTTCTTGCTGCAACAAGAGAGGAGTCAGCAGACTGAATAAGATCACTCTACTGTTGCCAACTTTAAAAAGCACCAAACAAAAAAAAATTTTCAAATAAAGCCCAACTCAATGCACAGAGCTTCAACAGAACAGTGTATGAATTCTGAAGGCTCTTAAAATTCATTCTATATGCTTTACAAATGTTAACTGCTTAGTTCTTACACTTCATGGGATGCAAAGGCCTAAAGGATTCATAGATGAATTCACTTGATATTTTAGGTTTTTGAGAAGGATGGGAAGGATAAAGGCTTACAGCTTACAAAAATGAGAACAAAAAGACCACTGGTACTCATTCTACTAAATTAACTGCAACCATTTCGACATGGGTGTACAATATATTTGTGAGCTGCTAAAGGAAAGATGGGTTATGACCTCTAAGATGGGAGTATTTAGAAATACATGTCTCCCTCTCAGGGGTTTCTGATAGCACAGGCAGTGTTTGTTTACATATGTATCCTAAAAGTTTTCTGCACCTTCTTTTTTTACTGGTCATGTTTCCTTTTTTAGGCTTACAAATTGAGTTGTGCTTGTAAAAAACTCTCAGTGCATCTCAGAGTCATGTAACAGTCTAAAGAGAACTTCTGCCTTACAGGTGGCATAATCAGGTTTTCTCAGGAGTTCAGGCCTTTCTCTCCTCCTCAGCACATTCAGTAGGTTTGAACCTTTGCCTCACCTCATTAATTAGTTCAGTTCTCCAGACACACTAAAAACTCCATGCTGGTCCCAGGTAGCCAGCCTCCAAGAAAACAAAGGACAAGTTCAAGCCCTCCTCTCAGGTTCTTTCTTAAAGGTCTGTCAATCTTCTTCTTCTGAGGTGAATCCTGGAGTCTTCAGGGACCTCACACCTACCCTTTTCTGTCAATATACTAAACATCTCATCTATCTTTCAACTATTTCCTTTTCATTTAACTCTCTGTTCCCCTTGCACTCCTGCCTATGCTCTAATAGCTCTACATTAAATTCTCTGACTTATTCTTCACATAACCTCCAGTACTCCTTCCTGCTCTTGGGTTCTCTTGGCCCCTCAGCTTCCAGAGCACATTCTCACAGGTCTGTGGACAAAGTCCCCAGCCCAAGGTTTTCCAGCCTCATTTCGCTACGGATATCCAAGAGCCAGCTGCCCTCAAGTGCTTCCTCCACTACTCTTCACTCTCTGCAAAGAGATTCACATCTCTTTTCTCCCTCTCTTTACACATCTGACACTGGCTGGGATCTGGGTTACTGCAGGGACAAGTCTTCTGTCTCCTGCAATGTTTTGAAAGGACAAGTGGTATCTTCTCCAGTTTTCCCACACACAAACACTGCTGTATGTACAACAGGCCAGGCTCTCCTCACTCTTTGATTTCCTACACCTTGCCATCCAAAGGCTTGAACTCATTTCATCAACCTTCAGTATTCTGTGGGAGTGTGAGATATCTGTAAGAAAATGACTGCTCCAGAAAAACTTCAGAAAATTGAACTCAAAGGCAACAAGCTCTGTTTGCATTTCCCAGTTTCAGAAAAGCTTTCTGGGCTGCTGTCAACAAAGGGGTACAAAACATTTGTACCTCATCTGCAAAAAGATTAATAATGGCATTTTTTTTTAATCCATCTTCGGACACTATAATTTACAAACTGTTCCCACAATTCCACTTTTTTACTCTTCAGGCTTTTAATCTCTTTTCTGGTTCTCAGGGAAGGAGAAGAATTTCCAAGTCAAGAAGAAACTGCACATAGAAGGCAAGTCCAACTGCAATTACTCACACAGTGACTGAACATTCTAATCAAATCCTGAATATCTGGAGTTTTTCAAGTTTTTAGATCTTAATTTCACAATTATTATCATCCTCTGCTATATGCATACTTTCTATGTTTGCACTAGGAAAAAGGTATTACCAGTGGAATCAAGGATTTGTAGGAGATTGTTGTACAGTCCTATTAATAATATAAAATCAGTCTAAACCACAAAGCAATTTTGTTGACTCATGGGACATTAAACATGCCTTATTTAAAGCCTTTCTACTTTTTATTTCTGAGTTCTCCTTCAAATCATTTTTATTGTCTGATTTAGAATAATTCAACATAAGATATGAGTTTTCCAGCTAAGAAGCCATTACCAATTCAAATATTAAACTGACTTTGCTTCCAATATGCAAGCAAGTGAACTTAGCTTGTTAAACTTTCCTTAAACTAAAAATATTTTATAACCTAAGAAAGAATAGCTCTTTAATACATTAAATTCTTTTACTGCTTAGATGGGTTACTCACCATCTATTTTAGGTTCAGGTCGTGGACAGACAGATACTAGATCTTCTGCCTATATATGTGGGCCAAATACATGCTTATGCATTATCTGAAATAGAGTGCCTGCACAAAATCTTTAGATAGACACAGAAGTTACTTATACATTTTACTCACCTGATTGCATTTAACCCTCATATGAACTGAAAGAGATTATATGCTGAGATGGCTGGTTATTTTCTGATAAGAACCCGGGGTTTGCTGGAGCATCTTAAATGTTAAAACCTACATTTTTCAAGGAAAAATTTTGGCAGTGGTGATAGAAAAGGCTTCCTTGATCTAAAATGGAATTGCAGACAGGCAGACAACTGCTGTTGAAGACTCACTCCACAAAAAGACTCCAATCCTCTGGTAATAAAATCTTTAACCATAAGCCCATCTTAGTCCAAGTAACAGGCTCATTTCAGCACAGGACTAAAGGGCTGGTCAGGCAGGTCTCTACCACCCATTCATTCAGAATTTCACCTGAAGATCAGTTCTTCATGGCAACTACAAAACTTTGTCTTTTGGCACGATTTCCAAATCCACAGCATTCCTGGCTATAATGGAGAGACAAGGGGACGTGAATTACTGTTTGTGACCATTCAGCCAATAGGTTTTTTAAAAGCAAAAAGAAGCAAATTTATTTTTAGAAACAAATCCAAATGGAACTGCTACAGGCATACCTGCAAGCACATGTATATATTCTAGGGTTAACACAGATATATGCATGAGAGAACATGAAATGTCCTTGAAATTTGTCCAAAACTTACAGGGTTTAAAGGAATATGTAGAGGCATATAGAAACAAAAGACACATAAGCGCTGATTTCTTTTTCTTTTAATTTTTCTTTGCATTGATATTTGAGCTTGTGAAATTTTAGTGGCTAGTATTTTTGCATGAATGGCCACTGGGTGCCACTGTTCTGCTGCATAGAAAAAGAGCTGAAACAACATTTTTGTTGTAGTAATAAGTTTTTTATTATTAAAGTATGTATACTACTGCTTCATGTACCCATCTTTTAGAAATGACACTGCTGCACAGTTCATAGTGAGCTTTTTCAGAGCAGAACAATAGGAAAAGTGGCACTAAGAGACTGGAAAACCTGTTTAAACTCAACAGGCAATATAACCTAGAAGAAACTTCCTTCAACAGTTTATTTTCTATTTAATAAAAGAGAAACCTGTTATCCAGCTTCAGGTTTGATATTCATTTGCTGAATGACCTTATGGAACTCACTGGGAGCTGTTCCTGCCCAGCTGTGCACAGCTGCTTTTACAGTACATAAATATGTACGTCAAATGTTCAAATGTACATGGAAACAGGATCTAATACACTTAATTGGTTTCTAGAATACACAGTGTGTGTGCAGCCACAATAACTGTGCCCAGGTAATTGGTGCATTTCTGAATGTGGAAACCACATCTTTAAATCCTCTGAGCCTTATTTTCTTCAGTTAGGAAATGGAGTTAACAATGGGTATGCAATTTATGGCAAGAATAACACTGCAGGGAGAGACCTTTACACAGGTAATAAGAACAGGTTTGGGCCTGTGTAAGAAGTAGCCTCAAGAAGCTGAAATCCAGCTGGAGTGGGACGTGCAGCTTTAGAAGTAAACAGTACCTCCCCCTGGGAGATGACAGAGGGTGGTGTTATACGGGTCTGACCTGCCACTTCCCATCCAAGTAACTATAACTGCAGTACTAAAAGCCACCATTTGTCCCCAGCTGTAATATAAACATACCCAAGGTCTAAATAAAGCTCCCAGAGGTCAGTGAAGAAAGACAAGGTCAAACGCTGCCAGTCCAAAGCATTAAGCAAGAAAAGAAACAGTGAAAGACTGAGTTCCTTGAAAGTCTAGAAGATAGACTTTAAAATATCGAAAACATTAGAAAGAGCAAAGCAGCCTGAACTACGTTATGCCAAATCAGAAAGAAACATCTTTCCAATTATTAAGAGAGTTTTCAATTTAAAAAAAAAATATTATAAGAAGAAAGAAAATTTGTAGTTTGTTGCAAATTTGACAGATTATTGAAGCGATTATCTTAAATAACCTTACTTAATGTTTCTAATATTTTATACTTCCCAAACATGGATTGATAGTTATTCATTGCATTGCTCTGGTGTATACTGGAAAGAACTTCAGAAATGCTAAATGACCTTAGAAAGACCTTTTTAATAACAGAATAGGGCTGGTTTTAATCCACTCCATAGGCCAAAACCCTATCACATTCCTCCAGAATAATTTTGAAGAAGTGAAAAGGACACTGGTCGTGTTTTCAACCCTTCTATGTATGACACTCACTGGAACCTTTTTATTTTTAAAGCAATTCAGAACTCCATAGAAAATGCTGTGTCCATCTCAAGTACCTCACAGGATTTTGAAAGTACATTTGGAAAGATCTAAAGAATGTTTCTTATATCTTTCTTTATTATCCAATGCAATATTTCTGTGTTCCCACCTAAGATCAAAACAATTTGGTGTTATCATTTTTAGCACTCTTTGACACCCTGCTGTGCCCATCATACTTGTAGAGGAAGACTGTCCAACCCATTTCCTTTCAGTCACTGGCAGCTTCTAATTAATTCCCTGCCCTTAAATTTCCCCACCCATCCTCTGCAGTGTGCCCAGTTCTCATGAAGTTCAACCAGAAGAAAATCACAGCAGGGTAATAAATAGTTTGAAAGGAGTCCTGAACTCCCCTCTAGGTAGCCGGGTACCCACCTGTGTCTGTCACTCAGCAGCGGAGACAGGGAGATGACAAGGTTGTCTGCACTTCTTACCCTCCATGTTTGGAGTTTAATAGGAGGTAAAAATTGGTTTCTGTCTGATGCTGACTGCCTTCCCTCACCTGAAATGACCAGCTCAAGTACAGTACAGTGAAAACTGTTCCACTTCAAGGAACTGATGGGCGAAGGGCAGAGCGCAGCAGGGACAGATGTGACCTTAGGGCACTTCCAGCTGTCCTTGCTATATTGAATGGTTTGGAAACAGCTTCTACTTTGAGACAATACAGATGAATTTTATGAAAACTAGCGAACACTCCAAGACTCAGATAATTTGGGTGCACTGAAAAGTTAAAGGAAACAATCTAACTTGACCACAGTTGAAAGTGAAAAATATCCAGCCCATTTCATACTGCACTTTGTAAACTTGGCCAAATAGATGAACTGGCAACAGCAAGCAAGGAAAATTTTATGATTATTAAAAAATTGTTTTCCTTCACAGTTTCCAAAGTGCTATTATTGTGAAAGCATTGGGACACATTTGCAGTTGTTTTTCTCTCATTATAATCATAAACAACACACAAATGTGTCTTGGGTATAAAGGCCATAAAGCCAGATACCCATCTGAAACAAACCATGCTGAGATTAAATGTCTTTTCAATTAATATTTAGATCTGCTTCCTGTACCCTAGTCATGTGATCTTGCAGCACACCCTTTATTTTAAAGCAGACAGAAGATACAGATATACAGTAAAAGAACATTTCATGCTTTGGAAAAACAGAGGCAAACATATGGTTTTCACATCCCTAATTTCATTACATCTCAGCTCTGCTCAGCAATAACTGTCTCTCCCATAATACTTCCAAATGCCCTGAAATACTCTAAGTGAATTTGGTAACTAGCAAACTGCTGTGTTTCCCTGTTCATTAGCATGAACTGTCTTGTTTCACTTGCCTATCAAGCCAATGTGATATGGCATAATGCAGTGCTACACGCTGTAACAAGTCAGAAAAAATTTAAAAGGCCACATGTTTGGCTTTATACTTAATTCTCAACAGCCTGTGTATTGTCCATTACACAACCCAGGTAATTTAATAGCCCAGCTGCTCAAGAAGAAAGCGAAATGACAAGTTTTTACAAGTTTAGAAACTTGTATTGTTGTCACTTATCTGTGAATGGCTCTCCATATGTAGACATTTATAAGGGCTTTTTACCATCTTTTGCAGAAACTAATGCTCATAGCTTTCATGAAATTCTAATAAAATTTAATATAAAATATTAAACAGTTTGGCAGCATTTAAATATCCAAATTCACAACTGTTGAAGTGCTTGAACACTGTGAGAGCTGCCCAAGAGCTGGAAATGAAACTTGGATGTGGGTGCATGAATGACAAATTTTCTTTCTCAAAAAGCTCAAAATCAAAAGTCAGTCAGCTTTCTGATGAAAAGGTGAATAGATAGCTATTATTATTTAATATCTTATGATATTTTCTCTATAGTACAGATGTACTTGTCCAAAACTAGCCCAGAGCCTGGAGGAGAATGTGGCCCTAGATATTTTCCCAAGCAATTCACTACAGGGAGTAAATTCCAGTTGTGGGAAAACCTTGCTGAGCATGGAAGGGAGGTTTCAGCCTGCCTGCAGCCAGCATCCCTCATCCCTCCTGGGTTTACAGGCACCAGGAATGCCTTCTAGCCCCTGCATCTGTTCTGTTCATGTGCTAAGAAAGCACAAAACAAGCAGGAAAATGCACAATAAGGTAACAATACTTATCCTGACCTAAGTCACACAGCCTGTTTTACATCACTTAGTTCTTCCCTTTTCCAAACCTGGCAGCTTTCTCAGGAAAGATCAGTGCTTGGATGCAAAATATTCCTGGGCGAATCCAGAAATAATTCCTAGAAGGCAGAGAGTGCTCAACCTGAAGCTACACCTGTATCAGAGATGAGCCATTTTATCACTACTTCACCTATCCTACCAGGCACAGCTGAGGTGAAGGCACCTATCTGATCCCACATTCCTTCTGAAGTGATAAAGAGGATCTCATGCTGTGGGTTTAACATGTAAAATACTTCTTACCTTCAAAACTGAAGTAATATATATACGTATGTGTCAGAATTAGGTAACACCAATACACCTGATCTCTTCATGCCATTTCCCCTTATTTAGGACATTATTTTATGCTAAAACAGCAAAGCCTGGCTCGTGTCACCAGAAGGTCCCAGAAGAGCTCTGCATTATCTGCAGCACAAACTGGGGGGTTACAGCACAAAGCACAAAGCGCCGTGGCCAAGCAGAGCTCGGCTCTCCAGAGCCCCAGCCCAGCCCTGCATCCACCGTGAGAGCGAGGGGGGAAGGAGGAAGGCTGAGCCTCCCGGCCTCCCCCTGGGGCACGGCAGCTTTTAACACCAGTTCCACTTGCAGATTATCTCTTTCAAGCCTGTTCCAATTTTTCATTGCTGTTGGCTTCACTTTTATATAATCTTGTATCAGCCTGGGGGGTGGTTAATAATTTTAATATTTTTATCTCAGTTTCCTTCTTGTAGCATTTTTTTTTTTTTTGTATTAAAGAAAAGTAGTAACATACAAAAGGTCAGGATGGACTAAGCCTAATATAACTGTTTTCATAGCATGGAACTAGATACAATAAGAAGCATCCAGGAAAATGACCTTTATTTCTTTAAAATTTAAACACATAAAATAAGGGTAATTTGGTGCCAGCCAAAATGTATTGTAGTTTACCCTTTATTGAAAATATGCAGCAAATTACATTGCTTGGCTGCTTGATCAGGTACAGATTAGAGGTCATCAGAAGCTCTACAAATCACTGTGTTCCTTGACAGGAAAGGAACAAAGTTATGGCACAAAAACTACAAATGAAAAACAAACACAAAAAACCCCACCACAAAAACCCCAACCAAAGAAAAAAATCAGAGTAATAATACCCTGAAAGTGAAAATCCCTGGCCCTAAGTCCTGCATCTATTTATTCTAACTGGAAACTCTCGTTGAATATTTACATGCAGGAAAAGGGCCTGGTTGATGATGATTATGAAGTACCTATGTATTATTAATACTTTTAAATATCTGCGGCACACACAGAAGCTCTTCGCATGAGGCATAAACAGAATCTGTTTCTCTTCAAAAAGACATTCTACCTTCACATAAAAAGGCACTGATGGTTTTGTCAAAGAAATGTTTCTGCTTACACCTTACAGGGGCTTTACATCCAACCACCACAAATGACTGCATGACCAGAATTTGAGACATTGAAGAATGCAAGGCAGCCAGTAATGAACGTTTTACTTTTAATTGAGATATATATCTATCACTTGTAAAATCCATAAATCATTCCAGCAGAAGAAAGAACATTACATGAAGAATTTGATATACTTCAAACTAAAATAAATGCATCAACTATTAAAATAAATGTGTGTATTACAGGAAAAATTGATCAAAATCAGATACAATATTTTATTCACCAAATCAGACACATCCCTGTTGAATCACTGCTTATTCAATGCAGGATGAGATGCATAATCTATCAAAACAGATATCTCCTACAGTAAATCAAATCCACCATCTGATTCAAATGTCTCCCACTGAATCAAAAATATCACCCAATACATCAAGTATGTGGCACCAAATACATGGCTGCTGCTTTAAAATACATTTTAAAGCATTACCATGCAGAATGCCTCTAGATTTAACATGGATAACATTTAAATTAAAATTTATTTAGACAAAGATATAATATTTCCAGACTCCCTTGAAGGCTGATTCCTGGACTACGGACTGTAATTATATTAATGTTTCCCTGAAGCATCCTTTGTTTAAGGCACCTTGCTAGGATGAAGTGCTTTGCCCATTTCAGCAGAAAAGGAGGGCTTTCATTCCACTTTGGTCCACTCCCCAAACCTCTGACATCTGGACCAAGCTCTAAGCAGCCACATGCCGTCCCCCAGCTCCTCAAAGGGAAGTGCCAGCCCTTTGCAACACATTCACAACACCACAGTCCATGTACCATTAAATACGGAGATGCAAATATTATCATCAACCCAAAAATCATGGATGGTCACCATGGGCCACCCAACTAACAGGGTCATCCTCCGTAGTATTTTTCTGTTACGTCCTCATGCAGCACAAAACCAAGTGCATGCTTAGCCCAAAAGTGCATAGATGGCCTCCAGAACACATTGCCAGAGTGTAAAGGGGAGAACAAATGTTCATATGGCCTGGAAAAAACAGTCAGAAAAGTTAGGGAAATGTTCTTCAATATGCAGACGTCAGTCCTGGCTTGGGAAGCTGCTGAGACACGGACTCAGGTGCTGGGACAGTAACCTTGTGAGCTATCCATCCACACTTTCACTGCTTTTTAAACATTTTCCTCAGCAACAGGCAGACACAACTGACACAATGCTATGCTACACTTGACCTCAGGCAACCATTTTCATAATCCTACACACTGTACCCGATCTCATATTCATTCCTGGAATTTGGTGTCCCAATCAAAGCTCTGTATAGGCAACTAATTTGTTTACAAGACTCAGAACAGTCTTTTCTGCAGACTCAGTGCCTAACTCACTGTGTCTCCCATTCAGGAAAACACCGTGTGACACAGACAGAGCCGTGCCCTCCACTTCCACATTCACTCAGCATTCAGTGAAGAAGGGATGTCAGTGGTTGGCAGATGAGGTGCTCCACCAGCCTCGTGGTGAGAATCAAGCTTTCCTTATTATGTTGGAAGCTCTCTGGGTGCTGGATTTGAGATGACTGAGTATGAGTGACCTCGTGCCTCTCCTTTTAACCGCAGTTTAATATGCAGCAAAAAGAGGGGATGAACTCTGAGGTGAGAAGGGAAGCTGAGAGCACAGAGCCTGACATTCCAGTTGTGGCAGTGAAAGAAAGGCAGATTTCTTTTCCTCTCTCTGCTCCCAGCAAAGGGAATTGACATCTCAATTTTCAACAGTGCTAAGAAATGAGCATTCGATAGAACTCGGGTTAAAACTGACCTCACCTGATATTATAACGACTGCCAGGATCAGATTAAGTCACCTACATCCTCAGAATGTTTAAAATACAGTCTGATTAACTCAGACAGCTTGAATATTTTTTCAAGGATGACAAAATTTGTTCCACTGGGACACTCCCAAATTTTGGGTTTAGCTTGTAAATTAGGCTATGGAACTGCAGTTCTTATTGCAAGCTCTTAAAAGGAATGACAAACCATGCTTGTTACCCCTCTGCTGTTCCCTATTATCACTCTCCTCTGTCAATATAAGCATTGATTATAATTGCAGTTTTGCCCAACTCAGATTGATTAGAATGTAAAGCAACAAGAGTAGTATAATTATGTCAAAAAATGCCTACTGACATCAGACATAAAGCTGGCTTGATGTTCTACTAACTAGTAGAAGAAACATATGTTTTCCTTACACTTGCTATGAATCCTACAGAAATACAACTCTATTCTGCATTTCTGCAGTTGTCACAGGAAAATATACCATAAACTTGGCAAATCTGGCCAAGGGAAGAAGCAATTTACAGACATGATGTCTCTACCAGACCTGCCTTACCTCTTGAATCTGACAGAGTTAACCTGAGTAGTGTCTGTGTATTTGGTTAACGAAGAATCTGAACAGCAGGAACAGTTTCTAACACATGACCTTGCAGAAGGTGATGTTTATCTCAGGTCGGGACTGACACTGCTGGGCCTGGAGAGAGTTCAGGCAGCAAGGTGGGTGTTGCTTTGTTCCACCTCCTCTGCTGGATATTGTCACAGCTTGAAGCTGAAAGTGGATAACAATTCCTCCTTTCCAAAGGACAGAGCAAGGCTGGCTGTGATTGCAGGAGACAGCAGGACATAGATGCACCTGCACAACAGGGAAGCTTCTCTTTGGTGGGAAGATGTTCAGTGACGATTCTCTGTTCACTGTCACACTACAATCGACTTCAGTGAGTAGAAGAATTGAAATTAGAAAGTTTAAACTTATTCCGTGAATTGCTTAATGAAACGAATGGTCAAATATTAAAATTCAGATATAGAATATAAATATCAGGGGTAACTACAAACTAAGTACAACTAAGTACAACTACACAAACTAAATATTTTCTTTTGCAACACTTGTAGTTTCTGTAGGCAGAGAGCTCCAAAACTGAAATGGTGTAAAAACACAAAGGTTTATTTGCTTCCTCTTTTTATGTCCCTCTCTTTCAAAGAACATATTATCTTATTGTACTATTTCTACATCTTGTTATTTAAAGGAGCTTAAAACCATTAAAGATGGATTTTGTTAATGGCATTTGCTAGAACCTAAGGCACAAGGGAAAATATTCAAAAGGCACTAATCTGAGCAAAGGTTTAAAATCATGGCTGTAACACCAAGGGTTTTGTTGACACGGCTTAAATTTTTAAGACACTCCTATTTTTACAGTATATCCCTGTGTTCCTTAAGGCAATATAAAAATAAAATATGGAAAACCCTTTTTTAAAATTATAAGATAGTCTTAAGTAAAATTTAATTAATAGAGATAAAAGCTAATCCTTCCTTCTTAAAGAAAAACATATCTAGCTTTACAGCAAAGTAACCAGCACTTTACACAAAGGCTCTGTTATTTTCATTGCTTCCAAGGCATATTCAGGTAGTCCTTTTAAGGTCTGCCCATAGAAGTAAAGCAATTAAACTCAATCAAACCAATTACAAATCCAAACTTCATTTAAAAAAAGATAGAGAGAAACAAAATCAATTATTTTGAACATTACATAGAATCAGAGAATTTGCCATACTATTAATTAGACCTATTCAAAAGGTGAAGTTTCTTATGTTACACATGGCTGTGTTGTGCTGTACATGCAGGGCAATCCCCTCTGTTAGTGAGTCCTCCAGGTGATCCATTTTCATGCTGATGCCTGAGATTAGATGAAGATATTGCTATTTTAATTCACAAAGCTTCCACACTGTTAAAACTGTCACTAAAATGATGCTGCATTTCTGGCAAAGATTCCTGATGTGCCGCTGTTCTGTGTTAGTGCGTATACATCAACATCTCAAATATTTGCAAAACTCCCCCCTCCCTCAAGACCTTCTTTCCCCATTTCTAAGTCTCCCACCATGTGCAGCCCTGCCACACCTCGAGGCAGGGCTGCCTGTGACTGCAGCCCTTCTGACAGAAACTGCCACAGCACTGGCATCGCTCAGTGGCTTCAGGGAGGGAAGACGTGAAGCCCTGGCAGCCACTGGGAAAGTTTTACTCTGATTTTTAGACTATATTACCTGAACTCTTTCCATTTGGATATAGTTTTACGCAACTATATTTACATTCAGGTTTTGATAATGAAAGACTTGAAGCAGCATCTGGTCGATGCTGAAGAATCCTGCTGGTTATTCAGTGTTAGGCAATGAATTCAGTACAGCCACTTGCTGCAAAGAAAGTCCTCTAGGCACTTCATTAAGTTTCTACATTGCTTATTTTTCTGCTAAAGAAAATACGGGTTAACTAGAGATCACAAATATTACATGTTATTATGGTGAGAAGTTAATGAGCACAGCAAACTCACCAGAGCACTATCCTCTTAAAGTTACATGACTTTTACTCTAACACCAACTGTATTTTGTAGCAGAACCATCCAGAGAGCAAGCATATTCATAGGTCTGTAAATATTTTTTAAACAAATAGTTAGGAAAATAGAGCTTTTCCAAGTCTTCTGTCCATAACAGTAATGCTGTCCTTCTGAAATAAAAGATGCTATGCTCCTGAAATTTCTCTGAAAGTATACATAATCTTTTAGGGTAAGACCTTTACAAGTCAAAGTAAGTAAGACCAAAACTATAGAAGAGCTAGAGGCCATGCAGATAAATTTTCAGAAAACATAATTCATACTTAATACAGAACCAGAACAATGACCAGTTAAATGTGGTTGCTGGGCTCTTTGAACAGCTGTATCTAAACAGAAAATAAAATACCCTTCCCTGTGGCCAGAAGTGGCTAGTTTCCATTTGGGGAACAGTAAAGATCCTGACAAAGTTCACTAGTTAAGATTGTAAGAAATCACACATTTTACATGCTGTTTAATGGGTGTTTTTCTTGGGAAAATGATTTTTTTTTGTTGCTTTCACCAACAAACCTTGCATCATTGTCTTTGGAAGCTGCTAAACCTAAATGATTTTCAAATGTCGTATAATAACTTCCGTAATGTTCCTGAACGCCACAGACATATCTGAGGTGGACATGGGTATTAGGGAAACTCATTATCCATCTCACTTCACTTTAATAAGTGAGACTGTATACTTCTAGGACTGGAATTTAATCTCAATATTAAAAGAAATTTCATATGTATCTTGCAACTTTGTACAATACATCTTGAATATTTTGTTGTTTCTTTTTTCTCCTGACTGTGTATTTAATGGGGGGAGGCCTATTATTCATACCTCTGCTCTTAATCAAAGCTGAGAATTCCATAGAGAAGTAGAAAATTGAAATCGGCTCCTGCAACCTAGAGCTGAACAATTATGACTTGATTTACAAGGAGCCACTTTACTACATATTTAAAAGCAGCTCTGCTGCAAAATCTGGGGACTTTTCAGATAATCAAAATGCTACAGACTTAGCACTTTTAATTTTTGCTCCATCTCCTGCCAGCTTGAACTCTGATTATAATTACCATTTCATCTTCCCCTCAATGACATTGTTTTATCAGAGGAAGACGCTGTATCTGGAGTCTGAGTGCGGTGATTAGCATGGAACCAGTTTTCAATGGGAAACAATGTGTGCCCTGACATGAATCAGGGTAGGGAGTAATAACGTGAAGCTAGAGATAATCTCAAGTCCTTGAGACGTAGTGCACAACCCCCATAGCTCTGCAGTGCATGTGAGGCAACTATGCAGACACAGACTGGGAAAACCCCTCCCCTGCACAGGGCAGTTTCCTAAGGAACGAAAAGGAAACCAAGCCTAGGAACTGTCAAACTCCACTGGCACTTACCTACATTTTTGCATCTGGAAAAATTTGCTACTTCTTTGGATTTATCTGGCCCAACTGCTAATAACAAAATCTTGTAGGACTGTCCATTTTTATCAATATTTTAAGACTCTTCTTCCCATGTTTTGTTCCCAGAAATTATGTTAGAGCAAAACACTTCAGCAGTGAAGTACCCCCTATGCATCCCAGCTGCTGGGGGACAAAAAGGGGGTGGGTGCTACAGCTGCTTCTGGCTCCTGTTTTTCTGTTCACTTGTTACAGACCTAAGTAACTGAGCAATGCTCTCTGCATAATTGAAAATATAAAATTAAATTTTAGATAAACCACACATAGAAGTGTCCTTAAGCTCTAAAATATAATATATGCTGAGAATAAGAAATACGAACAGTGCTCTCATATTAGCAACATCTTTACATTTCAACGTCTTTAGGCACAGGAATGTGGAAGACTTGCCATAAATAAATTCAACTGTTAGAAAACCACGAAGCCGGATATATCTGTAACATAAATGGACTGCTTTGGAAAGTTCTTTTCTTAGCAAGAATTATCTTTTTAGTGAAGAAAAATTTACTGATAAAATGTCAGGAAGAGTAATAAATTGACACACATGAGCGTGAGTACCTTTTGCAACAGTTGCAATAAATTCTGATTGGCACAGGAGTATGAAAACAAATGGTGTGGTCCTGCTGCTCATGCCAGAGAGAATATGTAGCAAAACATGTAACCTTAAATTCACAGCTGTTCCCTTAAAATTTGTGTCAGTACTGCTGCCACCCTAAGTTCCATGTTTTTAAAACCCTCTCACCCAGCTGATGATGATTTCCTTCTGGTGAAGGAAACTGTATATAAACTTTGGTCATGGCTTTCAAGATAGGTCATAAGATAATACATCAAAAAGGGCAAAGTTGAATGTACACAAACTTTTGTGAAGTGTCACTTACAGACATTTTATTTCTATGTGTATTTTTTTATGAAAAAGTCTTTCTTATTTAAGAATATTTCACCTGGTAAAAATAACAAATGCTCTGAAAAATCCTTAAGCCAAACAGAACTGCTCACTTAATTCAGAATGATAGAGTAAAACTCTTCAGAAAAAGGCATAAAGGGATTTAGTGAAAATAACTAGAAAATTGAATATATTTTATACAAGACTAAACTGAGTAATAGGCATCACTTTGGAAAAGACCCAATGAGAGGAGAAGGAAATCTCATAGAGAGCAAAATAATGAGAGCTTTGTGAATAGTGAGTGATTACTCACAGCTTCCCAATGCAAAAGAATGATGTGGTGCCCCACGAACTTCTCAGGCAACAACTTTTTTTAGAAAGGATAGGTTTTTTGGGTTTGCTTTTTTAACAGAACCCATAGTTAAGTGCTAAAACTCAGAATCACAGGATGTTGTGAAGTAAAAATTATAGACATGTTCAAAATCTGGACAAATCTAGGGAAGTATGTCTATGAAGGAGCATAAGATCCCAAACTTGAATAGAATCTGTTTCCCAGTAAGTTCCAGAAACAACTGGTAAAACAGGCAAGGAGGCAGTGTTGTAATTGCCCTGCCACTTCCCCCGTCGTGGACAGCAACAGCAGGGTGGGCTACAATAATTCAAGTGTCCCTGACATTCTTGTTTTCTTACGTAGACTTCTCATTAACTTATCTTCCCATCTTTTAACAACAGGTGATTTGTTTCTGTTTAACATGCCAGGTGATGTGTGAATTAACTGCACTGCCCCAAAACAGTCAGAACAGTAACACTGTACATGTGTGTGGAGGTGTCTCCTTGTGGAAGAAAACACAAGACGAACAGCACCCTGAAAATAAGATATTAATTAATATCTGACATTGCAAACTGATGTATAAACTTCAGGCCTATTTCTCCTCTTGTGTGGTATTGCTGCAGAAAAAATCCTCAAGGTTAAAGATCCCTAGAAAAAGAGCAAATCCTCAAAATTTAGGATTGCATTTGCAGGTTTGCCTCCTCTGATATCCAGCAGGGTTAGCCTGCAACACCAGAAAAAACTGTTTAGAAAGATATGCTTACTTCAAAAACGTCATCTGCAACGTACTTTATAAATATTTTGTACAGGATTTATGCAAAGATAGAGACCATTAAAGAAACTATTTTTCAAAAAAACCAATAATAATAATACTGCTCTTAATAACACTTATAAGGCTGAGACTGCATTGTACTCATTATACCAAATTACCCAGAACTATGAGACAAACTGTAACCTAAGTCATGTCAAGAGAGGATTGCCTATATTCTTGCTAAAAATCTAACCAAAAAGTGTTCATGAGGTTTCTCGGTTTGCTTCCAAAGCCCCAGTGTTTGAATTATGCATAACTGTGTCTCCTCGCTAAAAAGGAGGAAAACGCCTTTAGGTCCTCTGTGGCAGGGGCCTGAGAGGGATGGATTTCTTTTAAAAAGCAGCAGTTCAGCCACTCCAAATAGCTCTCAACTTACTGTACTTTCCTCTGTCTCCAAAAAAAAAGTGCATTTGTTATTTGGTCTGTTAAAGCATAAGCCCACTGGAGGCTTTAGAAAAGGCAGCTTGCTCTCATGAACTGCAGTTTAATTTCCTTCCCAGCAAATCTCAGAGCAGGCCATTCAGCATGAACCCTTCCCTAAAGCTGAGCTTCACCCACAATGAAAAATATGACTGGTTCAGTAAGAGTGGTTGCTAGGCTAGCATGCAGCAAGGGAATAAATTAGCTACAAAATAGTCAGAGTTTCAAGCTTTTGTGCACCTCTAAAATATCAATAAGTAGTGTTCTGGAGTTGTTGAAAAATGATCTGCTTGAAACAATGCCCTGAGGAAGCCACTGCCCCATACATTGTGTAAGTCATATTGAGCTCTCTTTGCCTAGTGTCAAACACAAGCTTAGAAAACATCAGAATAATTTTGCCCTCATGGAAAATAATATTAAAAAACTGACCAAACAAACAAACCACCAACCAAAGAGAGACAGGTTTTTACTTGTCAAGGAAACCTAAGAGTGTCTCTGTAACTTCAGGACCTGTTTGACGATATAAATCTGAGGATCTAGCTACGGATGCAGCTAATTACTCTGAATTTTTTTCCTTTATGAGGAACGGAGAGGCTTAGAGTTGCTTTGGCACCTGATCAACTATGAGCCACAGCTCAGATTCACTAAGGGTGAGCTGCCAGCCTGACAATTTCAGGATACTTCTACAGTATGTGAATCTGCCTCGAAATCCTCTAGATTTAGTTCGAAGACCTGCAGCCATCTTCTAACCAAGGCAGGTCTTCCTCACCAATCCTGCTGTATCTGTTCAGCTTTCAGGCAAAGTAAATTTGGTTTGAGTGCATATCTGTTACTTATCTCCAAATGAAATCTTCAGCCACTCTGCAAAGGGAAATGGTGGAGCAAATACTGAACTAAAGGGGAATAAAGGCCATAACCAGCAAATAAAAGCTGCCCCTACAAAGCAACTGCCCCGCGTTCAGCCAACACTCCTTCCTCTGAGGAGACAGGGCCATTCTTGCCTGCTTTTGAGTGAGAACAGGGAAAATACGTGGACTGTACTTGTCATGGAAGGAACCTAACACTGAAAGGAAAACTGTCCATTTCCAGTATTTCAGCAGAATTCTGCTTCTGCAGTTGAACACAACTTTGTAACTTTGAGGATAACAAAAACATCCTGAATTCTTTTAAGAAACATCGCCCACTGGCTAAGAGGTTTGCTTTTCATCTTTTATTACATGAGTGTAAACAAACAAACAAACTTTTTAATGAATGAAGACCCCACTGCTGTGGGCAAGTTCCAATATACACCCTATGCATCTGACCAGGATTCCATCAGATTGCAATGCTTTAACCTTAAGCCAGTACTCAGAAGCAAATCTGCTACACAGGAACACTACAAAGAAAAAGGTGGTATGTGGGGCATGGGAGTTCTTGACCTTGAAAGATCATGCACAGCACTTAAAACAAGCACATACACAGAGAAGTTTTCATCATGGAGAAATTCAGCACAGATATTCCGCATTAGTATTTTCTCTCTGTAGCTTTGAGATCCGGCTGATGGTACTCAGGATGCAGTAAAAGATTCTACTTTCTTAGTGAGCTCTGAAGGATGAACAAATTAACTTGATTAGTTGGTTACATTCCCACAGATAATCCATCACTGCAAGACTCAGGGTCTACTGACACACTGATATTAATGAAAAATACAATGATAAACAATGTAGAAATTCTTACAGCTTGAAGTCTGATGATCAGAGCCCCAGGTATTTCTAAATAATCACTGTTTCACTTCGGTCAGAAAAATTATTCATGAATTCCTTATTTCTGCAAATGTAACCTTCCTTATGACAGTAATTACACTGAAATAATTTAAACATTTACATATAGAACACGAAGAAGTCCTTAAGTGCATGTAGGACTCAGCCTACAAGCAATCCTGAGCCTCTGCATTATTTGAGGTTAGTTTTCCCCCTGCAGATCATGTTTCATAACTATCATGCAGACTTAGAGAAGAAAGCTGTGTGAAAGAAATTTCTACTGTTTTAAAAGTGTTACCAGGAAAATTAGTTTTGCTTCTAGAATGGGGCCACAGCAAACAACTTGCTGGATACTGGTCCCATCCTTGCTAGCTCAGGACTTCACTGTTACAAAAAGGAAGAAGCATGAAATTATTATCATGACATGGGAAACTAAACAATCCATACTTTAAGTGAAAATACCTGTAAAGATCCTGACAGAATGCAAAGCTCTTTTTTCCTTTTCACTGCTAATTTGAACTTTCCTCTCAGTCTTCTGTCATTCATTTTTCCCAGAATTTCTCCTCTCTTTGACAGATCAAGACACTTCTCTAAAGGATAACTGTGGTTTTGCATCTGTAGCATTTCAGTACTGAAGACAGAGACAACTCAACAAATATTATGAAAACATGCATGTGGTAGTAAATCCTGAAAGAAGAGCACTGATGGCCTGTACATTTTTATGGATTGGAACGCAAAGAAATGAGCCATAAATCACCCAAGAGACAGTAACCTCCCTTTGACCCTAGCTCTATTTTTTGTAGTTGCCTGGTCTTTTTAGGTAAGCTTTAAAACTCTTTACCTCAACTAAAATATTAACACTGTGTTTACGTCGCTGTAAAGTTGCTTGAGAAATCTGAAATCAGCAGCCAATCAGGAAAACAATGATTGCAGCATCCAGAGCAGGTAATTGGCATATTTACAATACAGTTCTTGAGGAAGAATCCCAGAGTTCTTATGCAAATCCTTGCTCTTTGAATGACTAATGGTGATGGGCAACCAATCACCAGGTAGGGATCTGCATGCTTTGAGTTATTTAGATAATAATTGTGATTACTGAAAGCAGGCAAAGCAGATAAGATGTAATGAGAGTGTAGCACAAAGGGAAGGGACAATGAGGCATCAGCAACCATGGCACACCTTTAAGCTCTTTGGCAATTTTTAACATGACACAAAATAGCACAGATTCTGTGTTCTTCACCTCCAGAGTGTCACAGTTATGTGCTGCCCTTGTGAACTGACACGTGTTTCCAGAGCTCTGGGTCATCACAGCTCGGGGGTTATCATTAAAGGACTGGCCTTGAAAAGCAGAAACACACAGCATTTCTGAGGCTTTGGTCCTATCAGATCTGAACACGCATGGCTGGCTGGCTGCAAGTTGCATCCTGACAGCAAATGAAGGCACAGTTAATGTCAAATGTATCACTGGTTCACCATTATGTCCTAACTGAACGTGGGTGCTGCTCTGCAGTGAAGATATGCAACTGGTTTATGTACTGATCTATATCAACGTTGCTACATGGCCAACTCACATCAGCCTGGAAAATGGTTCAGAATGAAAGTAACACATCAAAACAGCACATAAAACCCTTACTAAAATTGCAAACATTTTGAGAAGCCTTTGCAATCTGTCTCAGGTCAGAATCAGTTACTCTCTCTCACTAAAATCATGCCACTGAAGGCATGACAGACATCACAGATCCTTCATATAAACTCAATTAAACCCTTCATGAATGAGAAGCACTAAATGGGCCTATATAGCTGCAGGTAGTTGCTACATGATGAGCAATTGCAGTGATTATAAATTTCCTTTTTAAAATTATTTTTCCTTTTTTTTGAGGGTGGGGTGTGTGGGTACATGTTTCAATTTAATATACCTGAAAACAGACTCCAGATTGCATAATCCTGTTACTGGAGCTACAGTGACTCCTTTGTAGCCATTGTTCAGTTGTTTTAGAGTCACTGGACCTAGTAGCAACACTTTCACTTTATTTACTAAATTTTCATGCCTTAAACCAAAAATTACTAAATTAACAGATTCACAAGACATTTCAAAACTACTTTTAGAATATTGTAGTATTCCAACACTTCATATGAGTTGCTCCCCAGAATGACCTTTAAAATTATGCAAAGCTGGTGAAAAAAAATTTAAATCATACTACAAGCTTGGGACTGGAAGAGTGGTTTGAAAATGAATATTATAAGCAATTGTTATTTGTTTTTGCTGTTGTTGGAATAAGTGCAGCTATTATTAATAAGTAGGTAGTTTCTAAAACTATTTTTCATTATTCCAGATGCACTCAGGCATAAAGCCATAGTTTTACATTGCCAGAATTTGGACAACATTTTTCAGTCTGGATTCTTTTTTATGAACAAGGGAACAGGTTTCTGATAAGTAATTGGAGTTTCTATGTGTGTGCAAAGGATGGTGCAGCATTCAGTACTACCACAGTCTACAAGAGAGTTCTGTTCCATGCAATAAAAACTTACTGTTATTCTTTCACAGTCAAAATGAAACATGATGCTCATATTACCTGATTTACCAGAAAAAAAAAGGTCATATGATTTTATTAAATGACTCCATATCCTTTTTTGAATCTTTAGTAACAATTTCAAGCAACAAACTTCACTATGTTAAGACAGCTTAATTCAGTTTTAGATCTACTTTAAATCTATTTCTCTGTTGTTTTCTTCTGAATTCTGAATCCTTTTTTACTGCTGAGGGCAACATTAACAAGTATGAGGTAGTGAGAAATCTCCTCCCCAGAAGAAAAGTATAGAGCAAGCAATATTTAGCCTCCACTTTTTTTAAATTTGTCTTTGATGAATCAAGATTTCAAATTATAAATGTCAGAGACTTACCCATATTTCTTCCAAACATAGCACATTTTAGCCCATGTCTGCCTCTCATAAATCCTTATTAAATTTAGCATCTATACGACAAGGAGCCGAATGGCATGAAAACACTCTGCCTTTCTTTTTTTCTTTTTTATATAGAATTATTTATGGCACAACTTAACATGAAATCTTGTTCTTCATCATACATCTTGGGCATAAAAAAAAATTCTCAGAAGAGCAAATATCAAGTTATTTAGGGCCCTGTAGCTTTATAAAAATGCAAAACCACATGACTGCAAAGACCAAATATATAAACCACATACAGATATTTCTCAGCACTGTTGTATAAACCCATTTTTGCAGAAACCTACAATACTTAAAAAAATGAGGCACACAAAACATATCTCTGCTGATGACCAAGGCTATATTGGGGGTTACTCTAACCTTAACTTCTATGCCCATTTAAACCAAAATTCTCAGAGCACCAAAATTAAGCCAGTGGTTAAAGGGGAGCTTAGGACTTTGGGAGGGGCCATGTCTTACAGATTCCCAAAGGAATCTGTATTAATATTTCCATAATGTCAATAGCCTAATGGGGTTATAGGCAGCCTAGTCACCCCACAAACGACAGACACCACATCCCAGAGTCTGTCATTGATGAAATGACAAAAATAATAAAAACTTATAATTAAAAAGAGCCAGTTTAATGGAATAAGTGATTTGGTTGATTAAATCTCGCAATATCCCTTGATCTAACATTAATGTATTTATTGATACCATGTGTGCTGAAGATGTCCACAGTGAATCTGATACAAACATCTCCTGGTGCTCATTAGCATGCTATGATGCTATGATGCTGCTGCCATGTGGTGAGACTTAGGACTTGGCTCCTCTTAGGTTCTGTTCCAAGTAACACTTTGGAATCTGCACTTGCCTAGCATGGACACAGGGTCAGAGTGCAATTTTAATTTTGCAGCAGTGTGCAGATTAACTTTCTGCATGTACATATATAGGCAGGTAGATTTAGCTATGTTTTCATGGAAGTTCATTTGCATTGAAATGTATCTCATTTATTGACTTAGCCATGTTTTACAGGAAATAAAATGGGAGTCATTTAGAATGGTGGCTGCTGCTTTAAGACCCTCTTTCCCTGCTGCATGGCAGATGGATGGCTATAATGCCATCACTTGATACCATGCCGAATTGTGACTGTGTCATTTTGCTAGAGCCTGCTGGTTTCATGTAGAAATTTGCTGTTGGATTAGGGCATTTGCCAATCCAGGCACAAGAAAAAGGCTATTTAATGTGTTTTGAGCTGCCATATGGTGTGGATAAAAGAAGTAGTTTCATGGCAGTCATGAAATCTGATGCATATGAGTCCATGTGCTTTGCCATATTCCCTGTCACACAGTGCACCTGCTGCAATCAGGTATTTTACATAGAAAATATGATTGTCATAGCTCTTGATCCTGGATGTACCTCAATGTCAGAAAACAGTAAATCCTCCTGATGTTCTCAATGCACATGCAAAAGCCAGCCACATGAACTCGGATGGGAAGGGAAGAAATGCCCTCTTTACGGCACAGCTGATTCAAATCATACTCCAGCACTATTCATCTGCAAATGCGTAATATTCGCTCAGAATGTCATGATATTTTACTAACAAACCTAAATCTCATCATTCTGTCTCAAACTAGATGAACAGAACATACTGCAGAAAGAACTGATAGTAGTACTGTCTCAAAATAAAACTCACTAGTCCTAGTCTGGGTCTTCCACTGTTTCCTGTGATAAATCTCATCCTGCTTCTTCATCCATTTCTGCCAGCACTGTGAGTCCAGAAATATCCACTAATATAATTCTTATCTTTTCCTTCACTTCCCTTTTTTCTCCACTTAATCCCTGAAAAAGTCTAGAAGAAAGCAAATGGAGGCAAGAATGTCTTCAATCTAACACTACAGCTTTCTCCTTCACTGAATAATGGGAGAAATTCTGGCTCCGCTGTAGCTCCAGTATTTGAGTCACTATTTTTTTTTTTGAGGCAGACAGTCTCAGAGATGTTTAGCAAGGAACAGATTTCATTTAGAGTATATGTGAGTGTCCCCATCATACAAAATACAATTATACCAAGGCTATAAGCACTAAGAATCCTACTTATAACATCATTATTCTAATCAGTGCTCAGTTTGTCAGACATATGATGTCCAACTAACAATGTCACTCTAATTGTCAGACTTTCAGAAGCCAGACTGGCACCCAGAAACAAGAAGTTCCCCATCCAGCAGGTACTCTGCTGCTCAGCCTTGTGGGAACAGGAACAATCATGGGCACGTGTGGAGACAAAACCTGAAGCTATATGAGGAATTTCAAGGAAAATTATTAATGGTCTGTATAGTTAAGTTGCCTTCAGCATTAGGTGATAGCTGATGAAAAATGTTCAGGGTTATAAACACAGTAATATAATAGCTCTGTCTAAATCTCACTCAGGGCTTCCTAATTCTGCTGGCAATATTCCTCAGGGTAGCAGATAGGCTGAAGAAAACACTACTTCTTAGCTACCAGCTTTTCTTTAAGAGCTCCTTGAAGCCTTATAGTCTTTTATATACCTTTTTATATACCTTTTCTTGATAAAAAGAAAAAAGCTTGGGATGTCTGCAGGATTTGGACTGTGGTTTACATAAAAACTTCTGGCAGGAGTGTTCTTATACAATTTACATAAAAATATCATGAGCAGCAACCCTTCAGATTTGTTTAAGGCATCTTTCAAGGAGATAAAGTGTTGGGCAGTATGAAGGTGATCAGAGAGATGGAGACAGAAGATCTTTCTGTTTATTGCACTGCAGAGTGCAGTGTACTTCAGCCCAGCTCTGGAGCACAGAGTTCAGAGCCTCACAGGGCCCTGCATCCAAACCAGCTTGTCCTGGCCAAACCCCACACACAGCTTTATCACAAAGCTGGGCTCCAGTCCTAAGCACAGCTAGGACTTCTCATCTGCAATGCTTATTGAAACTTGTTACCATGCTGCCCGTGCAATAAACAGCAATGTCAAGCCATATTTTACGGATGGCATCCATTTAATAAAAGCCAACAGACTCACAGGAGGGTTAAGATCCTCACAGTGCTTGGAGAACCATGCTGACAGTGTCATACCAAAGCCATGGCACAGTGGCTGTACTGCCCTGTGGTACAAGAGTCCTGGCCTCGCAAAACTGAAGTTCCACAGTCTCTGCTTAACTTCAAGCATGTGCTGGATCTAAGGATACTGAGTGATATCATGGATCTCAAGAAGGATCAGTTAAGAAGCCAAAAAGAAAGCTGAAAGAGGCAAACCATGACAAACTAGCAATATGTGGTTGTGCACATGTTTAAGACACTCCTGTAAGTGCTCACCTGGTTCCATCCTGCTCAAAATCTTTGGTTGTTTTTACATCTCACCACTGGAAGGGTCCACACTACAACATGAATGATATCAGCCATCTCTTAAGGTACATCAGCAAGAATTTCTTCATCTACAACTTTCTTATATCCAGTGTATTCGATTTAGTTTAGCAAACAACTTTTCTGGAAATTGCTTTGTGTGCACTGCATGTTTTGTTAGCAATATTTCCCCAGTGCTGGCAGATCGCTCCGTGGTAGCAGATGTGCATGTTTTAGAAAATCACTACCATAAGGAATAGCATAATTATATTTACTGCTGTTTGTTACCACACCACATATCGACTTGTAGGGATACTGGGACAATTGGGACTCACTAAGAACTTCTCTTCTTCCTTGCCATAATATACATAATTATGTTTTCTTTCCTCTAATTGCAGCTAAAGATTACCTGCTCACTAATAATCTTTTCTTGCAGTACAGGCCAAAATTAGGGCCTACTGAAGGCAACTGTAGATGCATCTTAAGTATCAGAAGACTTCGGTTTATACACTTTTGAATTTTCCACCTGCCTTATAATTCCACTTCTGTATTGGTTTCTACAAAGGTGACATTATTGTAACAGAACATGCATTTCTGACAGACTATCCTGCTAAATTCCGTGATATCCATGCAGTAATTATCTGCTGACCCAAAGCACTACAGTAAGTTTTGCAACTATTTAAATTGTACTATTGAAGATCTGACAAAAAACCTCTTGCATTATTTTTATGTTCAGAACCAAACGGAATTTTAAAAGCAAGAAATACTGTCCAGAGAATGATAAAATTTCAAAAAGATTTTATTGAAAACATGTTGCCTGAAACACTCCAGAAGCTCTTTATTTGATAAGTGTTTTTATCCCTTTTTGTTTCATTTATTATTTGAGAATACATATGCTGATTTTCTTTCTCATTTAAATTTCAATTATTGCTCCATTAGTCCTAGATACATTGTGAATTTGTAGCCTTTTGAAATCTTATTAGAATTACCACACATATATGGGTGCAGAATAGCCACTTTTAGATTAAGCAAAAAGAAAGAGAAGAAAAAATATTGCAGGAAATGAAAATTACTTCAGTTGTCAAAGTGGCAGTGCCACCTACCAGAACAGCTTAGAAATGTGTAGCATGTCTTCGAAAAACAAAAAACCCAGAGATGACAATATAGAAATTTATTCCCTTAGGAATAACCTTGAAGCCTTGACTACTCTAATTACAACCCGCTGTCCTGGATGATATATCTTATGACATGGCTCAAGGTCACACCTGAGAAAGCAAGACTGGTGTCTGGAAAACAAGTTTGTTCTTTGCAAACACAAGAGTTGAAATTCATGTTCTCTCAACATGTTTTCTGGGGTAATGACTGTAAAATAGAGACTGGTGAGAAAGGAAATACTGTACTGCAGGACTGACATTCATACTTTGCATTAGGTAATTAAACCCTGTGCGTGTGTTTGATTGAAGTGCAGAACTTACTGACCCACTGCTTTTCCTTTATCCAGAGGGCAACTCTTGGGTTCCATTAGTCAATTATTTAAAAGATACAGTGATTGCTATAACTCCTTCAAAGAATCCTTTTGTGTATTAGTGCTCACAGGAGGTTAATAATTTAACATTAGAATGTCCAAGAACAAAATGTCACAGTCATGAACAAATATGAGTACAAAATACTGGTAATGGACCTTGACTTCATAATAAATTGAACAGATAAAATCAAGGCCAGCCACATTAAGTATATATAACATAACATTCAGCTTTTGATGCCTAAGCATTTGACAGGTTCAAAATTCCAAAACAAACACAGTTTAACAAGAAAAACATTGCACATTACACTTTTGAGCTACTGGTGTCTTAATATCAAGGCACCTCAGAAATTCTAATATTAATTTTTTCCTCATAAAAGATAAATAAAAGATCAAGTCCTACTCCCTTCATTTAAGGCTGGGACAAGATACATTCTAAGCATCCAGAGGAAGCTAATGTCAAACAGTAAAACTCTGACCACCTAAGCATCTCTTCTTCACTAAACCCCTCTTCTTTGTATACCAGCCTTTAAATTCCCATGACAAAACTCGAAAAATACTGCCTCAGTTACAGACAGTGAGGTTATCCTCCCCCTTTCATAGAAAGAAACCAAACAGTGATCAGAACAACCTCATTTCTCAAGAAAATCCAACCCATCCAATTATAGACTCTCCCTTCCTAACTCTTCCACAGTTTCTTACTTCAAACACAGAAAGCTAAAGACAAAGGTGTTTGGGGAAAAGGGAAAGCTTTCTTAGGCCTAAGCAGCAATGACCAGAGGTGTCCTAGCAGCAGGTCTGTCAAGACTCACTGCAGAAATACAGCGGCGGTACAGCAGTCAGCTTCCCTCTGCTCCTAAACCTTTGAGCACAAAGCAGAGGAAAATGGCAGGTGGAGTTTAGTAGGTGTGCAGAAAAGCCATGGTACATGGCAAGTTCATCAGCAGCACTGGCACTGATACTGCAAAGGACTTGTCACTGGCCACAGCCTAAACCATGCCCTTGACAGAAATCTTTTAACAGGAGGGATGATGCCAAACACTCAAAGCTTTTCCCAGTCCATTTACTCCTCACTTACAGATGTGCTGTGCTGACCAGGACCCTCTGAACATCCCTGCTTGGTCAGACAGCTGTGGATGGGAGATGGGCAAGTACAAAGGCCCTTATTTCCTCTCCTTCAACCGTGTTTTTCACTCCAGCTGTGCTGCACACTCTGCCATTCACCAAGTTGTATAGTTATAAGAGTATCAGCTCATGAGTTTACATAGCTGATGATTTTTTCTAGACATAAATGGTTTTAAAAGTCTGTAATGATTATCAGAGGAGAAATCAAAGGAAAAAATATGGAGGTAAAATGTGATGAACAAAACAGTTATAAAAGAAAAAGTTTTACTTATGCTATTACCCTTCCCTAGGACTTGGCATTACTATGCATTTTTATCTTTGTGACATTCAATTTTCTTTGACTAGCAGCAATATCAGCAGCACAACTGAAGGTGATTCTCTCAAGAATTCATGTTCTTTCCAGATAAACAAAACTTGGACAAGAAATGTACAAGAAAATGAAAAAAGCTCAATTGACTTAAATGCTTTTCTTCTTTCAGTTATCCAGAGGTTTCCCATTCAATAACTGTCTTGTCATTCTGACTCGCTTATTTATCTACATTTTTCTATTAATATTTTATTTTTAGAACATAAATGTTTTACCCCTCTGAAAAATCATATGTTCTTTAGATAAAATGCTAAAATATATGCCACAATGGGAAGCAAGTAAAATGTACCAAAAATATCTAATCCCACTCTTTTTTTCTGCCCTAAAACTCTGCTCCAGACTTCCAAAGACTTAAGAGACTTATGCAAAACTGGACTAATATTGATAATTTTTTACTATTTTACAGTTCTTATATCAAAGCAAAGTGAAACTCAGGAGGGTTATTTTATATCCCTGAGACTTGTCTTTTAACTTGGTAGTTAACCTCTTGTTTAGATTCTCTCACTGTTACTGCACCAATATCTCAAAATTAGTGTCAAGAGACTAATTCTGCATTGTGGAATCTAGAGAAGGGATTTATATAAACCTGAATGAATCTCAGCCAAGTGGTGCTGAATGGCTTTAAACTTTAACAAGGGGCTTTGGGTAAGGCCCATAAATCCTGTGGAAGCTTTCTTCCTGCATCAGAGAATCCTGCATTAAGCCACACATCTATTCCTTTCTTCCCAGTTATAAAATCTGTGAAACAAAGCAGAAACCTGATTGTTCAACTGATGGAAGCCCAGCTGCAAAAGCCTATTTGCATGGGTGAATCCTGAGAACTCAGAAATGAGTGAAAAGTCTGCTGGCTACTGAAGAGCTGTTGGACTCCTACAGACTGCAGATATCTGAACACTGCAGTGCTGGGTGCTAAAAGTCATATTCTGCTGGTGAACAATGAAAAAACTTATAAAGTCTAAAAAATATACTGGATATTGTGTTTCTACAATATAGCTATATTGTTATAATAAAGTATGATTTCCACATACTTTATTAGCTTTTTTTTTTAAATCTGGAAACTACTTTTAAGGTATTACAACTCAGTATTCATTTTTAATTGCTTTTTCTTTAATACTCAGTAGCCTTTTTTATGATTTTGTGAAAAACAATATTTATTAAGTATTCATTTCCTTCATTTTATGTCTTTAAAGTAATTAACCAAATAAAACATCTACTTTTAGAAGAAGTGTTTTTAGAGACACAGAAAAAGGTGCTCAGGTACTTCCAGAATTCTGATATCAACTGCCAAAATCTAAAGTTTTGGGAAAAGAAGTTTCATTTCTTAAAATTTGAACCTGAGGAAGTTTTATTTTTTCTGGAAGTAGCCAGTTAGCAAAGACTGGGGAAAGTGAGAGATTATCTAGGTGGACAGAATAAAAGTTTCAGACGTTAAAGTGTTTTTTTACCACTACACAAAAAATTACATGCAAGGTATCTTTCCAATATTGATGCAACAATTTCATTAAATGTCAGCACATAGGGAACTCTGGAAAACTGAAGGATTAATCTAAAATTCCAAAATCATTCAGACAATAGTACAGCTTTACCATCTCCAGTTTCTTGTTTGGCAATACGAACCAGTGAAAGTGGCAAAAATGTTACAAAATGGGGAATGAGCAACATATTTCATCAGTTCACCAAACACAACACAAAACTGCAAAAGAGACCCTTGAAATAAGTCGTTCCAAATATTGATTTTCTTGAAAGAAAAATCCAGGGCTGAAAATAAGACCATTTTTTTCTCTAGAGAACAAACTTGCAAAACAAGAATAGAGCTTTAGTTGGCTTCAGCCATGCAAATGTCAGCAACAACTAAATGTCTACTGCAAACGCTCAAATGGAGTTAGCATCCATGCTTAAATGCACCGGAATATTGTCCTTATCCTCCTGCCCTGATAGAGCACATGCACGACTGAAGCCTGCAGAAGATTCACTTCTGCCATCAGCAATCCCACAGGATGCAAAGAACCCTCCACTTTGCCTGTTTTTCCTAAGTGAACATTTCATTAATGGCAATGAGTCAGGGCCATTTCTGCCTCTTGCAGTAAACTGAATGTAAAGAAACTTGGTCACTATTTGAAGGAATAAATGGGGCTCTTGGCTGAGAAGAAGAGGCAAAGAGGACTTCTGTGGTGTTCAGGCATCTGAGAGGGACCACTGCTAATGGAGCTGCATAATACTTGTCATTTCACACAGTAGAGGAGAAGTCCAGTGGGACTGGGCACAACTGGACAAAGTTCACTGATGGTATCTGGGAAGCTGCAGAATGGTGAGAAAACATAGCACAGAAAACTGATTCTCTGATAATGGCTGTTTTTCAACTCAGCTGCATCCCAATATATTCTTCTTGCCTTCCACCTTTAGCCCACTATGAATTCTTTGCTCATGTATTTTGTAATCAAGTGTCTTCATTTTCCATATTGCCTGAATACTTAAGGAAACTACTGCAGAGAAAGCCCAGCTTGAATGCTACAATTCTAAACATACTAAAATAAGCCAAGCTCAGACCTGAAAGAAACAGCTATACTTAGAGAAAATGGAGCATCTCACCTTAAAATTAAGCAGTGCCTCTTGAGCATGAGCAAATCATAACTTTCAAATATCTACAACTTGAATAAAGTTGTATGGATTTCTAAGTAGAATATAAAATGTATTTCTCTCTTCTCATGAACTGTCAAGTCCTTGCTCTAAAATATAAGAGTACTTTTAAATTTTCAAAGGAAATCTTTACCCCTGATAATGCTGATTTTCCCTTGTTTCATTCTGAGGCCTTTTTTCCAAGGAAAGTAGATCTGATACAATAATGGAGCAGACCACAATTACTGAAAATTCCATCCCTGAACAACAGACCCCAGTAAAATTATAGGCAATTGAAAAGCCAGCACATGGAAAAAACCCTCAACATTATTTAAATGGGGAAAACTTCAATGTCTCTCATGTATAAGAAAGCATAAATTTAATATTCAAATAAAACTGTAAGTCTAAATTAAGATAAAAAAAAATACTGGGTAGTTCATTAAATAAATTGGTCAGGTTGACCTTTATCAACTTTTTTACATCTTTATGTTACATTCTAATTCAGAATAATTTTTAATGTTGGTATTTTCTTGAAAACATACAGTTAAGGTCACCAGACCTTCTGCTGAGATAAAGTCACATCTGTAATTCAGGGCAGCCCAGAACACCCCACCTCCTGTGCCCTTGTCCAGAAAAAGATAAGGTGGGAGGGCAGTCACACTTCCATAGCCTTCCTTGCGTTAAATCTAAAATCAGTCGTGCTTTCAACCAATCAATGCAACGCTTTTATAAAAACTTCAAATAAAAATCAAATTTCTCACTTTCAGTACGAAATACCCAGACTTAAATAGGACTTTCTTTCAGAAGACTGCATAATTTTTAACAGGCTTTAAAAGATGGAAGGAAATCATTTAACCTCCTTCCATCAGCGGTGTGAGAGGGCAGGGGGAGCTGCAGCAGGGGCTGCTGGCTGACTCCGAGATCCAGCTCATTCCAGTGACTGCGAAAAGGCAGCTGCAGACAAAACACAGGTATGGAAACAATGAGGTGATATTGGAAAAAAACACTGCTTGACACCACCAGAACCCAAGACAGTGCCTGCTTATAAACAGATATAATGAAAAGACTGAAAATATCCAAGCACACCTATTTTTCTATAGGTTCATCACTTAAGTGCATCTGCAGCAACCTTGTTATCTTATTCACAGCATGTTCAAAAGGCACGAGGATGTGGCACTTGGGACAAGGTTTAGTGGTGAACACAGCTGGACTTGATCTTAGAGGTCTTTTCCAATCCCAATTTGATTTTATGATTCTATGATAACCAAAATGTGTTTAAAGTACAGCAAGACTGACATCTATAAAAGCAAATCGAAACAGAAATATTTGTAGGACTTTAAAACATAATATTTTAAGTTATTTTCATTAAAATACAAGCATGCAAACAAAAAACTTGGGATGAGAAAAATATTCTTATAACATTTTTATTTATCAGAAATGAGTTATTTTTTTAAGTGACTAGGAATTTTGCTCCTACTGGAGCCCAGCATGCTTAGGTAGTAAGGCAAAGAAAACTCCTCTTGTTTTTCAGATGTTCTCCAAATTAACAACCAAGGATGGAAGTGCTTTTGAACACAAGTATTCATATGCACTATCTGCATGTTCTTTTTCCCAAATTATCATTTCCATCCGTGGGAATCCTTGTAATGTACAGCATGTAGTAATACTACAGCACACATACACATAAATACTTACTATCACTAAAAAGACTCCCCACAATTTCTTTTTTTCTAAAACATCTATAAATCATTTTATCAAATTACAAACCCCATATTTGATAGAAGCATTAATTCATGGGACCCCTCAAAAGACAACCACACTCCTACAGTGTAAAGATACAACAGCTCAGTAACTGGAGTGTTGTTGTTACACACAAGCAGAGAAATACACATTCAAAGAAATTTTTTGCTTTACTACTTTTATGTTGTCAAATAATAAACTCATTTGGAAGCAGTTGTCTGTTGGTGAAGTATATAATTTTTGGTAAGTCTCTAAGCTATTATTGGCAGGTAAGTGCCCTTCAGGCTTCAGATACCAGGATAGACTCGAAGCTTCTGGCAAGACGTGGTGGTATTTCACCCACTGACACAGGTGGGGTTACAAAATCATCTTTTATTTGGCTGTTTGTAGCATTCTGAGTCAATATCTGTCCAACAGCTGAGAGCCATCACATCCTTCTTTTCACTTTAGTTTACTCTGGTGTCTTCCTACTGGCTTTCCCTTACCTTTTTAAAATATTGCCAAGTCTGTTTGTCCCAAGCCTCATCATGTTTTCCATAGACCAGTTCCAATTTCTGATTTAGCTCGTCTCTAGTAAAATGTCACCCTTCACTCAGCATAATATTTAATGAGTACCATGAATTCAGCTTTCTGAGGAATTCCATGTATTAAAATGATGTAATTTCAAAAAATGTTGGTAAAATCTCACTCAGCTTTCCATGTTCCAGGGCAGGTATGGCTGGAGGTTTTACTCCTAATCCCTTAGGAGATGGCTAGCCACTTACCTCATCTAACTTCAGAAATGAATTGTGAAATCATTGGCCATAAACAGAATATAGAACTAGGCAATAAGAACTAAGACCAAGAAGTTACCAACCCCAGGAGAAATAATTTTCTGAAGAAAATAATGACTCACATTCCGGCCCTGAACCACTGCTTCTGGAAGACAGTGTAACTAAACACTCTCCCTTGACATCTGTGCAAATTGTACTGTGCCCTTCTTGTTAGGAAAAATACATTGGGGATGACAAGCCAAAACCAGGGAAAATCAGCTGTTTCAAATTGTATATAAGGAGAGCTGATGTGACTCCAGAGATCCCTTGAGTAGAAGTTAAAGCCTGCCTGTAACAAGAGAAGTATGCATTTAACCCAAAACAATAACTAGGGAAGGTAGGAAGTAAAAATAATGCAGTAGCCAAAGACTCTGGCTCAGCAACCAGCTTTCTGCTATCAGGGGACAAGCTCCTGGGAAAACAGGACATGATGATTTCCAGCTGTGGGACTATGCAAGCTTGGAAGCTGGAAAATCTGTCCAGCACCACAAGAATAGTAGCTATATATAAATTGGCTACATATCTTTTTAATTCATCCCTAACACAATTCCTTAGACATAAATCATATGATAACCTTATCTACAGGGCCTGGGCAATCACAAATACTGTTGCAAAATGCCTTCTGATTTTATCAGCCTTTCTGTGAAGAAATTCTTCCACACACCTAAGGCTCCCCTGGTGCAGCTTGAGACTATGTCTTGAATAGGTATTTTCTGAATCATTCGTAAAGAAAGGTCCTGAAAATGTCTTTTCAACCATCCTTTTCAGTTCAGTTGGACAGTTATTTGCCTACAATAAAGCTATTTGTTTTCTGTTATGTATACGTCCTGTGAGATTTAACTCAGAAGTAATTCATAACTAAGTCTGAGGAAAGATCTTTTAAAAATTTAAAGTGTTGGAATAACTGATGCTGCCTTAGAGTAGTTCTTTCTCCCGTATTAAAACATTTAAAGAATGAATGAGCATGATCCACAATGAGACTGTGTGAGTAGAACATCTGCACACAGATGTATTTATATTCTGTCTGTGTGAACCTCACAGACAGGTATATTAGGTATACTACATATAAAATAAACAAAACCCAGACTAGGATGTGAAATCTAATCAGCATTTTATTCCAAAATTTCTGCATGAGAAGGCATTTCACTGGCCTTATCTACAGTTCTCATGTTGTTCTTGCATTTTGAACTATGCTTCTAATTTTATATTGATCTGAACATATGCATACCTGTAGATAACCAGGCCATAATCCTTTATATTGGCATTTTATCGCTCCTATGAGAGAGGACCGTGCAAAGAGAACAGTGAAAGCTGCTGCTGTTAGGAGTCTGAGGGCCCTGTACCCTGCAGGGCACTTGGTGGTTGGACTCCTTTAAAGCCATGCACAAGCACAGGCCCCCAGAAACACCCATGCACAGTCTGAACTCAAGAGATGACAAGAAAGGCTCAAGACCATCAGTTTATTCATCCCTTGTATTTACAGATGAAAGCTGTCATCTTTTGATCAAAGTGTGATTTTAGGCATGTTATAATAAGCTTACACCCCCACAACTGTCAACAAATTAATGCTGGCCCTTGCTGGCAGTAAATGCTGGACAGAAATGCTGTAGTAAACTAAAGAGGATAATAAATTCCAGTTTTGAGTAACAAACAGACAGAAAACCTGCATTCAGATTTTAATGCATTTCAATGCATGAATCACCTACAGAATTATATTAACAGGGCCAAACACACTGCTAAAATGCCATCTTTTACTGCTGGTGAAGGATTAATAACAACATGTTTAATATCAGTATCACTTAAAGTAGACACCAGCACAGGAAGAAGTGCACAGCTTCCATACAAGAAGCCAAGTATCAAGTGTAGTGACATCCTGGTGATCGTTCTCTGCCAAAGGACAAGATAAATACAGCACTAACCTGCCTAAGTGGGGGGCACGAGTCATTTTTGGGGCTGTTAATCTCCTGTGTCTGTGAAACACTGATGTTCAGTCTTCAATTACATGTTACTTACAGACAGAGACCACCAATACGCACCACAATGTGGTCTGTAACCTGCTTTAGCCAAGAGAGAAAATAAATGCTTGGTCCTTTATTGGATTTCCCTCCCTCAGTAATGTCAATTTCTTTAAAACTGGCTGCCCTGTTTTGTCAGCTCAGCAATCTCAAGGCTGTGTCCTGTTACGTTCATTTTAGAGTGAAATAAAGGGTAGATGCCAGCCTAAGGAAGCTGTATCACCACATACAGAGTTTAACTCGTTGATGTGTACTGTAACTGCTCTTCCTTGCTGAACCAAATCAGAAATATTTGCTCTGGAGATTCTTTGGAGTTTACAAAGTAAATTTTATGTGTTCAGTTAACTGTGAACTCCACTTTTAGAAAAGCTGATATACTGAAATAAAAGGTCTGTGTGTTTGACTACAGCATGAAGCATTGTACCTGACTACCACAAAGTGACCATTCACAAACACACACCCATTAACAGATGTGTTGTGTTTTTAATTTAACATAGAATTTTCTGAGACTTTTAAAGACTTATATCATATTTACTGTGGAAAAAACAGTTTTCATCCTGAGAACCTCAACTTAATCTTTACAGAGGATGTTTCCAAGATCACTGTATCCTCTGTATTTCTAAACTGTTACTCCTCCCAAAATCCCCTTCTTTCCTATGATTTTCATATGCTTTTGGGCCAGCTCCATCTATCTAAAGCACACTAAATAACTCACATTTTTCTTCTTTCTTTTTTCCATCTGTTGTCTCTACAAACCTCAAGGAGCTGAACACTTAAATTTCAAAGAAACTCTGTGGAAGGCAGTTATCTCATTAAAATTCTCAGCCTCTAAATTTTCTCCCGCTGAGACACCTGGCCCCAAAACTCCCACCCAAATCTATGTGAAACACCTCTCAGCACTGTGCTAGGCTGCTTCTCAGAGTGTCTTTCCTCTAGAAAGCCCATAAATCCATTCTCATGGAAGTGTTCAAGAGAGTAGGAGGGGAAGGCGCATGGCTTGCAAGGTGCCCATTGAATTCGTTTCCTCATTTGCTCATTGCTGCATCTTACTTCCATTTGTTTGTTTATATGTTGTTTATTTTTCATATAAGCAGGGACCTCATTTCCTTATTTGTACATTTAGCATCCAGAAGAAGGCAGTCCTTACAGTAATAGCAGCTTTGTAAATTCCTCTAAAAGGGTAAACTTGAAGTGTTATCTGTCTGCAGTGGAGTTATGCCTTATTTTATTATTATTTTGCTCCAACAGAGGCACAATTCATTAATGCCCACCAACACTTTCACTTCATTAATTCTGATTCTGTAAATGAAAACAAGTTCCTCCACAGAGAGCCTTTTTTACAGGAATTCTCTCAGGCCTGTGACTATATGTCAAATCAAAATCCTAGAGTTATGAATTCATCTGTGACCTGAAGCCTTAGGCAGCACACATGCACAGCCCTACACTGCACAAGTGCACAACCTTCCTCAAGGCTTCCAAGGAAAACTGCACTGCCCAGAAGCAACTTGACTAAATTCAGACCAGCAGGTTTTTTCCTAACGCTTTTGAAACCTCTGGAACCTAACTGGACTCTGATTTAATCAAGACCCTTAGTTTAATTATATTTAAAGGGGAATTCCCTTCCCTGAATGCAGAGAGCACCACTTTAGATCCTTTATGGTTCCCCTATCCCAGTCCTGAAGGCAGGGCTCTGCTGCCAGACCCGTGCTGTATGTGCTGGCCCAACAGGGATATCTCAGGGGATCCTGTGTCCAACATGGCTCCACAACTGTGTTCCAGCACCAAAATCATTGCTTCAGGAATGTAACAGTGCCACATCAGTTCAAAACAGAGTATTAAAGCTGGGGCCATTAAACAAACGCAACTTGTGTCCCCAGAATCCAATGTGAAGACCCTATTTCGAAAACAGAAGCAAATAGCTACTGCCTTGTTCATTCTGCAGGTGTCAGTAAGGGACGTGGCCCAGTGGCCAGCACACAGCCACAGCACACACTGCTGCTGGAGACTTCCCCAGCAAGCTGATATACACCTTGCAGTGAACTGGAAAACTGGGAAGGGAAACTGGGACTGACATCACTGCAGCAGTTGCACACAACAGTGAATAAGCCAAAGAAATTGGCAAAAAACAGTGTCTTCATTCTGCCTGGGTACTGGGAAAACGTAAAGATTTATTTTGAAGCATCTGAATTTTAGTAGTTTGCTGTGGTCTCTTCAGGTTTGTTTTTTGCTGGATTTTTTAAATTATATTTATTGCCATTTTTGGCATGCAATCTGGATGAGGGATTTTTATGGCAAGGTGATTAACTTGTGGAAAAGTAGGGGCTGCAGATCTGATAAGCATAGCAGCAGTGTAAAAGTCTGGCTGGAACGAAGAGTTTTGAAGAAACTTCCCCACTCCGCCTCCTCAGGGTTCGATTTACAGCATGAATTTTGCCCTATATTTAGGGTGATCCTTTCTCTTTTGTTAGATGTGTGCTTTAGTGCTGAAATTACAAACCTGAGAAATGGAACTTATTTGAGGCCATGATCAGTTTTCCTCACCCATTCTCCCTAGACTTGGCATTTTCAGCAGATGCATTAGGATCTTTCTAACACAAATGTTATCAATCCAAATATGTTGTGCAACTAAACAAGGGGTACTCATCTTTGAAACTGAATACCCTAACCCAAAACTTCAAAGCTTTAAAACATCTAGGATCAGCTTTATTTGAAAACTGGCAATTTTAACTTCATATAGACTTAGAAATTCTTCTTCCAAAAGAACTCACTTCAGGTCTGGAGGCAAAATTACACATTACTGATTTTATAACTGCAATCTACCTTGTGTCCTCAAATCCAGCTGCAGAGCATATGTATGAGTTTTATACTGCAAAAAAAAATTACAAAACTTCAAGAAAACCAGATGCCAAATAGACCTGTTTGCAATATTATAACCCAAATTGTCCTTCCTGCAGCACTTCAGTTGAAAGGTATGCAAGCTCTGCTTCAGGAAAACTCACAGACATCTCAAGCTCTACTGAATCCTGCAGAAAACTCTGGTTAGAATGAAATGATGCAGTGACCACCTTCATTATTATAGTAAGTCACGAAAAACTGGGTTTGTGCCAACTACTTCACCAAGAATTAAGCTAAGAAAAGCTTTTGGTTTTGGAAATGTTTTATTTTTCTTCTAAGAAGCTTGCAAATATCAAAAGAAAGTTCAGGAAATTTTAGTCCAGCTCAAACTGCATCTATCATGGGAACCTCAGACTCTGTCAGATTTCTGGTAGAAGCATTTTGATTCTAAACCTTTGCTTAGTGTGCTTATAGATAATTCTGACTGTTCAAGAATTACACATCACAATAACTGAGCAGCTCTACCAAGTATAAATAAATTCTACAGCAGAAAATTTGGCCCTTGCTGTATTTTCCATGGAATATATAAAGAATGCAGTTTATGCAACACCATACTAGCCACTGCATAATTTATTTGCCATGTAGTCCCATTTTGAATCATCACAGAGAGATGACAAATGATTAGCCATTAACTATTCAGTTTTAAATAGTTTTGTGGTCTGAACACTTGCAACAGTGAGGATATCATGTTCTCATTAATATTCATGTGTGAATTTTGTCTGAATAACTAAAGACTTCAGGAAGCTGCACGGCATGAAAACATGAGTGTAGGGCTAGGAACTGGGTGTAATGCCTTTTCCTTTTCATATTATTATTTGGCACTAGTCTTGTAGCTTGATGGATTAGCACTGCAAAGTCCACAATCCTTAACAAAGGTGCCTCTCATCCTGCTGCTTTAAGTGCAAGGAAACTGCAGAATTTGCTGTATAATTCCATGTGTGCACACACACACACACACAAAAGTATGAAAAAGGATATGTAAGATTTATGTCCCCCTCTTTTACAGTCTTGTGATGGACAGCATAAACTTTAAAACTCAGAAACTTGGCTTACAAGTTTTGGGATAAGTTTCCTAGTTGCTGAAGCACAGGTTTTTGGTAAGCCCCAAAACCAGGCTCAGTATTCTGGTCCATTTTAGTTGCTATGTTAATGGCTTAATTCCTGAAAAACTATTCTGCCTCATCTTCCTTACAAGCAAGGATTATACTGTATTATACTCCTAGCAACATTCTGCTGCTGTTTAACTTATTAAAATAAACTCCATTGCATAGCTTCCCTTAATTAATCACTGAAGTTTGATTCTTTTATGGTTTAATTGAGCTCCTTCGGCACAGAAAAGCAGCAGGGAACAAATTGAGATCTCTGCCTCTCAAAGTCTGGAGGGTAATAAATATAGATACTGGTCTTTCAGTGCTGAGACATGCAAATAACCCAAAACCAGAAAGTGGTACCAAGAATGGGTATTTCACAAAGAATTTAGACTTTCTTGACTTCTTTCAAGCCGCTGGATTCTGCAGGGATCAGAACTTGCTACCTTATATATTTGGTGACCCTCAGGAAAATTCCTTTTGAAGATACACTATTAAAAAAAAAAATTGAATTTCTAAACAGCTGGTCACATAGCAACAGATGCCTGTCCCTAGGGTAAGGAAAATTTACTATCTAATTGAAGCAGCTGCCTGATTCTTATTTATCTGTGTGAGACTTCACTGTGCCCTCCCAGGAAGCCTGCGCAGGAAATCCAGAGCTCAGAGGGTACACTGGACCCAGCCTCACACCTTCACAGGGCCTCCCGAGTGGCACAGGAGATTTGGCATGAGCCAGACCCACCAGACTGTCTTCAACTTTCAGACCTGAAATTCAGGATTAACAAATACAGTTGAAAGACCCCACTCAACTGCATTCCTTTGTGGATGAAAATGTCTACAAAAAGAAATGTGTCAGAAGACTCTTCAGAAACTGCCACAGAAGCTGAACTTGCCATCAAGACTCTCAAATGAACTAGTGATTTTGGCTTTTCAATTTTGGTTGCTCCCTATTTCCAGAAGAAGAGCAGTATTGAGAGTGTCCAATTACTGACTTTCAGACTTCTCCACTAATCCCAAGATAAACTTTTAGGACAGTGCCAAGAAGCTGTGGTGATAACTCTCCTGTCAGTCTGATATATTCCTTCAGCAGTACATTCAAATTTAAATGAAATGTCGTAATCCCATATGGAGATATTGCTAATTATGTTTTAGGAGTATAATTTTATATCCATTCTTACATCTAAACACAAACAGTTTTCATAAGATCATCAAATTTTAGAAATACAACTGGAATCTGTGTCACCTTCAGAAGTGTTCTTTATTATTTACGACTGAATCTCTTCTGCTAATCTATCACCAGTACAACACTTGAATTTTCATCACTGCTCTCAAGAAACTAGTAAATCATGCTCATATTTCTCATTCTATTCTCTGTTCTCAAAACCTGAATTAAATGTGAAGAATGGAACTGCACTCATGCATTCTTAAAAGCCCAGCACAATCATAACTCAAATGCCTTCTCGCAATTTTTCTATTAAATTCAAACTGGCAAACTTGTGACTCATCAAAGCAATTTTCTGATACAATACTCTGAGTCAGTTCCACTGGGGGCTGGGACCATGGGATCCACCACCAGCAGATGAGGATGCAGCCTGCAGACATAACAGCCAAAGGATATTTAATCAAAGAGAAACACTTCTCATTGGCATGTGTGGGGCTCTTTTAAATCTAAAAGGCTGATTTGTACCATTTTCAGCCCTCTGCTTGCATGGCTTTGCTCACTGGGGTTTTCTGGAACAGAGGGACTGCGAGGCTGCTGCAGCAGCTGGAAAAAGGCAAACTGGAGCTGCTCATACCATGTGGGGCAGGGTCTCAGTGATGAGCACACTCAGACAGTTCGCTCATTACCTCTCTCCAGCTAAGAAAAGAGGGAAGGGGGCTGAAAGGAACTAAATGCTCAGTGGTCATTTGCCTCCAGCTTGTCAGCACTGAGCACTGCCTCAGCAAACACTCGCCCCAAGGAAACGGGCAATGATAAATATTTGAAGGGTGATTACACTTTTGGGAAACAGCTGACCTGGTATTCCTGGGCCTATAGTTTAAGAAAAAATGTAGGAAAAGAAACTGGCAGTTAGCTTGGACATTTAGGGTAGATTTTTCTGAAGCCTGTACCAATACATGCCTTGCAAATACCATATATTGTACAAAGACTGTCTAGAAAACCACGTCTCACAGGCTGATCCAGTGTGTCAGATACGAAGAGATCTATGTGCTCATTTGGTGTGCATCCTCGTGAGGCATCAGCTTCTGACAAGAGGACATCTACTGAGCAAGCTGCTTTTGACATGGACATGGATCATGTGTCTACCAATGTATCATTTTATCGCCCCAGTAATATAGACCACATTGTTCATCTCTGAAGATGATTTGATGGTCAGCTGAATGTGAATCTGACTTCCTAAATAAAATTTTATACTTTATTTTTCCTTGCTTGGACCTAGTTGTGCATTTTATTCCATAGGGAAAGGAAAAACTAGAGAACTTTGAAGAATCAGTTGAAGGCCTTGGTGAAAAGACTCTGGGCTAAGTTTATTTGTGCTCAGAGCAAAGAGTTGAACTACAAAGTGATTTTTTTTTTTCCTTTTTGTATTTTTTAAAATTTTATTTTAGAGAAGTATCTAACAAAGATAATTGAAAAAACTTAACATCCAATTACAAGAAAGTTTGGTTCAGGAGGAGAAGTGCAAAAAAAATCCCCCAACTTATTAAAATGACAACCAACAATTATGTGCCCAAGATAACCGAATTCAGATTAAATGAGCAATAACTCATTTCAATAATATAATAACTATTACTTATAATAATATATAATATAATTACTAATAAATAATGAACAATAATTCCTTCAAAACCAGTTGCCAGTGCATCCACTGGCATCACAGGAATCAGTGAAAGGTTCATTTCTCCAGAAGAATTTTTAAGCCTTGGATTGCTCTTTGACCTGTCCAGGTCATGACTTGGAAAGGAGGTTTCTCGAGGAGAAAGTGACCCAAAAGGGAGGGGAACTGCTATTTTTAAGTGTTACCAGGATTATTACAGCTGGTATCAACACAAAGTCGATGTTCTTGGCTCCTCACACAAATGAACAGGGAAGGGGCCACTCACATTTCTTGTCAGGTTGCTGTTTGATCTCAGTGGTAATACACTGGACAGGCTATCTGACAAGCTCCTCGGTTTTGCCATAGGATATAATAGCTTGAGAAAATGACTCTCTGGAGTTAACAGATGGATCAAACCCACATCTGCAGCAGTGCACCTCAATTCTCTCCCTTGTCCACAAATTAGCTCTCTTCTCTTCAGCCTTGCTCCCAGGCTAACCAGCACTTGTGTGTCCCCAACTGGGTGTGGAGAATCTGCCACTGGAAAAAGAAGCCTTGAGATCCTCCAAAGCCCCTGGGAACTGATGCTGCATCCTGGCTTTGACTGATGCCACTTCAGAGGAGGACACAAACTTCTCTCTTTCTGTAGTTGGAAGTCTCACCCCTGCACTGGGAGCACAGGGTGCTGAGGAATTCCAGCAGCTCCCCTGTCCCACTGCTCCCAAGCGGAAGCTGGTGAGCTGGTACAAGGGCAAGCTCTAAGGAACAGATCAGATGATTCGCAGTAGCTCTTTTTCTCATATTTGGCTCTTTTACCTCAGCTTTTACACTGACTTACTCCCATTTTAAAATGGAACATTTGTTTGTGAATGATATACAAAATCTACTGCATATTGCATGGATACCCTTGAAAGAAAGATCTTACAGGAAGGCTCCTTCCTCTCTCCTTATCCCAAGCCTGATGCAGGAAAGTGGCAGGGTGTAACCACGGGATTTACGGTGTTTCATTCAATTGTGCTTCAACCTGGTCAGGCACATTCTTTCCATATCTTTCCTCTCTGAAGAGTTTCAGCAGTCTTGGAATAGACCCTGTAGAGTGTAAATTAAGTGTAAAATTAAGTTTGGACAGCAGAACACATGTTCTTGTATTTAATACCAGGATGTTTGTGTTCTAAACAGATTATTTTTACAGTGTATTAAGGAAGGTTAAAGAAATATTTGTATACCTTTGATTTTAACAAGAGGAAGAAGAAATGAGATTGGGTTATAATAGAAGAATTACAGTACAGCTGTTACTCCCTAATTAATTCTGTCTGTGAGTAAATCAAAGCTCTAATTATAGACACGAAATATGCTCAATATTGTGGAATATTTATGCAAAACATTATTCCTGGCACTTATCAGCTAAAATATAATGTCTCACTAGAGCTGAAGCAGCAATTTTTAAGTGTCATCATTTTTTTTGCCACTTCTTTATAGCTCAATACATGGAAAGTGCCTGATGAGAGTGCAGTTTCATTTTTTAAGTACTTTGTAAATCCCAACTGACAACTGGTTCAATTTTTCCTTTCAGAAACGCCTGTTTTTATCTAAAAAAAAAACCAAACCCAATGTCCAAAAATCCTTATAATGTCATTTCTCTACTATTATGGAATAATGCCCTTTAGTTCCACAGCTGTCAGCACACTTAGAAAAGTTATATTTGACCTTCTTCTCCACGTGCAGTCCCATGCACTGGCACAGTGCAACCTGACATTCATATTTCCATTATATCATTAATTAATAACTCTCTCCAAGTCCTAACCCTGAAAGTTATTCTAGACAGGAAGACTTGATTCTACCCTGCTCGACTGAGTGAGCTGAAGCTGCTCAGCTTTCTTCCCAAAGACAGACAGATTGCTGACCAACCATCTCTCCAGAGAGGGTAAAGAAGAAAGGGATTGGGATACAGACTCCCCAGCAGGGACTGCGTTGCTGTTATTCTGAGAGCATTAACCAAAGAACAATTACACCTTAATGTTAATAAAAGATAAAACAATGCAATTGACATATGACAGTGGTGCCATTCAATTCAAAACATTTTGGGTGATGGCTTGGTGGCTCTTTGCATGACAGGTAACACAGACATTCTAATAGAATCAGACTGAATCTCTAAATTGTTTGCATTTTGGAGATTTTTCCTTTATCCCTCGAAAATGAAAGAGAAAATTGAAATACAGACCCTTAAATGTCAGTGGACCTACTTAATAACCTGTGCAGGTTACTGTAGTTCCTTTGTTTCTTTGATTTACTTATTTTAAAACTGGGCTATGACAGTTTATAAATAGAAAAGAAAGCCCAGTAAACTTCACAGTCACCAGCCATTATCCAGCCTAATTTTATTCCATGGAAATTCAGAGCCTGCAAAGACTACACAGGCCACTGACTGACAATCACTATTATACAAAAGTTGTGGCAAGCATCTGATCAAACATCATAAAAACCTAGAAAAGAAGCACAGTACTCAAAAAAAAAGGTGTTAGCAAGATGGCACAGAACCATTTTTTTTCAAAGGTTAATTAATATTTTCATTAGCTCTGCATCTTTCACAAAGGGTAATTAATATTTTCAGTAGATCTGCATTTTCCTCTAAAAGAAGGGTGGACACAACAAGTCTCTGCTAACCTTTAAGGTAATTCCAAGAGGATAGATCACAGAGCACAACGATTTTGTGAAGCACAATAACTTCTATTGCCCTAAGAGTATTTTAGGTTGTTTGAATCTGGCTTCAACTTTAAACTCCACAGTTTCAAAGGAAATGTGATAATGATCACTTCACTTCTGTCCTTTGAAGTTTCTTCACCTCCTCTTGCTTTGTACTCAGATCTCCCATTTATTTTGCACAAACACCTAGAAAACACAGCTTATTAGTCTTTCTGATATTATTAGGGCTGACAAAATAACTCTCAGAAACGAGTTCAAAGTAGCGGTGAATGTTGCAAAAATTACCATTTCTGGAACACTGTGAAAAGGGAAAACGACAATACAAGTCATGTGTGTTCATCAACTGGAACATGTGAAAAGGAAAAAAAAAAATCACTGACAGCATGGAACTGCATTTATCTCATTTACCTGTTTTAGCCAAAGTTACAGGGCCAGCCTCTGGCAGGCTTGGAAATGAAAGTACAACCCCTGTGCTAGAAACTCAGTAATTATAACTTCAGGGATCAGTGCAGGAATCAGAGCAAGAGAAATCTAAATCTTGCTAGCTTGAAATATAATCCTGAATGATCTTTTTCAGCCTTTTAAACCAGACAAATTTCTTCCTTTTTGCTCCCAGTCCTGTGCATGGAAGGGGAGGAATAAATGGAACATGCATACGCATGCACACACACAAATACAGAGAACTGATTGTGCCTGACAGACAGCTTCAGGCTGACATGTGCAACCCCTTACACACTTTGGAAACAGAAATGCAGCAAAATAAATGCATTAAAGTGGTGAGAAAATTAGCTTTGTACCCTGTCAGCATTCTCAGATCCCAGAGGCTGGAGATGCTCTAGAGAAGGGGGGAGAGTAAAATAAAGTAGTCCCACTGCTTCACCCTCTGCAACGGGGTCACACTTGCAGCAAAACAAATTATAAGACTAATGTTTCTGTTTTGCACCGCCATCCTCCAGCACAGCAAAGAAAACAAGAATTGTGTGTCACTAAACCTTACAGTAACTTCACCAGTGAAAAAGCTGGTGGGCATTCAGGGTATTAAGCCTAATACAGACAATGTACAACTGCAGATAAAAACCCTCTTTTTCAGGCCACTCATTTCCTTTCACAACAATGCAAAGATTCCAGGGCAGAAAAGAGACTGAACAGAATCCTTTTAGGAGTATTTCAAGAAAATTGGGCGACCTAGCTGGGGTATGTAAATTTGAATTCTTTCTGATGACTTCAGGGTGTTTAAGCCCAGTGAGAGAAACAAGTACAAAGTGACAGTGTATCAACTCTATAACATGCATTTATTTATTTATGCAGCCCATATATTTAGCTCTCCTAAGACAGTTAAATCAAGAATGCTAATGAACACAGGGAATATCCTGAGTCAGTCTTCTGAACATATTTTCAAAGTTCCACTTTCTTCCAGTATAAAAATTCATGCTTATAGCATAAATGCTATTAATTATGACAAAAACAAGGAAACCAATTTTTTTTCACCTTTTAATGCATAAAAAATCTTAATAACATAAGAAGCTGTCATAAGCAATGTCTATCTTCTGGTACAATTGTGTTAATGACGTACTAAAAAAATTGTATTAAAATAAATTTACAATTTAGACAATTTATTCTTCAAAAGCGTGAGGCCGGAGTATTCTGACTTTTCAGAAAAGTGGACTCCAAATACTTTTCCTGACTTCATAATTACTTGCTCAAAAAGCTGATGTTTCCAAAGTGAACAATGAGGAGACAGGTCTGGGAAATAGGGATGGAAACAAAGATTTAATGCAAGTATTTGGGACCTGGTATGGGAGGTTTAATCAAAAGGCTGCTATGTCAAACATAGTTAGAAAATAATGGAGTTGGCTCCTGGACAACTTTTGGAACTTCATTTGCTGCTTCCCTGTGCCTGTAAACAGCACAGCACTGGGGTGAAACTCCAGGGGTACTTCTTTCACAAGCTCATTTTCTATTCTTATAACAATGCACCTTAATTCCATTTTGATGAGTGTTCCTGCCAGCAACGAATTCTCATTTTCCTAAACTCCTATCTGGGGACTTCTCAGAGCTGGCAGTGCTGTTTTAGGGCCAATTTCTTGCTACCTATTCCCATCCACAAAATCCTGCCAAGATACACAGTTCATACTATGGCACTGTCCAGACTGAGTCTAAATTAATTCTTTCTATTTGAGTTTTGCTGCTACAGCTTCAAATTTTAGTATCTACCTCCCCAAGGAACTTTATTGTATCATCCATTCTATTAAGGGGACAAAATTAGCTTTACTTACTGGTAAATGCTGATTAAAGCTTCTAAGGGCTGAAAAGTCAGAAAGGTTATGGATTTTTAGATCATGAACTTCTATACTTATGTGCTATATTAACTCCAAAAGTTGCAGTGCTTTTAAGACTAAAAAAAGAAAAATTAAAATTTTATAAAAGTAGATGGAACACTGCTCAGAGGATGCTTTGTAGCAGCATTTTTAATACACTCCGAGTTCTTTGTCCTTCTGTAGCACATAATTCTGTTCTTCACACCTCTCTTCTCCACATTCTAACTTCCTGCTACTTTTCTCATGCTAGACTTAATATTCTGATACTTCTTTGTCCTCAGAGTCCTCTTCCCAATCACTGTTTAATCTCTGGTTTTATTTCTATGCCTTTCTGTCAAGAATTACGTTTCTGTTCTTCCTTGCAATGCCTCCTGCCTGCTTCCAATTTTACTAATCATTTCTGTAACAACACTGTGCCAGCAATCCAGAGATAGTGATTACATTATCCAGTGACTATTATAACACTTCCCCAGCTTTTGCCTTCAGGGACAATCAAGGCTTGGTTAGACCCACATTTTTGACTTCCAAGTCTGTGAAAGATCTAAGAGAAAAAGCAACATAATGTATCCTTAATAAAAAATTATAACAAAAGGTCCATCCTTCAACTGCTCACATTTTCAAGAACACTTAGATATTGCTATTTTGAATTTCCCTAAACACAGCCAAAGACAGGTGAGATATGTCAGCTGAAAAGATTCCTCACATCACTTCCCTGAGGGGTCAAAAGCAAGAAGTCAATCAGAATTTACTCTTAAACTCCATGCGGCAAATGGAAAAATGCCAGCAGTGTACGAGTAACCAGCACCAGTCAGTGCACGTACTAAGGGCAATAAAGACGTGGTGTAAGGACTTCCAGTGACCCAGCACTGGCATGGACAGCCCAGGAGCTGCTCTACTGCCCCATGTGCCTTCCATGCCAGAACCATCTGTACTGGCCATGATACAGAGAGGAACGTGTTCACAGAGAAAAGAAGATTAAGTACAATGTATTTAATCAGAGATAATGAGGAGGCAGCAATGAAAGATCTTCTAAAAAGAAGCAGGAGCAAACAGAGGTGTGATGTATTCTCATAGTTTCTCACATTTGATGTGTACTATCAGATATTCACTGAGGAGTTCCCTGTAGCGATTGAGACACGGACCCAGACCGGCAGGGAAACCGAATTGTTCATTCAAAGAAATGAGCTGGTTTCAGGCACTTCTTCAAGGCACAGTATTTCCTTACATGGCAGTTCTCACTAAGCAACCTATCACACATTGCCAAGTCAGCAGTGCACTTTCTAAATGTCCTTCTATGGGGTGATCA
>VXBT01001912.1:146957-280402 GCA_013400235.1 Oriolus oriolus
GTGCTCCTCTGTGCCGCCACGTGCTCCTCTGTGCCGCCACGTGCTCCTCTGTGCCGCCATGTGCTCTTCTGTGCCACCATGTGCTCCTCTGTGCCACCATGTGCTCCTCTGTGCTGCCACGTGCTCCTCTGTGCCGCCACGTGCTCCTCTGTGCTGCCACGTGCTTCTGCAGGTGCATCCCACAGCCTGTAACCCAATTCTGTCTTATTTCTTTCCACAGCTCCCCAGCACACTGACTGCAGAAACACGAGGGTAATGCAGGCAACATCCAATATCTGAAAAGAAACCTCGGCCATTACATCAGCATCCAACTAATTCTGCCTTGTGCAGTGCAGTACACAAGCAATTCAGAGAAGACTCGGGGCACTAGGTTTACTTCTGATATAAATAAAAATGTATTTCCTAACACACTGTTTTATCAATAACATCTTCCATATCGGTGACTGTTGAAGTTGCCCTGGTAAGGTCTGATGGCAAGAGCATGGTCTGTACAGCTGTCGGTGTGAAGGCAGCAAGTGTGTGTGATGGGGTATTCCCAACAATCTCCCTCTTCCCATGCATTCTACTCTTCAAATCTGCCACTGCTTTCCAAGAGTTTTGCCTGTAGCAGTGTGACTTTCCAGAGTTCCCACTGAGAATATTATTCATAAGGCCTTTTCAAAATCTTAAAAATCAAGAGTATAAATACATAACAGCTAAAGAGCAATGCTTTCTTTCCCTTGATATGTAGTTTTAGAAAGCTGATTTTAAAAAATAAGTTTCATTTTCCAGAGTTTAGCTGCATAAAATACCATAAAACTGTCTAGCATTTCCCTCTGCTAATCCTTTTACCTAACTTTTACTGGGGTTTTAAATCTTTATTAAACTTTGATATTTAATACATTTGATATTCTGTTGGATGCTAATTTTTTTCTAATTATTTTACAGGCAACATCTGTGTTCAGTAAATTGGAATTCTCTAAACAGTGTTACTTTGTATTAACAAGCAAACATTTCCTGGTCCTGATGTTTAATTCATTGGTTTTTATTACTATATTTCCAGGAAAAGATTTAATTTGTACGTATTGAGCACACCAGCCACATGGCCTCACACTCAGGATGTGTTTCATTAAGCATAATCCCCAGTAATGAATCTTTTCAAATCTCTCATACAAAACACTCCTCCCCATTTTCATTCCACCCCAGATACTTCTAGAGAAACTTAATCAAATTTATTAAGAAGGAAGCCAAAAAAACTCATTGTGGTGTGAGGTATCAATCCTTGCTGTATATAGATTTTTACTTGTCTCATGTGTTGCCATTATTCCTTCAGAAAGATTTCAGGAATAAATGAGACCAAAGGAATGTTCTCTTCCTCAGCTTCAATAGCTGTCAATTGCTGCAGCATTTGCTAACAGACCTGAGACTGTGGTGTGAAGTTCCCTTTCTCAGGGGACCAGCTCTATCTCCAGACTATTAATTATCTCTTTATTTCCTACAGACTCTGCAGCTGCAAAGGAGGTACAATCATAAGATAATAAGAAAATGGTCTTTTAGGGGAACTCTAATTTCTTACTAAGGCACATGTATTAGAATAAAGGAAATTAATCATCTATTTATTTACGGCACATGTTTAGCATTTCCATGAGTTTGTGTATCAAGTCTTGATTGCAGGATTATCAGAGTCTGTTTACAGCTAATCTGTTTTTAATGAATGTGTGCTTGCCAGCCTGGTGTCCCCATTTCCAACTATTTTACCGCATTTGCAATATTTTAACCTTACTCCGTGCCAAACTGAAAAAAAAAAAAACTCATAAAGCCAAAGAAAAGTAGTAAAAGTATTTTGCAAGTCCTAATATAAAGCTTTAATTAAGGAAAGCATTTAAGCATGTGCCTGATTTTATGCCAAGGCTTAAGCACATGTGAAATTAGTCTTAAACATTATGTTGGACTCCATGTATCATTAACAGTTTGAATTGAATTGCAACAAAATAGTCATCTACGTTACACGGCTTTTGTCTTCAGTAAGCCATCAATCTCAAAGCCAGGGACACACTACAGCTACAACCAGTCTAAACAGCCAAGGCAAACCACCAGGGTAATAAAAAGACTGCTTGTGCCTGCTTATGGGCTACCTGGTGCAGAATTCTCTGCAATGAAAGGCCATTAGAGTAAGAATTTCTCAGGGAATTCCTGAAGGCCTCAGTAAGCTAAATTCTGAATAGAGTCTGAAAAGATTTTGGTGCTACTTCAACAGTGCAGTAAAGCAAAAAGAGGAGATGATATTGGGTCTTTTGCTCATCTGCCATTCTAGAACCAAACCTGTGCCAGCCAAACTCCCAAAAATGTTTAACTCTTCCATTAATTCACAGAGGAAGCATTTAGGTTTAAGTGGCATATGACTGTGCCAAAATATGGCAGATCTGATGACCTGACCTATGACTAAAATTATGAGCTACATTCGTTTATACTCATTTTTTTAAATGATAAATCTTTTTATCACTTTGTTACAAGGACAAGAGGTTAGCTTATGTACTCAGAGGTAGAACAGTATTATCTCATCCAGAGAATGAAGCAAAGATACAAGGTAAAGAATCCTAAAAAAATATAAATATTACATTAGACAAGTAAACTACTTACAGTGAACTGCGTCTGGAAATTCATACATGTGCATATTTTCTACTGTAGAGCAATTAAGCTTCACCAGCTTCCTTGTTCCCCTCAGCAGAAAGTAAAGTAAAACTCTTATTAAAATCACTATACCATTCTATTAAATATGGCAGAACATGATCATATTTGCCCAGATGCAATTCTTCAGGATATTGCTTCGACTAAGAGCCTCTGGATGAGTATCTTTGTGTAAATCACCTGTTTCACGTGCTGCTTTTGCTGCAATGCAAGAGCTGCTGGTAAAACAATGTGCAAGCCAAGAAGGAGCTGCCAAAGCCTGGTTTAAATTGGGAATGCTTTAAGAGGCATCACCAGCAGTGCTGCTGTACAGCCCTGGTGCAGCACAGCCCGGAGGAGAGGACCCTCTCAAACAACATTTAATGGTATGAGTCATTCACCTCACTTCCATGTTAACGACTGCTTCCTTTGAGGAAAAATATAATCAGCTTTGGATGGTTTGGGTTTTTTCCTTGAAATAACAGCAAATGTAACATATGAAAAACCTGCTGGTTGGCTTAGCCTCTCTCAGGCTTTTGAAAACTCAGTCCCTCACCTGTCTCAGTAAGACAGCCACCTCAATCAGACAGGGACAGCAGAAAGGGCAGGGGGGACAACAACCTCCAAAAGATGTGTGGAAGGGGTGCACAGGGAATGGAGTCAGTGACACTTGAGGTTGGAGAAGCCTCCCGGAGCACAGCTGCCTGTTTTGTAATGCATAACATCAGCAACTGCAAATCACCCAAGCAGCAGAAAGCCAAAGCCTCAGGTTTGGAAGCATGAAGGAAGTGCCAAGAAGACAAAATCAGGTGGGGGACAAGCAGCCTAGGAAGAGGGCTAGAGTAAAGCAGTGTAGGGAAAGTGCATAACCTATTAATAAATTATTTTTCATGTAGAAAAATTTTTCAAAATTTTTCTTTTGGGTGAAGTAAAACCAAATGAGAAAAATGCATTCAAAAGCATTTTCAATAATCTTTTCTTCTTAAGAAAGTCCTATATAATTCAAACCCATTTATATTTAAAGCATTTTTAAAAATAAACCCATACATTCCCTCTCTTACTAAGAGACCGAAATGCAAAGGATTAGGAGCCCGTAATGTGATGCATGGGCTTTGCTCTGGCAGCTGGCACAGGAATGAGACCCCAGTGAGAGAACCAACCCCCCTGCACAGCTAGCAGGGCACAGCGCTGGGGGGGAGCTGTGCCTGGATCAGGTAACAGCATCTGGGCCCGTGAGGAGGGAGATGCAGCACCCTGCAGTGTCGGAGCAGGACTGGCACTGGAAGCACCCGTTCTCTCCTTTGCCAACACTACTCAGTTCCAGCTTGGAATGGAGCATCCAGAATGTGAGATAACCGTTCAAGTACCTTATCATTTTTCCCCTGTAGGAAAACCACCAAAAAATGGTATCTATCAGTTAATTTTCAATTACATTTGGGTTTTTGTTGTCAGTATTTGATTACTTCCAGTGTCTTGACTCCAGCCACATTTTTCAAACGGGTTTTCAGAACAACAAAAGAAACCAGCAATTTCTGATGGATCACAAATACAAAAATAAAAATGACCCCAGATAAAATCCAACTAAGGTAAGCAAATTACCAGCCTTTAAGTTTCAGTGGACACTATTCTTCTTAATGATAAGAAAGGTTCTTACTTAATGAGTAACATACATCTCTTTCAGTAGGAAAAGAAGAATATTGCATGCAGTTGCATTAGTGAGTAACTAGAATGCTTTTTGCAATCCAATTGCCTTTTAATTTTCCTTACAAATAGTACATCCTCAGATTAGAATGCCAAGTTCTTTCATTTATTTACCCTTTAAGTCAAATGTATTAATATTTATCACAAAACTGAAACTTCACAAGAGAAATAATCCTGTTAAAGCTTTCATTTAACAAAACAGTGATTATGGCGTTTAAACACTCACCATTGTGAAGAAAAGCATCTAAGCTAAAACTGATTATTTCAGTTTTGTAGTCACCTACTGTTGATGCCTAAGAAACTATCAAGGCATGGGTTTCTCCCACCTACTTAAGTTCCTTCCCACATCATTCAATGTGGTGAAAGACCCAGCTGTGCCCTACAGACGAAAGAACTTCCAGGTGAATATCTTGTCTTCAGGACCATCAGTACAGAAATTTCTAGCACCTTCATTGCTAAGACATTTTAGGATACCACAATGAATATGTATTCAAGACCAACATAATGGCTTAAAAACTACTTACAGATTACAGTTTTATTTCACATTAGTTTCCATATAAAATCCATTTGTTTTAATGTTCCTAAATTTTTCATACATTTTGCAATCTGCTACATTATTTTTACCATTACATTTGCATTCTGTTTGCCAAGGCACACACTGGACCTGGAGAACAATTGGTGATGTTTGAGGCTGTAAATGATAATCAGGGGCCTATAAGTGTAGTAGGTGAAAACAGGCTGCATATCTAACAGCTGCTAACAGCTAACCTGGAGCTAGGGAGATCAACAGGGCTGCAGTAGCGCGAGAGGAGAAAGCAGAATGACCAACTGCTGGAGTTAGAAAGAAATTACAGTCAGGTTCCCCCAAAGCCAAGTGATTTGGAAATGCTTCATCACAGCCTCTGTGTTCCCTGGAAATACTTCTGCACAGACACAGCAGAGCTGGATCCCGGGCTTGTCCCACTTCTGTTCCTATCACCCGCAGGTACATCAGCAGCTCCTCTATCAGTGCCCACAGTCCTGTGCGGCCGCAGCCTGGAGCAGGAATGTGGCTCTGCTGTTGGTTTCTCTGACACAGCTGAGGCTTTACTCGTGTTAATACTGAGAGTCACCACAAGGTAATGCGAGATGGGTTTTAGCGTTCAAGGAAGAATTAGTAGATAGATTTTCAGTCAAGTTAGTTTTGAAGACAAGTATAACTGCCATAAAATCCAGTTCATTTATGGGATCATGACAAGATTCTCATTCCAATCTAACCAACCATCCAGTACATAAACCCTTCCAAGCTTAGCATTGGCATAGACAGACAGTTCATTAACAGGAGCTACTGGAGCAGATCTTCACCAATCACATCGGTAAGCCACCCCTCATTAGTTTCATAATTACACTGTGTATGTCCCACACATCACATATCATGTTTTTGAGCTATTAAAATATAGCTTTCATTTTCTGAAAGGCTAACCACATTAAATCACAGAAGCCAGGAGTAGCATTCTCTTAAACAAATCATAACTCAGGGCAGACATTTAAACCAACTTTTATTCGGAATGACACAATCTAGGAAAGTGCAGTATTGCTGATCTTCAGAAGATGCTTGATTTTCAGAGATCAGATTTTAATTACGAAGAAAATGACAGTTGTGATGAATAGACTGGTAAATGAAGTGACTCTTTTGGTTTGCATGTGGTATTCTTGGCGCCATTCTTCTCACTATCCCTTGAGAAAAGCTGGAACTGCATTTTAAATCAAAGTCACTCAGACTTCGTATAACCAATGGACACACTGAGAGCGGATTTCATAGACAAAAGGTATTTATCATGCACATCTTTATATCCTTAATTCCTTTCATGAGAAGCCACAGAATGTTGCATTGAAGCACTGTTCACCTAGATATGTGCACATGAATTTTTCCCAGTGAAAAACACAAAGCAAACATGCAGAGACAAAATGTGAGCAGGTCTTCTAATGAAATGTCCTCCACAGATCCAAAAGACACCTAGAACAAGACGGACCCAGCCACAGCATTCAGAATTCAGTGATTTTGTGGCATGCTTCTACAAAATCCCATACAAACATATTTCTCCCAGCACCCATTCTGTCTGACAGCTTCTTTTTCCCAGTAACTCAGAAACATTTAAGTTTTGAAAGTACTTCATCCTTTCCATCATATTACCCATGGATACTGTAGGTACAATTTTTTATGTACTTGTGCTTTCTAGTCATTATTAAAACCATACAAACACCCCCAGCAGCCATGCAAGAAGGCTGCCACCTTCTTCAAGGGCTGGTGTGCAGGTACATTGCACATCCGTGATCAGATATACACAGCAAGGAACAACACTGGGACTGTCCGTGCACCCCCCCAACACACTGCAGCAGAGGAACAGAGCAAGCTAAAATAGAACCATGGTTTGATGCAGTTGCTTCTGAGTATATCTGAGGCTACCAAATGCATAGTGAATAATTACTGTAAATACCAGATGTTTACATGGTTTTTCTGATAGGTTATTCTATCTGAAGAAAGCATCATCCCAAATATTTAGCTAAGGCATGAAATATATGCACTTAGTTTCTACTGTAGACTGCAATTAAAATTGTACAAATAGGAATGCCTGTATTTAGAAGAGCTGGGATTTTAAAAAAACACTTTTTCTTATCATCAGACACTTGTACATTTAAATTTGAACTCTTCTCAGTTGCACACAGACCTCATACACAACAGTATTGCTCGTGTGCCCTTCTCTGTTCTTCCACACGCTGCCACAGCCGGCTGCAGCCACTCCCAGCAGGACACAGTGTGACTGGGACTGTCTGGCCATTGTACCTGTTCCCTCAGATCTATTCCCAAAGCAGAGCCATGCATCACTCCGTGGCAGTGTTTATGGGAACGGCATAACAGAGAGGTCTGCAGAGTTATACAGTAACAACTCAAGAGGAGATGTTACTGTGTCCCAAGTTTACAATTTCATGGGCCTGAATGAGACAAAACAATTATACATAAATAAAGCCACTACTTTGGCTTTTAATAGCACTTCAACATTCTCTAGAAACCCAAAGATGAGAATCTTAATTGCAAGTGCCAGACACATTTCCTTTATCAAAGTAAAAACATCACCTTTACCACATTTTCCATTTACCTTTCCCAAACTACAGGTGTACACAGTCTTATTTGAAACCAAAAACTATTTATCATTAAAATAGATTACAAGTGAAATATTTCAGTTAGGCTTTGTTTCCTTGACTTCCCATCTTGGTTAATCCAAACTCACCCTCCCCAGACTCTCTCATAATTTTTTTAAAAAATCAAATCCTTCTCATTTACTTTAAAAATGCTACCTTTATCATGTTCTTCCTACCTTTTTTTCCCTCTAAAATTATACTCTGATAATACTTTGGGACTACCCTGCAATATGAAAGACTTGCCTTTCAGAAGTGAAAAGGAATTACTGAATCCCTTACTACTCCACAACTGTAAAATGTCATCAGCAATTCCTATAAGATCACCAGCTGTTGAAAATGACTTGACTTTCTACACTGGCCTTTAACATTTACAGTTTGCAAGAGGAACTCTGTACTTTTACATCTGCTTAAAACATATCACAATGAAAATGAGACTAAGGCTAAAAATTACCTTGAAGAAACCTACATGTGTGTGTGTACCTGTTGAGGTGCCAATAAGCACTTGTCTGTTCATAATACTCATTCAAGCCTGCCAGTGAATACCTCACTATCTCTTCTTAAATTTTAATTAAATGATAAACCCAGGAGAAGCTCTATTGCACTTAAACTAGATGTGAATGTGACATTTAGTGTGACCTTGTTTTCTAACAAAGGATGTCATCAGGACAGTGTAAGGGTTGGTGGTACTTGGTCAAAATCTTGGTATGAAGGACAACAGGATGCACAAAGGATGCAGATGAAAAGTGACAGAGGAGAAATTGGTGATGTGCACAGGCTGTTTGCAGCCAGCATTCTCCAGTTCTGCAAACACCTTCCCCAGAGCACTGCACTCCCTCGACATTCACAAAGCAATCAGGTTCCCCAGCTGGCGTAGCTGTACCTGTACCTGAAGACCTGCGTCAGTTCAAAGCTGCAGACAATTATTACCTTGTCTTCACCAGTTTGTTTGTGTGCTTACTGAAACTAAGTGAAATTTGGACAACTTTTTAATGACTGTAAGAAGAAAACAGATCTTGCTGCCCAGAGAAGTCTCATGAAAGCACCAGCATTGTGGGCATGCTTGATCTATAAATGAAAGTTGTTCTAACATCTCACATAGGAGGTGTAGAAAAAAACCCTTCTGTTGGGATAAGGAGCGATGCAGAGTCCTCTGGGAGGTGCAAAGGAGAGCTGCTTTATTGCAAAAACCCGGCCTTTTTAAGCACTTAGCCGGTGATCAGGATACATAGTTTTAAAGCATAACAAACATAATTCAACCGACCACCATACACCACGATGTGAGCACGCGACAGTCACACAGCATGTTTTCCTACCCCTAATTCAGCTGTGTCATTAGCCAGAATCCTTTTCTAATTAGCTGAAGTAACAGAAGTAGGCCATGATTTTACAAAGGAACAAGGCCTTCACTTTATAAGGTTTTACCTATACACCACACCCTTCTATGGGGGGTTTTAAAAAATATTTAGTTCAAATCCTCTGTCTCTATTAAAAAAAGAAATTATAACATAGTGCATATGAGCTACTACTTACCACATTGTACATGAGGATAAGGAAAGAATATAACAAAAAGATAATTTGAGCTCATTTTTATTGCAACGTCTTATTTATAAATAATCAATGTATTTGCTGCATGTATTGCCTGCCCCTGAAACATGCTGAGCATAAAATTTCTTCTTGATTTTAATGGTATGAGAAACCCTCCTCACAGAGTGATATCTTCCATATTAGAAGATCGGTATCACAGAATAGAGGAGAACTTGCCAATCACTATTAACGTCCTGTGATGTCAGTTTGAGAATACCAAATGTGGATCCACAAAAATAAAGATTTTTTTTTTAATGGGATACTTTGTAACAAAATATATTAGCCCTGAGAAAGACAATGCTGCAGCCCAGAGCTGCCAGAAGAAAATGCTGGTCTCAAAACAATTTAAATCAAGGAATAAATAAATTCTTGCTAATCAGGCAGTATCAAACCTCACCCTTTGTAACAGAAAAGATCCTCCTTTTCTCCAGGTTCGCCTAGACAGCTTAAGAAAAAATGCAGATGAAACTTTGCAGCAAGCAACCTTTCTACACACAACCCATCCCTGATCTGTGGCTGCCAGGTAAAGAGATTATACAACAGGTTTTTAAATAATCAAATAAATATGTTAGATTAAACTTTTTTGTGTTAGTGCTAGTCACTGTTGACATCCAAGATAAGAAATTAAACAAAATACAACTACAAATAGCATTAACCCAACAATTAAACATCATGAAACAGCAATTAGATAAATCCTAACTTTCCTTTCTGAATGAAGCAAAAAAAGTAGAATTTAGTTGATGATTGATATTAAAAATACATTGTTTCTTTACTTTATCAATTTCATTAAATAAATTATAAATATTTTTATATGTCTATAATGTAGAGAAGCCACATAATAGTTTTCTCACGCTTAGAAGTTAGAAGTAAAATAATTTTTCCAGGTTTTTTACATTTTTCTGCCTTTCTTATACTTCATCCTTATTTTGAATTATGGCAAATTTTGTTCTACACAAATTTAGACCTATCCATTCTTGAATTAACCTGTGTTGTCAGCCTGTTGGGAGTCATTTTGTTTGAACATCTGGACCAACCACATGTTTCCTACTGAAAATAAATCATCATTTATGTGTTATGAGTATTAACAGGGGACTGATGATGATTCGACTGTGTATGTTTAATGCATTATGATAAAATATCATACGAAAGTTGTGTTTGGAAAGTTCATGGAATACACTGTAAATGAGCAGCTTATTGGGGTCTGTTGCAAGCTAGTTTGTAGTTTCATAGCTCAGCTGGGTCTGCACTTACTAAAAGTTTAACTACTATTACAGTGCCATCTGTATACAATCAATACTTAATTATTATTTAACACCCCAATTTATCAAAATAAATTAACTTTAAAAGATGCATGCCTATCTGACTAGAGGACTTTTTAAATGATTATATTCTAGAAATTAAAGACAGCGTAGGTGTTCTTTTAGTGGGTAACTGTGATCTCAAGTGAGGCCTCAGGCACTGCAGTGTTTTGTCTTCACATCCCCCTGAAGGATTTTCCCATGTGAGACTGGGATGGGTGCTGTGGAAATCCATTGTTCTGATTCTGCATCACCTGAACATTCAGGCTTACATTCAGTAACACACAGGAGTCCTTCCTCTCTGTTAGGTATTCAATCAATGTTCCTGTAGGAACCCTACCGTTTTTATTCCTAATACACATATTTGGTAACAGCAGCTAATTAACTGGGAGTCTATCAGTTACAAAACAACCTTAACCTAAGTATTATTTCCCAGCACAGAAAAAAGGAAAACACAAACTGGTAATTTTCAAATCTTTTTTCTAAAATGTCCCAAATGCAGAGACAATGATAAACAAAAATAAAAAGCTTTATCCAGCACTGGTCTCAAAGGCAGACAACAGCCAAGTAAACTGGAAGAACTAAATGAGGAAAGAGGTTCTGTGACTACTTGTGCAACACGGACACTTACCACCTTCTTATGCTCCCAGATTGAAGAGAAGCTTTTCTATCACCCACCAATGATTTTTTTTATACCTCACTCATTGCTAACACATCTACACATCGATCAAATTTGATTATTCTTTTAGGTGATAAGTTTAACTAAAAAATATTTTCTAGGATGGACTGAAACTCTTACCAAAAGTAAATTACAGGATTTCATTTGCTATACCCACTAAAATTGTAACAGCAAAAGTGGTCTAAATCTTATCTAACAGTCTGTACAGCAAGTTTTGTTTCACAGCATTAGTGGCGGGGTTCAAAGTCTCACCTCCTTGAAGTCTGGGATTGCATGAAAAGAGTACTTTTGTAAATAAAAACAAACAAACTTTCCTGGTTGAAGCAATTATTGAGAAATGCTCAAAAGCCAAATGACAAAAACAAAAAAGACATGGGAAACCATCCAAAATTCGGTATTTTTAAATAAAAATCTTCTGTGTACCACCTCAAACTCTTGATTTTTGTGTGCCTGACTAATGCATTTTTTATATCCTCACACTGATTATGTCTAACACATATCACAACACTCGCTGCACCTACATCATGGGGGTTATCAGAGGGTGCAGAATGAATACTTCATAACAGTGTGCATCATGCACTGCAGATCCACATTATTAACTGGATAATAAAAGGCAATTAGAACATCAGTGAATGCACTCAGAGCTAACATATTCCATCTCCTTGTTTAGTGAACTGTTTGAATACCAAGAGAGTTCATATTGTAAAGTAGAGAGAGAGAACTGAGCTTTTATTGAATACAGCTTTTAAGACAAATTCAGAAATTACTTGGAATTAACATGTATCACTGAGCTTTTCAACGTTTTCCCTCCACTTCAGTGCATACTTTTCACTATGGGCATTGTCAGACAAGCTGTTCTCACGGCATCTTGCTGAGGTCAAGGAGCATCACCTTACCTATTTCACCCTCCCTAATGCCACCATGAGCAGCCTGCAGCCAAAACTGCAGCTCAACCTGGCTCTAATTCTTAGCCTGTTTCTGGTTTACAGAGCAGATATACACCGAAGGGGGATGTAGATGTGTTGAAATTATGAATCTGCATCAACCTCAGCATTTTTAATTCTGACTCGAGCACTGTGTACTTACATGTAGCACCACTGCTTTGACTGCTTCAACCCAGCTGTCTAATCCAAGCTTACAAGCTAGGCCCTGTGTAGTTATCTCCAGCCACTGGAGAGTCTATTCACAAGTCTCTTCATACCATGTATCCCAGACTTTTAGAGCTTTTAGGCTTTTAGAGGTGCATATCTCTCTCCAGTGACTAAAGAGGAGAAACTACAGGGCCAGCTTGCAGTAATAGCCAATGTAAGCAACATAAATACCATCCTTCATGCCTAAACTGAATCACTGCATTCCAAAACATCAAAATAATGGAAAAAAGAAAGCAATTCCAAGAAAACTGTAAATGAAATATACTGCATTAGAGAAAAATTTAGATGTAACCTGTGAGCTTAGACTTTCCTGAATTTGATGCTTCAGGCAAGCCATATGTGCTGTTTTTCAAGAAAATCCTTTGTCTTTACAAAAACAATTATCAGCATTGGTGACTGCAGCAGAGTTTGCCCTTTCCTAGATATTTGTGTTAATTATGTTTTGAAGGTGCTGAATTAATCCATTCTGTGAAATACATATCTGTTAATTAGAAGGTATTTTTCTTCACGAAGGAATATAATTTGTGATGAAATAGGAGATTAATGCTTCCTAAATCAGAAATCCTTTGAATGAAAATAAAATAGGTTTTGGAATAGACATGCCTTCCAATTGACCTCACTGTTTAAATATTCGTGAAAGGCATCAGATTTGAACTGAGGGAGTGCAGAGCATGGTATGGAGCTTTTATTATTATCCCTTGTCTGACTTTGAAGCAATAGAACAAGCAAACACATGGTACTGTACGCCCAAAGAATGAGCTGCAACTCTCCATAAACCACACAGTACCAGGCACAGTGCCTGCAACACCACAAACAGGGCCACAGAGACAGATGAGAATGGTTTGTATGTCATAGAAGCAGCAGATTAGGAAACTTAAATATTTACTATCCTGGTGAAAAGCCTGTATTAGAAATATCAAGGGCTTCTTAACTCTTTACGTATACGTAAACGGCTCGTTTGGGTATGCCAGTAAACAAATGTATTTTCTATATAAATGCAGATGAAAAACCTCCAGACCTGGGCTGTATAGAAAAAAAAAAGTATTCTCAAGCTGTCCAGTGTAAAACTTATAGTGACAGGAATTAATAAGTGTCAGTTCACTAACAAAGCACCTCATCACTTTGAAAAATGCCAGTGACAAATAGCAGTATAACTCATGGAGGTGGGATGAAGGTGGTGAACATGAGGAATGTGCATTTCCTCAGAGGCTCCAACATTAGGCATTATTCCTACCATGAGTGGACAAGACAAGGGAGAACAAAAAAGCCCTCATGCTCTATTAGGCAAAAAGGCTTCTTGGCTGGTGCAGGGCTGACAAAAGTGTTCTGAACAGCTAATTTCCCCATTCGAGGCACAAAAACTACTTGGAGACACACACTGCTCTGCACTCTGCTAAGAGATCACAGAGGGGGTGACAAAAAAGGAAATTTGACCAGATTCAGTACAAACTACAGTTCTCTGTATGGTTCCATAAAATTTTGGGCCAAACAGTAACCTGGCATAAGCTGTCACCGTTCTAGTGCTTTCTAGCTAGGGAGAGAAAAGGGCTTTAGAGTAGATAAGAATTTTCTTCACTGTGCAAATGTGTCTATGCCAAGACCTTATTAGGATTTGTGCTGGCCTAGCTCTGTCCATCAGCACACTCAGCAGACAAGCTCCAGGACTAACCATGAACCAGAATTTTCTCCTGTAGGCACAAACTGGCATTTCCAACAGAGGGGTCTGATTCACTTCTTGGACATCATTTTACTGTAATGACTCAAGGCACAGCCTGCCTGTATCATTACATTCTTTCTGGGATCACCTTTTGGGGACATATGAAAGTCCTGAGATTGTTGTGGCTGTGTTAAGGCACCTTCAAGCTTCCTCAGTCCCTCTCTGTCAATGTCCTAAGGAGCTGCTCAGAATATGACTCAAAGCGTTATGATGTTCTGAGTAAATGCACTTCATGGTTGCCATCCCAGGATCCTCATTTACTCCCTGTTATCCTTAGCCTCAAGTCCTCTTCCTGACCACAGTCCATCCAGCCCTGTGGTGCAACCCAGACAGCCCCAGCACCCCTGTGGCAAACACGCAGACAGCATTAGCATGTCAATATGGATATTGCTGACTCTCCAAAAGCCAGATTCTCAGCAGGTGTTTCTCCTCCAGTGTCACTGGAGCCACACTGCTGTGTTTCACTCTAGGGATCTAATTGAAGATTTTGTTGTCTGTACCCCAAAGTTATCTCCTGCCCAGAGATCTAAAATTGTGAGAAACAACTATCAGACACATTCAAACTTTTTATCCTTTGACTATTCCCTTTTTTTTCTCCTGTTTTGGGACAAGAAAAATTCTAAGCCTGTAGAATTTAGACAATAACTTAATAGGAAACTGTAGCTGATATTCCATTTATTTTGAATTAATCAGATTTAACATTTCTCCCAGAAATGCAGAGCTGCATGTTCCTCCCTACAAAACAACACATTTTCCATGTGAAAAAGTTCTGAAGGTAGTCTTTGGCTTCCTGCAGGCCTGGAAACTCATACTATTTCATGCAAAAGTTTATTTTCTACATGGAGAAGCCACATCTCAGTACCAAAATAATCCAAATGAAAAAAAGTTACGAAAATCCAGAACAAGCAATAAGATTTGTTCATTTTTAGTTCCTCAAATTCTTTCAATAAGTCACTACTGGATAAAAGCCAAGACCACATGCACCATAAGAGCTGGTCTGAGTTCCACTTTGATTAGAAGTAATATGACAAAATTAAATTAAAAACTACAGTAAGTGTCATCAAAAGTCGTTATTCTGTTAGCACTGAAAATCTTGTATATATGAAAAAATTAGAAAGAATAACTCTGTGGTAAAGGACTGGTAACAGGTGAAATGGAAAATAAGAAGGTTACAGGTCAGCAGCAAGTATTTGAAAAGTATTTGAGAAAAGGCTTATTTATGTACTTACTAGAATAAGCTGTGTTCAAATTTAATGTTGTGTCATTAGAGCAGGTTTTATCACCCATCCTTTTCCAGTTTTCTTAGCTCTCTCATCCTATATGAGTGATTCATTTAGACTATTCTTTATGTTAAGCACTGAGTTCCAAAAATGATCTATTACACAGGATTAGACACAGTCAGAGCCAAAAAATTACCATCTTATAAACTTCATAAAGATGAAACCTTTGCCAGTATATTTTTCTGTTACTCTCTGTCTCCAAGTTCCAGTCAGTGTCAAGATTGCAGAGAAGACTGGTTCTAACTCTCTGCCCAAAAACGTGCTTTGTTATTGTCTGACCTGCCAGGAACCAGCAGGTCAAATGATCGGCAGTGTTGTTATTTACACAGTACTAAATTCTAACCAAGTCTTGTTTTGATTCACATAGTTGGGCACAGACTATATTTGCAATTATCATCCTGTTACAATGCTTTTACAGAACTGCATGTTGACAAAACAACTCACTTGACCATAACAAAAAAAAAATTCACTTATGCCATGTGCAAAAGCTCATAACTCTATTTCTGCCAATTGGATAAGCATGACTAAACTCTTAAAACTATTCAGCTAGATAATTCAGGGCTGCCTGAGAATATGTGTTACTAGACTAATTGGTACACTGATCCTATGCATCAGAACATAACAGTAAAGAAATTAATTTTTAATGCTACAAATTGATTATTAAACATCATACAGAAACAGCAAGAGATAGATCTCAAAACACATTCTATGAACATATTACTTAACTCAAAACTTAACTTTTAAGGTTTACAACTCACTATGATTTTTAGTGCTTAAGAAAAATTGTAAATACATCTTTAAAGTATACTGTAGATGTTCTTGGGATTAAACTTCCCTAAAGATAACATGACATAAGGACAAACGCAGTAGTTCTAAGTGCTCAACAACAGCCAGGCACTGTAGTTAGAAGCGGCATTTGTTAACATATGTTAACAATGTAGAAGGTGACACTTATGTAGAAATCTCTTACCTGCCCTGGTTGAGTCTCTCCTGATAAGGTTTGTTCTGCGAAAGATGCAAGTCTTTATGTATAAATCAGAAGAAAGGTGTGCTTGGCACATCCAGTTTTCAGCAAAGCTCAAGTGTGATATGTGTAAGTAATAAATTGGCTTCTCAAAGTAGCTCAGACCATATTAATTGGAAACAGAGTCACTGCTTGCAAGGTTGCTGATGCTGCTCCTTCTGCTTTGTGCCTTTGCAGAGAGCTAATGTATGAATAAGGCAGAGAACAAATCCCTTTCTCTCTCTTTCTCTCTTTACCTTCCTTCTTTCTCTTAAATGGTGAGTTAGAGTTCAGTTTATTCTGCAGACGATGGCAGAGTACAGGCTGACAGTGTTGTTTCCTCCCCTGCCGAGACACACTGAATGTGTTGTGAATAAAGACAAAGCCCTCTACCAGTGCACCACATCACTCTGTAGGTAAGAGCTGCAAGGATGTGCTGTGCTGTTCCTCAGCAGGCAGACAAGCCTTAAACGCAGCCGGACAAACTCACCCTGCTTTCCTCACTGAAGACCTGCACCAATAACTTTAGGTGGGGACCACACCTCCTCTGCAAGGGGAACTCCAGCTCTGCAGCTGGCACGAGTTCTCATTTGCCTCCTGGCAATGCCTATCTATGTGGTTTTATTTTTCTACATCATAAAGGACAACTTACTGCCAGTTTCTCCTTATGGCTAATGGGTAACTAACTGGATAAACTTCCAGCTTTTCTTATAGTCAATTAACCCTGTAAAATCCCTACTAACACTTCAGGTTTAGGGTTTGTACTGAAATTAGGCCTAAAGCATACCTGCCAAACAGTTTTGCACATGAATAGCGGTGCTTTCCTCTCTACCCTCCGGCCCCCCCTTTCCTTTTCCACTGTAAGTAAAATATTCCTTGGTCAAATAGTTAACTAGTGGGAACTAGCAATGTTGGCATGGGAAAAATAGAGTGAAGATTTGAAGAGTAAACAGGAAGGAAAACTACCTAGTTCCCAAACAGTATGTAAACTGTCCAATTGCAAAAGCCCTACTGAATACACAGGAAATGTGTGCTGGTTTGATTTCTCAAACAATGGACTTGAAGCTATTTTAAGAAGATAACATTTACTTTCCATGCACCTGTCTGTGAATACTGAATACTAGAAGGTGGGGAAGTCTTAAAGCAAAGTTTTTGAAAAAAAAATTGCAATTTTTAATATTGCATTTTTCAGCTATGCATATATATGGCTATATACAAACCTATGGTTTAGTGCCCAGTATGAAACCCTATCAGCCTCCTTCCTTGATGGCAAAGGCAGAAAAACAGAAAAACAAACAAGAAACCAAACATAAACCTTTTTCTTTTAATATGGTTAAAGTAATAGTTATTGACAAGAACCTTCCCCTTACCCACTTCCCTGAAAAATGACAAAAATTTCTTTATCAAATATTCCCCCATTAGTGGCTGTGAAATCTGGAAACGTCAAAGTCCTTTGAGCACTAAGGTGCTTTGACTATGGGGAGAAAGGGCACATTCGGGAAGAGAAGACATGATAAGCAATTCCTGACAGCATCTCTACTGCCCTGCAGAAGCTATATTGAGTGGTGGACAGTTATGGAGCCACAAAACATCATGTGAAAGCCTTGAAACTGGACAAACCTCTTGACTTTGCAACAAAATGACTCTGGGGTGTCAGATTTTTGTAGCAGCAGTGGCTGATGAATGAAGCCACTCCTCTCCTGTCCGCACAATAACCTCCACAGTCTTGTCATAGAGCAGGAATGACCATCTATCGTGTTGAATAAAGACCTCTTGGCTGCAGCACACCCTGTGCACTTTTCATTGCTAATGAAAGTGAATGCATTTCTCATCAGTTCCATTCCTGGTCACTTTAAGATCTAGGTTTGACGAACAGGGAAATTATTGGACATTTCAGCACTCTTGTCAAATTTTGTATTGTTTGAAAACATAACTAGCAGAAACATGATATCAAGTGCTATACACTGAAAAATGCAATTTGTCTCAGCCTGATATTTACACTGAATGTGATCCAGCTGTCGATCACAATGTCACTGTTTTAGGTGAACTTTAGTAACAAGGAAACAAAAATAGCACGTGTGCCAGTTTTGTGTTCGTGTCTAGAATGAAAAATACCAAGGACAAGAAACTTTTTACAATAGTTATCTACTCATTTTCCCAAGGATGCTGTTAGCAAGTTTGTTGCATCTGCTAATGGGAAACCTGATTTTATAAGGAAGTTGTTATTCCTATGAGAAATATTAAGCACTTGGCACTCAGCTGTATGTTTAAGACGTTAAATTGTTTGAGGGGGCTTGAGCATTGGCACTTATACTGAATCTTTTTTGCATCCTCTTTCCTATGAGCAAAATATCCTGAAGCCTGGATCAGCGATCTTTTGCTTTTCTACTGCTGTGCAGCACAGAGGTGTTATGGTGTAACACGATAATAAATTTCTCTGGGAAGAGAAGACGCACATAAAAAAGATAAAGTTCCTCCTAACACCTCATTTCCAGGAGGAAGAGGAAGCTCTCAGTTCCCATTGGCTTTCACAAAAGTGCAGTACTTGGCACCTTAGAGCCTTACCGAGCAACTGCAGAATCCCAGCCAGAGCAGAAATAGACTTAAGTCATAAAACACCATTAATCCTGTATTTACATAGTCAATATCCCAAGGGTTGCAGATAAAACTTCAGGAAAAATAAACAAGAGATTATTAAAACCACTACTTTATAATTTAGTGTATGCCTTCATTATTTTATATAAATGTTTCCTGCTTTTTATTTTCATACTAATATCTGAGTTTAAAAATAAATACATCAAATCCAGCATCACAGAACAACAGAAAAAATTCAAACCCCTCCTGGAATTTCTTTTATTCTGTATGACAGACTAAAAGGAAAAAATCCATTATCTACTACAGAGCAAAGTATCCAGTGGCGAGCAGCATAAATACCCTATTTGTGAATATCATAAAATTATCTGCACAAAAATTTTCAGGAAAAGAAGCCATCACTAATACAAGAAGCATTTCACAATAAAAATATTTTTGGCAGCTGCTGGAAGAAGCTCTTCTAATCATCCTTCTACTAATTCTTTGCAAAATAACTAGTGACCAATTAGTAAACAAAGAGAGGATTCCTTTTAAGAGACCTAGAGAAGGAACGGAAAATATTCTAGGCTAGGTCAGTTGCTAAAGAGCAAACAACTTAATACTCACAAACTACTATACTAAAAAACCCCTAACAAAACTAAAAACTAAAGATTGCTCATATTATTTCCATATTAAGGTTACTCATGTAATAAATACTGTCAGTGTGGGAGCACCATTGTTTTCTCCTGTGAAAATTCTGGTAGTTTTGCCAAAATGTTGTGCAAGGCTGTCTGATGTGCCAAACCGCTTCCTGTGGCTGGGACTTGTACATCTCAAGCTTTTAGCAAAAGAGCCATGAGATACAGCTTCTTGCATTTGCTAGGCACTGTTTCAGTCTGAAATAGGGCCTGTAGAATTCAAATCACTATTAAGTTATTGTAGAACGAGGAAAAGATGATCTCAAGATACTCCTTGATGACCTAGATGTCAAAGGAGATACTGAAGTTAGAAGCTGTGGGGAACTAGAGAACAAAAATGACTGTAAATTAAACTTTTGGGGTTAATTTGTTTTAAATGGTAATCAAGAAGGCAGGTTTTGTTGGTTTGGGTTTGTTTGTTTTTGATTTACTTCTAACAGAGTGGGCAATGTCACCTTAAAATTCAGCTGTATTCAGCTGATGGTGAGGATGTGCAATTGGTCAAAGGTAATTGAGACAAGGTATCTTAAACTTGCTAACACAGTAACCTTAATAAATAGGTGGTGCTAAAACACCACCTCTGTCACTGACCTATTTTTTTCATATCACAAACACAATCATACCTTTTACCTTTTGAAGTTTGCCCGTGCTCAGCAGCAGTATGACAGTAAACAGGACTGTTCCCAAATCCCCATGCTGGATAAATCATTTCTTTCTCATCAGATGCTCTCACATGAAAGAATGATGCTGCATATATTAATTGCATATTCCATTAGATCTTCACCTTCATCTACTGCAGCACTGTGGCCCCTACCAGTTCTTTTGTATTCCTGCATTTATAAATGTACAATGTTTCTTTACAGTTGTTCTTTGACTTGTACATCACCATCATATAGAAGGTCTATGAAGACAGAGTGTGTGACTAAGAGCAGAGCAGAAGGTAAGGAATAGAGTCCTATTTGTTGCTAGTTAAGGTACCCCCAGCTGTTTTGCTAGACTCTGATCTGCACTGCCTCGACATCAGCTCAGATGCTAATTAACTGACTCCGTGTGATTTCTGACAGGTATGAGTAGTTTACTGATTTGTGTGTCGATGAAAAAAAGGCCTGACAGTACTCTAAACTTTCAGAGCTGAAGATTTACCAAAAATTAAATCAAACTCAGGGCAGGCAGATAGGAGGTTCCCCTTCTTCTTTTCAGCTTATTTACTGTGAGTACTGCCCCAGAAAATGTCTCTGGGTTATCTGATGCAGGCCAGTAATCTTGCCATCACAGCTCCAGTGCAGACTCAGGATTCCTGAGTAATCAAACCAGTTACCTGGAAATGCTTGCAGACTTAAGGACCAGATTAAGCTATGTCCATTGTTTTGCACAGATGGTTAGTGCTGGAGATGCTCTCACTGAGGACTTGACACCAGTCAGAGCTATTGCTACATTTAGTCAGTGTCTGGATCAAATCAGAAAACCTTCAGGAGCAACTTTAATTTCCTCTTTCCACAATCCCTTTTTGCCCTGTTCATTCATAGATATTTTAGTTCTTTTCAGAAGTATAGAGGTCATTCTTCAACAAAATAGAAAACACAACCAGTGCACAATCTTTTGTTAGATTTTGTGTTTGTTAGAATTGTAAGGGATATATGGGTCATAGTAGGATGGCAGAGTCTTAAATTGTTAGTTTAGGAATTATTGCTTATCTACAGAGAGAGAGGGGGAGACAAAATTCTGGCCAAACCCTGCATACCTTTTGTACATTAAATATTCTGTGGCTTAAAAGGGTATTTGGATGGATGAAGAACAAAGGATAAGTCCTTTCTTTTGTACATTTAGTGATCCATACAACCTATTGTATCTGGCCTTTCAAATCTGCTCTACAACTAAATATCTTTCACTTACAGCACAGAAAATTTTTTATAAGCTAAGGGGTATTAAACGACCAACCTCACGTAATAGTCAAAAGCATAACAACTGTCTAAATTACACTTTGTATACTTCAAATATTAAAGTGCCCAATTTGAATGATAGCTTGAAAATTACCAAGGAAGGAAAAATCTGAAGTTTAGTGTAGAGAAAGTTGACAACAATTCTCTCTATACAGGATACTAGTTTTTCAGCAGAAAGGAAGGGAAATACATTAGGTATAATAAAATGTTCCTTAATGAAAAAAGACAGAAATTTGTCATTTTCTTTTGTGATGTTCCCTTTTAATAATGAACAATGCATTTGACAGAAAAAAAGAGAATGTGTCAGGGGAGAAACACTATGCAAGTAAATTTTTACAATTACGTAGGTCGGCAGATAACATTGTAATAGCTTGGTTATTCCTAGAGTGTAAAAGAAGAAAATCAAGATCAATTCTGCCTTTGAGCTATTGGGATCCTTCACATGCATGAAATGCTAAATGCACTCATTATACATCATTATTTCATTACTATCTAAATCATCTGTGTATTAGCTCAGATAACTGTGCACCCAAGGGAATGCTGTAGCTTTTGGGGACTTCTGACATCTCGTAGTGGTAATAAAAAAGTGAAGAAAAGCAACAGACTTGTACTCACATATCTGCAAAGAGAACAAGAAAACAGTGTATGCAAAAGTGTTGCCTTTAGTATAAAAATGCAAACAAACCAATTCCTCTTGTTTGTAAAACAAGATGGAGACTAATTCGCAGCTGCAAACTTCAGGTGACTTTGGCGTATCTAAAATTAGGGATGATTCAGAATCAAAAGTCTGTACAATGGAACAGGAATAAAATTAGCCACAAAATCCCAACTATTGGAAGAGTGTGTGTGAAATCCTACAGCAAAGGAAAACAAAGGCACAATATTCAGTATCTTCATGAAACTAGATATTCTGTTCAGGAAGCTTGTGTAATTCAAAAGAAAAATAAACACTTAAAAAAAAATTATGTGCAACCTTATCCGAGGCACTTTAACACACATGCTTTACAGCACTTGGAAAGTGAAATTCAAAGGTGCCCAGACATAACCTCAGAAGAGATTAGGTCTGAAAGGCATCCTTCCTGTGGAACCCTGCAGTGGCCCAAGATAGCTTAGAGAGGTTTCATTTAAACCTCTGTGCATCAGCATTAGTTAATCTGGCCATTAAACTTTAGAGTTCTCCACTTCTGAGTAGCTCTGCTCTTTAGGTGATGTAATAAATCAAACCATGGCACGCTAATGGAAAGCTAATGATAGCAGGTTAACCCATTTTTTCCACCTGGATTTCCCTGCTGCTTGTGTCCAATCAGGCTGTCAGCTCTACCATTACCCAGGAGATGAATCCAGTCATTTGGTTGGTCCATCCCTGCTCTCAGCCTTTCATTACTTTTCAGTACCTTCTACAGAGCTTCCCAATTTTACCACCAGTAGAATATACTGAAATCCATCCCTCAGTTTAGCAAGGGGTAGTATCAAAGCAACCAGTCTTGGGTGTCGGGCAAACAATTTGTAATGTTCAGGCCAGCTGACAAACAATTTCTCAAAATTCCTCCAACATCTTAGGATAAATTTAAGCTTTTGAAACAGAAACTGTTGACTGTTTCTATGCACAGGGGAGTATAGGCAGAGAAAATTTGTAACATACATGTTTGCTTTACTCTCTTACTGTTTTGTTTCCCTGGGAAGAACTTTGGCTCAAAGTTGCTGAGCAGCAAGTTTAGTGAGCAAGACACTGGGTGGATGTTTCATTGCTACCCAGGGCCAACCCACCACAGGATTACAAAAAACCATGTCCTCACCTTTCTCACCAGCTTTTTCTCTTATCCAGTAGACACTATTGTCTGACACCTTTGTGATCAATTTTGAACAGAACCAACAAGCATGATAAGAAAATTGATTTTTCTAAACAGTGTTTTAGACAGTCACCTTTAATCCACCCAGAAACATCCAAATAGCAATAATTGATGAGTTAACCAATCATTGCTTGAGAAACTATTGACATGGGTTATCCAGTCACAAATTTTCCTCCTGATTAGAGTGGGAACTTCAAACATTTTGAGTCTTTGACTGTCAGGTTCCAAACTGACAGCCTCCTGAAAGTGACAGAAACACTTTAAATCCTTTTCTTTCTCATTTCTTGATATTCTCAGTTGATAGGATTCACCTTAATTTCATCTCCTAACTGATGAGGTTCAACAGTAGCATGTATGTCTGGGTAGATCACAGATTGGTCCTGATTGCTCTGCATAACATACATTTGCTTATTCAATGACACAGATTCAAGAAAACCATAACAATTTTAACCAGAAGCCTTCTAAAAAGAGAAGAATTCTATGAATTTCTTTTTGCTCCCACACTCACCTTGCCCCCCTCCCCCTTTTCCAAAAAATAGGTTTGGATTCACTTTTCCTGTCTATAGATGATTTCATAAATTTATTTAATTTGCACAAATATGTGCCAAAAAATACATATGAAGAAAAAAGGAACACTCTTTTTCTCACCCTGCATAGCCACCACTTCTCTGTGTAGAGGCCACTAGAATCCAGGGAACACGTCTGACTGAAGGAGCGCTACACTTTGAGCATGCTTTGCCTCTTCCCTCACTGAGGAGAGGCAGCAATAGCTAAGGTACATTCAGTCTAAGACTGAAAAACAACTTGACTCCAGACAGCAATAACAGTATGAAAATGTGGTTTGGTTTCTTTTTTTTTTTTCATTGCAAATGAAATGTTTTGGAGCAGATTATGGTGGGTGTATGGTAATACATTCATCTACTGCAAGAACACAGCAGCAGGAGAGCTAAATGTCTTTACTCCTGTCAGCTTTCCTGAAATGCACTGTGCGCAGCAAAAACCAATTCCATATTGGATGATGGAAGAGGAAGCCCCCCGAGAACTTGCAGTGTCACAGAGCCAATAACGGTGCAGGCCCAAGGTGCACAAAGTATGGTGGGGGTGGGGAAAAACCTGACAGCACTTCCCTGTACAGATGGTTCTGAAAAACACTCGCATGGATTGAAAAAGCTCAGCCGACACAGCATGGGCAGCATGACATCTCTGTGGATGGTGTTAAATCTTTGTTTCCTTGGTTTTCTTTGATGTAAGATGGTCTGATGGCATCAGAGAGCAGTCCTTACCATTCTCCCTGGTTTTAGCTCTGGATAGCAGAGGGGACATGAGGCAGGGAAGAAAACTGAAGAGTCTATTGCCTTGCTGTTCTTTTAGTTCTTCAGATTTCTTTGAGCCATTCTCTCAAAAAATGCAGCTCTAGCCTTTATTTGGAGAAGGCAGAATCACTGTCACAGAAAAAGATGGTTCTGAATATTTCCTCTCCAGGTGAGAGCAAACATCGAGAGGTAAGGCTGACTCAACCTCCCACACAGCTGTAACAAACATACCAGAAAGAATTCCAGTCTTTTGCATTCTCCATGAGCTGGGGAACAGCTGTATGTTACCAGCGTTCTGGCCACCACATCTGTCACACATAAATACATAACAGCACCTACATTCATAATCATAAAAGTAAAAACCGACATGCTTTTAATTGCCTTGTTTTCAGTTGTTTATATTTCCTAACCTGAGCTGTTTGTAATAACATTCATTTACAGGAGTCTGCCCCTGTAAAGGGGAGGGAATTTATCAGAAAAATTACCTCCCTTAGTAGGTTTTTCAGACACTCACACTGGAATCTGTAAAACTAAAGGACTGTAGGGAATAAATATAAATCAAACGTGGACCCCTAACGGTTGGCTTTGGAAAGTGGGAAAAACAAGGATGCAGAGAGTAGTGGAGAGCTGTTAGGATGAGACGTGAAACAGAACAGAAACTGAAGGTTTCAACTTAAATGTCAGAATCAAGAAAAAGATGTGTAAGGGAATAAAACTGAGGAGATATAAACTGATCTATGAAATCAGCTTTGGTAAAAGAAGATAGAAGAAGGATGTCAGAGAGACTTTGAGGACCAGAGTAGAAAGCAAAAGTCCCGGCAAAAGATCTGTCCCTCACTGTTAGAAACTACCTGTGAAACCCACTGCTGTAATTTCTCAGTATTTTCTTGAAAGGATGACGAAATTTGGCTTGTTGTGTAAATGTGTAACTACACATTACAGTCTTCAAATTTTTCTTGCCTTATTGAATGCACAGGACAAACCTGCTTTGGGTTTCTGTCAAGAGGTCGTTAGAAAATAAGAACAGATTTATTAGGTCAGATGAGAAATGTTATCTGTTATCCTGTCCCAGCATGGAAAACCTTTCATAAGCATGGGAAAAGCATAAAAAAAGCAAATATAGATAATACTTCTGCAAGTATAATGTCCCAACCCCCTGAGACAGAGTTTGCATCTGCATTATGGTGTTTAACAGCCCTTGATGAGTCCATGATTTTCTCTAATTGCTAAATGCTCTTTTTATACTTTTGATGTATATAAAATCCCGAGTTACACACTTGAATTATGCATGGCATGTAAAACACAGCATTTTGGTTCAAATTTGCTTTATAAGAGTTTCAGTGCTTGCCCATTGGCTCTTCTGTTACAAGAGGTGATGAATAATCAGTCCTTATTTGCATTCATTTGGAGACCTTTATTGTGTGCTTGGTTCAGTTGTTTCTTTTCCAAGTTCTAGTCCATTTAACTTTTCCACACAGGGAATTCATTCCAATCTTCTTGTCATTTCATTATTCTTCTCCATCTCTTTTCCAGGTCTGAAATATCCTTGCCAAATTAAAGAGAGAGACCACCTTCTAAAAATGTGTCTCCCCTTTTCAGTCATTTTTTTAATTAGGTGGGCAATTTTGCAGAATAATCCATAATTGCCCAAGATCTCTGAATAATGTAGAGAAAACAACAGCATTTCTGAAGTTACATACAGGTATCATTTCAGAATTAGCAACACTGCCATTATCTGCCATTTTTTGTATAGTGACTCATAGCAGCAAGGTCTAGTTTCTTTGTTACTGTTATATTTTTGAACTTTACCACCTTGCTATTTGTTCCCTGAAAACGTAGAATAAAGATGCCTTTAATGATTTTTACAAGACTCCACTTGAAATCTTCCTCAAATGTCCACAGCCTTTCCTTTGGTTTTGATCAGACATTACTCTATAGGAGCAATGACTCTTTTGACATTACAGCTTGATTTAAAGCACATAGCAAAAATATTTATCATAAGCTTTGAAAAAATCTGTATGTGGTACACCAGCCAAGTCATTCTTACCCACATGTCTTTTGGCTGCTCTGAAAATTCCTAATGTGTTTATAATTATGTATTTATATGATTTCCTTCTAAAAACCCATGTGAACTCCTTTCCATTCCTACTATTTTTTCCCTTATTACAGATTTTTTAGTACATGAGACATGCTCAGTGATTACATACACGGTCCTTTTTAAATTCTATTTGTAGAAGCTGTAGAGTGTAGAATAAAAAAGATGGGAAGAGATGAGTACTGTTCTGAAGAACTGAGATATTTTACCTTTATGACAGTTTGCCCACAACCTGTGTGGGAATGATTAGTTCCATTTGTTCAAACTGTTCAGAAACTGTACAGCTCATCTGAAGGCTTTCTACCCTCATGGAAATAGTTCAATACTCAAATTCTGTGCACATTTTCTGGTAGTCACAGGCACATCAAAGATGATGGGAGATGAGTTCTAAGTGTACAAATTGCTAGGTAATGCTAAATATTTGGGGCAGACAGAAGAAAGGTGATAAATGTCTGAAACAGAACACCCGTAGTGAGTTCTGGCATTAATCTCCCTGTACTTTCATTCCCAACTCAAAGGATAGATAATGCTAATACCATTCATCTCAAAGCTGTTTTATGAAAGTTCATTAATGTTTTTGAAGCACTTACATACCGTAGTGATAAATATGATAAACACCATTTAAAAGCCCATGAGAAAATTAGCAGCTCTGACTTGGGAGCTGCATTTGAAGAGTGGGCAATAAATATAACATGAGACAGAAAGTGAACTTCAAGGACAAAAAGATACAGAGCAAAAACTTCCTCTCCTGTTTCACTGAATGAAACAGGTCTATAAAAGAAGTAACAGAATACTGCAGGATTTAGAAGTTCCAAAGAAAAGACGTACAACTCTAGTTCAGACACTCACGAATTTTTGAAGGCTGGACTAAAAGACAGCAGTGATGTCCCCAGAACATCATTTTGTATTAACATAATGCACAAAGTGCACACTCCTCCATTTAATTGCAATGTTCAGTTTACAAGTGCAGATAGATGAATGTAGTCTCATACTAATTATTTCAGGACAAATACTGGAGTCTGACTCATTAATCAGATAAAACTTTCACTGGTTCTAAGTTGGCTCTTTGCTTCTACAGCCTGCAGTATGCAGCCTATCCTGTGTTAGTTTTCTTTTGTCTCAGACTTCCCAAGGACATGGAGATATGGTTTATACAGTAGAGAATTGGGCACAATTTTTATCAATTCAAGCATTTTGAATAGATAATTCTTTGTTCTGCTCCCTAGGCATTATTCAACTTTTAATTGGTACATTTGCAACTCTTTCAGCTGGACACATTCACCTTTGGTTTAACTGCTACATAACAAATAAGGCAGACTGACTGCCCACCTGACTTTTGCCTACTGTGCTAAATCAAGGGCTGCTTTGTGCATTTTAGGAAGCTTTTCACAGGAGGCAGGAAGCATTGCACACATCTGCCCATGCACAATGCCTCTGCTCCTGTTGTCTTTCAGCAGGTGCTTCACATATTTGCTTTCATACCTGACTAGATTTGCTGGCTGGTGAGCACTTAGAATCAGGACTATGTCTTTAACCTATCATTTTTGTGAAGCCCTGTGGCTGTTGTAATAAAAGGAAAAATATGTGTTGAACAGAAGTATCTAGCCAAGCAGAAGAAAACAGGTGGTTTCAAGCACTTGCAAGAAAAACAGGGAGGAGAAAATTCATTAAAAAATACCCCAAAACCTTAAAAAGACATGACACAATCATCTCCCTGTCATTCCACAGCTTAGCAGAGACCTGTATTTTCTTTTTCATTCTACAAGAGCAGTTTGAACCTGTATGCAAGACAGGATCAGCTCAGCATTTTCAAACTTGCCTGTTAACAGATGTGTTTCACTTTGCCATGCCTTGACACAATATGCAGGAACATAAATGAACCTTTCCTCTTCTGACTGTAGAACTCCAGCTACACAGGCAGATATCCAGCAAGAAAAATAAAAATAATAACTACTTAGATAGTTGCTACAAAAAGACAGCACCTCCAACATGTGGAACTGAGAAGACTTTCAGACCAGTGCCAAGAGCCCCTCTGCAAAGGGGAGCTGAACACAACATGGTGTGAACATTATCAGGTTCCCAACAATGCCATCAGTCATCCAGCAATGAACCCTTCAATGAGCTCCAGCTCTCACCTCAACGTGAGAGAGAATAATTGCATAAACTCCTTCTAAATTAAAGCTGAGCATTGCATCACCCAACCAATAACTTAGAGAGAAATTCAAAATCTGCCAGAAAAATTTCCAGATAAAGTACTGATCTCACAGGTAACTTACAAACCACTCTGAAATGCTCTTTTGGAATATCAAAGAGACAAATTTCAGGGTCTTTGCTCACCACTAGTGGTGCCCTGTGGCCTCAAAAATTCCCTGTGGTGCGTTTAGTAATGTAATACATCAAGTGCAATACGATAGTGAACACGGGAGTCCCAGTGGAAGACTGATCTCTATTTTCTGACCCACCAAAAGGACAGAGATGAGATGTACTAATATTATTTCATAGCTGTGGACAGTACCCCTGACTGCAAATATTGCTACATATTTCATCCACACACCAAATTTTAATTTCTTTTTTTAAAAAGAGAAAGAAATAAATTTTCTTTTATGCAGTCACCTAAATTTAACACATAGCGATAGATGCCTAAAACAGAAATAGGCAGACACTGTCTGTAGTTTAAATTATCTCCTGACCACTTTGTGGAGGTCAAATAAATCCTTATTGCCAACTGTCACCCCAGCACATTCAGTGTTATTCAGCCTGGTGTTCCAAACCTTATCATGACTGCAGGTAAGTGCTATCAGCACGGGTATAATCAGAGAATCTCAAGAGTGAAGCATCTGTTCATAAAGGCTTCACAAAGAAGCTTTTCCCAAAATTCTCTTCAAAGCAGTCCTGCCCTCCTTACTCAAGCCCAGCATTGCCAGTCAGCCGCAGATTAAACGAGGCTGCACCATATGGAAACAGGGACAAATGGAACGTGATCCCTACCACCACATGAACGTAACAGAGAGGGCAAAAAGCACAACACAAATATTTCACTGCTATGTTTCACTTGCAGCCATTTCATTCAACTCACCAGGAGAGATTATACACACACATGCAAGAAAAGAGGGAACAAATGATTTCATTTAGCAGATTCTGTTCACATTCTCAGCTTACAACATATTATTTCATCTAAGGCTTTAAAAAAAAAAAAAAATCTTTCAGCAGGTCAATCAAGAACTCTTTGCATTCTCCTCCCTGTCATTGTTTTGAACTGTTTAAAAGGAAAAGAAAATATCCAATGCCAGTCAACCTAATTTTCTGTTCAAACTGAACTGTAGTATGGAGCAGCACTGCTATTCCTGTCAGTCACCTTTTCAAACCTGAAGAAAAGCAAAAGTTACTGACTGACACCAAGGAAAATTTTACATGTTATCCTCACAATCCAAAGGGCTTTGGGAGTTTAAAGTATCAAATTAGCATCAATTTGAGGTATTTCTAAGAAGTAGGCAAAGGAAAAAAAGGCAACCAACCCAAATAATTGAGATTACCTGCTTTCATTTTAGATGTGGCCCACAGCAAATTTCTAATCATAGGCACTGCCTGCCAGCTCCAAGGACATATTATGTCCAAGCCTATATTCTTTTTTAATTATATGAGTGAATAATCTTGCCACACTTGAACTTGAAAAGGTAGGGATTTAAATATCAAACAAAAAAATACAGTTTTAACTTCATGTTTTCTGAAACAAATATTTCTTTTCTGACAAACAAAGATGAGTTCAGAGTTCCTGAACCATTTTGTCTTTCCTCCATCGGCACCTACCAACCTATCATTCATCTTATTAGTAATTCAGGCTGTGAATCTCCAGGGAAAGCGATGAACCAGTTCTTCTAAGTTTAAGAAAATAAATGTAGTCAATAAAGGACAAACATGATATTTGTTATTTTATACATAAATGTGCTATATATAAAGCCATAAACTCTAAAATTGAGAAAATAGTTTAATTCAGTCACCCTGAAATAACATTTGGGCCACATATATTCTGCCCATGTTTGCAAGTTTACTATTTATTATTTTAAAGTGTCAGCTTGTCTTGTCAATGCTGACTGTAAGAATCAAATCTGAAATTCTTGCAGCATCTTCTCACTCATTGCTTAGGCCCATTTTTGCAAAGTTTAAGCTCTTGAAACTATTTGTGGTGCAGATACTGCAGTCATTATTCAGCTGATTTCTGCACAGTGGATGAAAGGCCTGGCTGCAGTGAGAGCTCTGACTCAGTCCTCTGAACAAGCGGGCTCAGCTGCAGAGCTGATGTGAGCACTCGGTCCCTTAGCTTGGGACTGCGTTGCCTTCTGCAGAAATTCTCTAGCATCTCCTGAGGGTCCTCTGGTATGCAAGATTTCGCTAAAAAGGAATGTTTTTAATTCTGTCAAAAGAGACAAAAATGTGCATCACAGACACTCCATTGACAGTCATTCAAATAACTTAGCTCCATATTTCATGCCTTTCACCTGACGTTGGCCCTCTGAGGCCTGTGGTATGGAAGGGCATTGGATATCTTTAGTCCACAATTGTCCCCACAATATCTTCTCAGTTCAGCCATGGGACTGAAAATTCACATTTGTTCCTCTAGATGAAAAATATTCCAAGTGGAGAATGAAGTTAGTGGTATTATCTGGTTTTTATTGCCTCATACACTTTACACTTAACATTATTTCTTGGTGCCCATTTCAGTGATTGATTCAATTAGGAGTGTGTGCTGTGGAGCACTATTTCTGATGAGCATATTCCTGTATGAGCTGAGGAACATCTACCGAGAAATTGCCTCTGTAAGAGGAAACAGAAAACCAATGAACACATGCACATACAAAGCCAGGAATTTTAAAGGTTATTGAATCAGTTATGCTATCTTTAAATACATATTCATGAAAACATCTGCAGGTACTGTCAAAGTCTTATGGAAATGTAGAATGTATTTTTTGACTGATTATAAGGCATATAGGTTTGGAAATGCTGAGAAATGTAAGAAGATGATAAATACAGTGAAGTGAAAAGAAAATGGCAAATCTCCTTCTGGGTCAGAGTGAGTGAGGCTGCTGAATTCTACCGCATCTTTCACAACCTTTTCCTGACCCTTACACCAAGGACACACCTTTGGAACAGCCACCAAACTGTCTACCTAGACACACTGGGGCTCTTATTAAATGGCTACGTGTACAGGCAATACACCAGCCCTGCATTAGCTGCTCTAACTAGTCTAAAACAACTTAAATGAAGCATTTCTTTTAGAAAGAGCAGCTACATATAGTTTTTCTATGCTCTTGAAAGTATGGAAAAGAAAATTCCCAAAAGTAAAGACTAAAGCAAAGGTGTCCACTCCCTCCTCCCCTTTGAAATCTGTCAGACAGCATAACATTCCCTTCTGCAGCCTGAATTTCCACCTGCAGGGGACTTTCTTCACAGCATCATAATTTACATTTATCAGTGTGATTCCTGACCTGCAAGGCAGATCAAAATTAAATGCTTCCAAAGCTCACATTAATTAGGCCTGGAGATACCTCCATAGGTTGTGATTTAGCAACTATTCTGCACCTGCAAACAAGGTATGTGTGTGGGGAATATTATGTTTAGGCAAGATATTTTAGCTGTCTGACAACACAGGTTGATCTGTATTAACTGCTGTCTTCTCAGAAACTGGGTGCAAGTCACGTCCTGATGTTCTGCTTTGACTGCTCCTTTTCTAAAATAAGGCTGGGCTCTAGAAGGCTGCTCATGGCCATGAGCAAGTGTGGGCAGCAATAAATAATATGGACCTGTTTAGGGAGCCTGTACACTTCTGGCCTTTTTCAGGAGAAGTCTCAAAAGTCCTGGGCACTGCTTGATTACATCACTCACCGAAAGCATTTGTTAACACCTGGTATTTCATCTGCTAATGACTGTATTCAATGCACAGGCTGACTGTGGAGGCTGGTGGGCCTGTTGACACAGGCACCTCCTAGTTAGGGTGACCGAAAAGGCCTCTCCCAGACTACCTTGTGTCATTATGTCAACCTACCCCAGTTCTGTTTCTCCAGTTGGCCCATTGGTCTCTCCGCCCCTTTCTACCTTATCTGGAAGGTTTTCCCTTCCCTGTTGGCCCTTGCCCCTCATCACTCCCTCAGAGTTCCCCATTAGCTCCCGTACCCCAGTCCCGCCTGTGTATCGCCCCTGTACCCTCAGAGTATTGGGCCCTGGTGCTCTCTCCGCCCCTACCAGCCCCATATACAAACCTGGACCCTCCCGTGTGCTCTCCGCTTTTTGTCTTGTCCCTGGGACCCTTCACCTGCGTGGCTGGAATAAACCTCTCCCTTGGACCCCCATATGAAGACCTTTCCTGGCTCTTTGTCGTTGACTTTTTTATGCTGTCCGGCGTGCCTGTGCTTGTAAGGTTGCGGCCTCCCTGGAGACGCTTTCAGGGGGTTGCGGCAAACTACCACCAGACACCACAACAGCTGACATTGCTTTATATCGTATAAACTCCTTCCTGGAAGACAACATGCAGAATGGAGGACCCTCACCTATGGTCTCCTTCAGTGCTGTCGGCCTTGCAGCGATGTGAGCAGACGGTCACTGGAGATCAGGGGCACTGCGGAACCAGGGAGAGCTTGGCCCTGCACACTGCAGAGGCAAACTGGAGTCAGCAATTCAGTCTTTTGAAATATGAATGCTCCTTCCTCCTAAGTCTAATTGCCACAGTTCAGTGGCTTAAATGAAGTGATCCAATAGGTTCAGATCTGCTTTCCAGACACCAGCCTTCCAGTGAAAATCTTTAATCTTCCTTAAAGCCCAGTTTGTTTTCCATCTCCCTGCCAGGCTTGTAGTTCACAGAACTAATTTCTCTGTTAGGATCCCACCAGAGGACAGGATAAGACAGCAAGGCAAGCAGAGATTTAGGCTGCCCTGGATAGTAATGTTGCAGATCTAGGCAATGAACCCAGGCTCAGGATATAAGAGAGACTCACATCTAAAATCTAAGCAACGATTTAAACTGTTTTCACACAAGTTACCACAGTATATGATACATTATTGAAATAATGTTACATTTGTAATATAAATTAGGGGGGAAAAGTATGCTGAAAATCAGTGCTGATTCTAATTCATGAATATCCTTGGGCTGAGAAGACAAGGAGCATGAAAATTTAAATCATTAAATTCACTTTATTTAATTTTACAGTATGCTTCTGTCAACTCAATGTGTCTCCTATCTATACCCTGGAAAGAAAAATAATTACTAGTTGCCCTTATTACTTTCTGAGCTTTTCTACCTTTCAGTCTTGCACTGAGCCTGTACTACCTAGGTAATTCTTGCTCAGAACGAACTCTTGGTAACAGAACATTTGTTCTAACTTCATCTATACACACAAGTATTTACCAGTAAAAAAAAACACGTTAGTAAAGAACTATAAAGTAAAGAACCACTTCTACATGTGGAATGGCTTTCTTTTGTTAGCAGAAATTACATCTTATTAATAGATATTACATAAAATGTGAAATAACATAAAATGCTAAATAACATGTTTTCTTTATTATACTCAGTGCATTCCCTACATGACTGACAAGTTGGCTGCATGCACATGAATTTGTTCATGAGAGATTACAGGTATTCATGTCTGTGGACCATCCAAGATGAAATCAGTTGAACCTTAACAGTAATCCTTCACCTGCCCCAGGCAGTTTTTAATTAAAACAGTCGATATTTTGGAGAAGGTACTCTGTTACCTTGTAAAATCTGAAGCCTTAGGACTTGTAACAAACTAAGTGGGAAAAAATTAATTCCTTTCCTAAAATGAAGGGAAATGATGTTTCAATACAAAAAGAAAACATGATAATGGCAAAACAATTAATGAAAATAATGCTGAATGATAACAGTAGAAAATCACAAGCATGACACAACGAAAAACTTAGATACATGGTCTTAATAGAGAGAAATTTACTCTTCTAGGAAAGGACAGAAACCCCAAACAGAAAATGAGGAGAGATGTTGTTTATTTGTAGATTTTTGTTGTAAAGTCAGCTGACTGAAGCTGCACTGACTCACATCCCTCCCAAGCTAACAGCCAGAATGTATCCACCATTTAATTACAACATTGACAGGCACTGAGCTCATTGAGCTGCTTCTCCTCCTCCTTGCACTGATGGAATTCCAGTAGATTCATTTCAGTTACTCTTGTTTTATAGGAGAACAGGTATGAGCAGGAGGGATTTTTATTATTTTCTCCATATGTTGGGTATGCTATAACAGGTACTTATTTATTCCATCAAAACACTTTGCATATTTTGGATGATGACTTGCCAGGAGTCTGAAATCTGCCAGTGCAACTGAACAAAAACGTCTCTGCCCTCTCACCTCCACGTGGAAGATACAGAAAAAAATAGTTATGAAATGTAAAATGCTGAGCTAGGTGTGTGGCCAGAACTAGAACCCAGCTTTGTGCACAACAAAAGGAAAACATTCGATGATTTTGAAAGAAATTAAATAGTGAAATTCTTACATTACCTTAAAAAAAAAAAAAAAGAAACAGCAAAAATCAAAATGCATCAAACTAATCTGATTCAATTCCAATAAGATACAGCACTTATATTTGTGCCTTTTCTGAAGCTGAAGTTTTCTGCTAAATATTTATTTTCTCCTCCTCAACCTTCCACCTCATGATCAGAAATCACTTCTCTGTGAAGACTTTAGGGAATAAGAAAATCAGTCCACAAGGCCAGTGTCTCACATGTAGAATTGATCTACATCCTCCTCTTTGCATGTTGGCTCCATTAATTGATACAGTACTGGATAGTAACAATCCACTAATAGCTCTGAATGTGGTTTCAATGGAAATGGAAATGTGGAAAGCATTACGCTAATAAAAAGAAATGGAACAAGATTTATGCAGTAACAATAAATATTAAAAGGAAAGCAGAATTGAAGACCCAGTTATGATTCTGACTATTCAATACCAATACCATTTTTTTTATGAGGTCAGTTTTAACACGCCATTTGAGATACACACACATTCCTGAGGAACGCCTACAGGGAGCTTGCAGCTGGAAATGGGTGAACCAAATCCACACACAATACATCTTTTCACTTCTTTTTTTCCTATTATTAGAGTCAATTCTGACTGCAAAGTTCTACAATACCTGAGATTTGGTTTTTTATTTTGTTTTAGTGGTTTTTTTAACTTATTTCATTTGAATGTGATTAGAAGAATCATCGACCTTTTAACCTGTTATTAAGAAACTAATGGCAACATTTCTCCATGCTTCTCTTTCAGGTGACTAAGCATTTAAAAAATTAACTAGTCTGTATTGTACATTTAGCTACCTAGAAATTATGGAAGGCTATTCTAACCAGCTGGAGAACAGTGAAGTGTGGGCATAAATTCATTTTCTTGGTGAGACACAGCCATCCAGCTTCACAAGTGCACTGAGAAGAGAAACCAAACATTTCAAGCCAGATATTTGATTTCAGATCCTGATGATATATTTTTCTTAAATACAAATGGAATGAAACTCACAAATGTTTAAAAAGGAGGTTGGAGATACGTTCTACAGAAATTTAAATTAGCACTATTAGAATACAACAGTAGGTTCCCAGGACCTAGGGTTACCATACCACCAAACCTGACTTTATTTTGAGCAATATCTTGTTTCCTCAGAGGTCTCATTAAATCACTGGGACTATCATGCAAGTAAAGCTCTGCCCCCTTGATCCTCCATTACAAGACCACCAAATACTCACTTTAGTAAATTGTTTTGGGTGTAATATTTTTCTTCATTTCATCACTACACTTAACTTTCTAAGATATTTAATCCTGTAAAGGTAAGAAATGAAGATAACAGCTTGGCTCTAGAGATATCTCTTTAATGCATGCATGCCCTTTTATACATAGAGCCTTTGCGTTACTTTGTATGTGCTAATAAATTAAGCTTCAGATCATAGAAGTACTAATAACTGCTTCTTATTTCCTTCTTTCCTCCAGATTCTACTGAAGCACCTCAGCCATTCTGTTCTTTACATATAAACACATCAGAAAAGCAACATTCTGGAATAAATTAATGGAGAAATGAGGCAGAAGTGCCATGATAAAGATCATAAAACAAGTCACTGGGAAATCAGAAAACCAAGCCACATTTGCAGATCTAGTTTTTCAGCTGGCATGTAAAAGCATAGCTCTAAATAAGTGCAACCCCAGCTGAGATGTTACCTCCCCTGATTAATAATTTAACCCTACTCTCTACTGAATAATTGTGTAAGACATGTAAATGAAATTTGTGTCGTGCTATCAAGTATTATACAATCTAGTAGGCATAATTTGAAGTGTTTTGATTTTTAACATTGCAGTCTTCTATCAGTACTCAGTATTGAAAATGTGAAAAATGAGCAGATGGAGAAAAGGGATTAGTATTGTCACAAGAAAAAAGGAATTAACCTGAAGGCCAACACAGAGTCAGAGCCTAATTTGAAAATTACTGTACTAGTCATTCTAAGAAAAAATACTGTACTTCAAGTAACTATTTATACATTGGAACATTGGTAAGGTCACTGGCTGGAACCTAAACAAGGATCCATGAAGTACTGTGTTTTGTCTCTCATTGTCATATTTGGAGTGAAGAGATAAGATAATACATAGATCACAATTACAGAAAGATCTAAGAACACAGGGAATTTCAATGTAATTATTACTTTCAGTAGTTGGTAAGGTTTACTCTAACAGATGTAACTGTAAAATGCTACACCACATCTATCCTTTCTCAAATGTTACATACTTTAGACTTAATGATACATGGTGTCAAAGAACTCCATCAATTAATTCTAAATGCAAGAGTTTGACAAAAAAAAAACCATAAAGCCAGAATTAACTTAAGTACAGCAATTGCAAGCATCACCGTGAAGATTTGAGCTACCTCCTAAATGCAAATCAAATTCAGAATATTGTTTTAGTTTCAAAAAAAAAAAAATCAATGCCTGAAATATAGTTTGGATTGGCTACACTTGATGTTGTTAGTCTAAGCAGAACACGGAGTTTGCTGATCTACTGAGATATTGAATAAATTGTAAGGTTTTTCCAATATGTTATTGCGGAAAGGGTAATTCAAGTACACTATTTACAGGGAAATCAATAAAAAACCATTCATTTGAGAAAAATGTTTTCCATCAAAATGAGAAATGTATGACTTGAAATAAATTTAAGAAGTTTCTTATTTCTCTCATTATCCTCCTTCTCTATTTTTCAGTCTGAGGAAGGCCAGTTCTAGATGACAGACAACGAAATTTCTGTATTGATAAGGAGAAAAAAATCCTGCTATCCTTCACTGTGTTTGCGTAATTACATTGTATTTTTCCCAGAAAGTCAGTATATTGCTCAAATGTAATTGCTTGTGTGTCTGTATGTTTGTTTTATATTTATTAGAATCTATGATAAAAAACATTAGGTTAAATAATATAGTACAAAAAAGGAAAAAAGCGGCTCCAAAAACATGATCCTCTTCAATTATGAACTTATGAGAGTTGAAGGAAGCGCCTGTTCCCCTTTTCTGAGCACTCAGAAGGACACGCCCGGAGAACTTTGTCCCATTTTGGGTCCCCATACCCAACTGAGAAACTGAGTTCAAGAAGAGGACAAATAAGATGTTTCTGTGAGGGAGCCACGTTCATTTAGCCCACAGAAGAGAAGCACCTGCAGGTGCACAGCAAAAGATGCAACGAGGAAGAAAAATTCCAACTGAGTATGGGGGGAATAAAACCATCATGAGGATGGCTAAGCTCTTGGACAGATTGTGCAGACCCTGAAGAATATGAGCCACCTTAAAGGGTAGTCCACAGTTAAACAGGTTACCAAATTAAAGAAATAGGAAAACAAGATGTCAAATTAATGAAAGAGAAACCTTCCATGGAAAAAAACCCAACCAACCACTGCCAAACTGTGGAAATAAGTTCACAAAACCTGCTATTAAAACTCTGCGTGTAGCCCTTTATTCCAAACTAGATATGCAGAACAGACCGCTCTGATATCCTGTGCTCTACTGATCTGTATGTAAATAACATCTTACAACATTAAAGAGCAAAAACATTTCTAATATTTGTTCTGTGTACTTGGTAGATTCTGCTGATTTCACCCCAAGGACTGGCTATAAAATCTGGATGAAACAGGCTTCACAATACCTTTGTGAGATACATATGAAAGACTGTCCAAAATTAGCAGATGGTCAAACTAAAGAATAGAGATTAAATACTGTTAAACTAATCATAATATGAAGTAGAGCTGGGCAAGATATTTTACCAGAAGAGATGCAAACACAGATGGCAATTTTTTAAAAACAAATTTATGTTTGAACACATCAAATTAGGTGGCAGAACTCACTTTCAAATTAAAAAAAAACCAAAATTTAAGATTAAAAAGAAATCAGATAAACTTCAACTTGACATGATGTTTGCCTTAATGGTATATCTCATTTTTGAAGAAAATAAAGAAAGTATAACATTCAGGGCTAAGGAAAAAAAATTCTTGGTAAGAAAGCAGGGAGTAAGATTCTTGGTAAGAAAGAATTTTTAGGGGCTAAACTTTAGCTTAATTTGGCAAGGTATTAGCTCTGCCCAAAGAGTTTTACTTATTCTCAGAATTCTACTATGAAGGCAGTAAGCACAATCCCTTGGTACATTAAGATAAAATTCAAAATACTGTGTCTTATCCCAAGAAAATTCTACAGATCTAAAAAGGTACAGTGAAGCTAGAATAAGATACAAGCTGAACTAGAAAAACAAGACAGTCTTTTCTGATTCAGAGACAGATCCTAGAGAGCTTCTCTGTGATAAAGGCCATAGGTACAGATTTTCAATTAAAAAAATTAGGATGCAACCAAAATGGTTCTTGTCTTTTAAAGCAAAGATGTGATCACAGTATTCCCAGCCCGCTTTTCTGGCTTTTTGGTTTCCAAACACCCCTGGGTTTGTGCAATTTGATGAATAGTTTACATGTAGATGCATTATCCTCTTGCCAGCAACTGCCTCTACCTACACTGCTTCTGATTCCTCCTGACTGCAACTGAGCTGAAGATTTATTCACTTAAAGCAACATCTTGATGAGCACACCAGCTCCTGCATCAGCCACCTTTCACCCTGCAGTTCCACTCCACACACATTGGTTTAGCCCTGAGGTAACCAAGAGTTTGTTACTGTCTTTCAGCGGTTTCATCACTACAGCTAGAGCTATCATTTTCTAAAAAATAACGAGGAGAAAAAAACATGTCTAAATTCCAATAAAATGAAACACTGAACTACTGCCTATTTTATGCAACTGTATGAAAATTAGAGGCAATAAAATTTATATGGCTTGCTCCATATAAATAAACAAGAAGTTTCATGCATCAGTAAAAACAGTAAAAAGGAAGCATTTCCTTGCTTAGTTGTCTATTAAAAAAAAAAAAAGAATTTCTGGCTTTAATTCCCAATTTTCTGCTTGTTTGATGCAGATGACACTCCCTTGAAAGAAATTCTGTAGCCTCACCTGTGAAACTTGAATTTTAAGATACATCTGCAATAACTTCTGATTATACAGGACATAAACATGATAAAATGTCACTGGATGGAATTATAACAGCATCTCAAAAGACCATTACATTATGTTAGGGCTGGAATCAAATATACATTTTAATTCAGATCGATTCATGCAGAAATCCATTGACTTTTGTATTCCTTGCTTTGGTCAGACTGTTTGCTTCATGCTTCACTCGAGGAATATAAGTTCCCATAGCAGCATAACAGGATTTCAGGGCTGCTCTGGTCAAAACCATTACAGATATTGCAGTCATCTTACTCTTACACTGCTGATCCTTGTAGGCATTCGATCATCTTCTCCCTTTTGTAATACTGCAACCAACATGCAATATCCTAATGGTCTAATTAAGCAATGATGACTCAGGCAGGAGGCTTCCTGGGAATTAATGACCTCTTGGGAGGAGCTGATATCCCAAAATATAGCCCAGCATCATTAACTTCATTTGTTTATTAATCTTTAGGAAGTGATGAGATTGCTACCTCTGCTACAAGACGGAAGAATTAAATTTACTGGATATTTTAAGTCTCTCATGTTTCAACTAGAAAATGTCAGACATGTCTAGAGGATTTAATGATCCACACAATTCTTTAAATTATGCTTCATGATTGTGTTGTTGATATTTGGGATTTCAAAACAGGAAGTATATAAACACGCATTATTGAAACATCAAGATGAGAAAATGAAAATTCGAGATCTGAATAAACATGTTGTGGTTCAGCACTAAAGAATCACAGAAGCACTACAGAGCTGCATTTGGGCAAAGAGGATTACTGACAGAGATACAACTTGCTTCTGGTACTACACAAAGAGTACAAAACTGGATAAGGAGACATGAAAGAGTCTTTTCGTGACCCTCAAAGCTCACCTTCCTGTATCAGGGCTAAGCAGGCTTAATTTCTTATTTATAACAATCCCATGAATGACACCTTGATTGCTGAATTATTTACATTGAATTTTGAGTTTTAGTCTGATTTGAAAGTTATGAACATTTACAGAATGTATCTCCTGGCAGGGGTGAAGCTACTGAGAACAGAGTGGTTTTAACCCCATGAGAACATGGGGGTTTATCACCCCAGTTTGTAAAATAAGTGGTTTTTTTCAATTTTTCAAAGTATCAGAATTCCCACTCAAAAGAAAGTTGCAAATTCCAAAACATTTTCACTGATTGGACATGAAGCATCAAAAATTATTGCTGAAGAAAAATTCTAAAGTGTAATTTTAACCAACTCAGATGATGTTCCATTTAAACTTTACTTTAAATAACATGGATAAGTCTTGCAATTTAGAAAGCCAAGTCTTAGTTCAGAGTTCTTAGCCGCGCAGTTCTGAGTTACAAAGCCCAATTTCTCAGCCTAAACCCAAGCCAACAGTTATCAGATCTTGGTGTGAAGACTGAAATCCTGAAACGGTAAATTACTGACACTGATGGGGATGAGGGGGTACTCAGGGTTCGGGGATTGTAAATTGTTTTTCATTATGAAGTTCAGGGAGGAAGGAGAGTTGGTTGAATCTTCTACGCAAGCAGATTTACTGCTGGAGAAACATTTCTAAATAACATGTCCATTTTACCAATACTAGAACTGAAAAATTTTGAGCAGCAGTATAAATAACATCATTATATCAGTCCTTCGTATAAAAAGCCTGTTTTGACAGTTAAGTAAACAAACACCAATGATGTGAAGGTATTCTCCCAGGCATCTAACTTTCATCTGAAAAATAAAAGACTTCATCCAAAGCCAGTGAAATTAAATCGATTATTTATCTGAAAGTGGTTTTTTTTGATTATGGCATTAAAGGAGAATAACATTCAAGAAGCATGTGTTTTACCTCAGAGCACTAAATTATTACAGCTAAAAAGAGGAATTTTTTGCATATTGGGTTTCCAATATATAACTGCTAAACTGCTTTTGCTCAATCCATAGGAAAAAGAATAGCATTATTTTAGACAGGAGAGAATACAAAGGGAAGAAAAGCTCCATGTAATCAATACGGTCACAACACTCCTGGCAGTTTCTTTTCTTTCCATTGTTCTTGTGTCAGACACCTTCTGACACGCTCACAATGGTTCTTGGTTACAATGCAGGGGGGAAAATCCCTTACTCAGTGCTGCATACATTACTGTGTAATGTCATATCTTGGTAGAAGAGGAGAAATTAAGACTAGAATTTTCACTGAAGATTTAGGTAGCTTGGTGACAAAATTCCATTAAGAAAAGGCAAGGGGTTATCCCTTTACATGTCTGTGCACATGCCACCACCACAGCCTCCCACTGATGTCTCGCACGCATTTGCCTGCTTGCATAAAGCCTGTGCTCCTGGTTTTGAGCTACAGCACCTAAACTGGAGCCATAAGCAGAGACCTCTAAAGGCAGCTGCCAACCCTGGATTACAGGACAAACACTGTTCTATGATGCTCAGAAGGGTCCCAGCTATTATGTGTTGTGTAGTTTGCTGCAGACCTGGAAATACTGCAGTTTTTCCAGCACAGCAGTTGACTTTTTCAAAGATGTCTGGCTGCTTACTTGAATTAAAGTGAACTTTACAGAATATCACTGAAAGCACCATAAACCAGCAGATTTATTTGGATCTTAGCCTACTGAATGCTATCTGATCTCTCTAAATCTCAGCACTTTTACAGTTCCCTAATAGCCTAGCTTAGGCATAGCACTAACAAAGAAGATTGTACACTTGAACTATCCTATTTAACTAATAAAACAAAGGAAATTAGCAAAGCATAATTAGCTCCAATCTTACTCGAGGTAAGAGAAGGCAATGAGAAGTTATTATTCCAAATGTGGAATATCGAACGGGTGGTTTTACAGCACATCAGATGACATCATTACTCTCTCCAGATATGCATCTAAGTGTTTGCCACATTAATGAGCCACACAGGATGAAGATGCTCCTTTGAGCTCCGTGGAAAGATCAATACAGAGAAGAGATGCTATGCAGGCTCTTTGGTTCATTTGTGGAGAACCAGTCAATTGACTTAAGAATGAGAGTCAAACTTTGACAAAGGAGCTTCATACAACCTTCAGAACCATCATAAACACTGCAAGTATTGCACATTTATCAGGCAAACTATTCTGGATAGGTAATGTCAGAAATTATGAAAAGAGAAACAACTGCTTACAAATCTTCCTTTTAAAGTTGTGTCTCCTATAACAACCTCATGTGAAGACTTCACTGCTAAAAAATTGTCGTGTTTCAGTCTAATGATGAAAGTGAATATATTAATGCTTCAGAGCTGTTAAAGAATCTCCTAGCATTTCACAATTACAGTGATAAAATCTTGGGAAGAAATGGCCTAGAGGAATTACTACAAATGTAGTTTTCCCTGTTGCAAGGAGTCTTCCAAGAGAAGTATTTTGGAGATTTTATTCTTACTCTCCTCATTCAACCATGTGTGCATCTCAAGTCAATGTTTATTTCCAGTGGTAAAGAAAGCTGGGGTTCTATCCTAATAAACGACACAACAGATGTAAGAAGAAACAAATAAATAAAATGACACAACAGACAACTCCATTGACCTGAACTGGATACAGGACCAGTGATAGTAAGAGATGAGGGACTGTAATGGCAAGGACTGGCCTCATTCAGTAGTACTTTGTAGTCACCCTACCACTGTGGAACACTCAAATAAAACTAGGATGTACTGCATGCTTGTTCTTATCATCAGTAACGGGCAACAAAAGAAAATATTCTGTATATTCTCTTTCTTTTGTAGCCTTTCAAAACTACCAAAACAGACATTAAAACACCCAGAAAACCTCAGAAGGGATTTACAGGCTCTATACACATAGTTCCTCAATAATCTCTGTCCTGAAATGCTTAAAAAGAACACAGCAAATCAACACTCAACCAAATCAATGGGATTATTCAGCCAGCTCACCCTCTCCCAAATCAAATACGTCCTGTTTACAGCCATGAAGCAACTCCCCTAGGTGAGCCTGCAAAATGACTATGAGCCCCTGCCTCTCTTTAATGTGCGTTCACAAATACCTCCCTCTTCCTTCCCTGGTCTCATGAGCTCCCCAGGCAGAGCTGAATGTGAACCTGCTGCTCAAAATCTTTAGTGTGCTGAAAAGAGAGCTGTGTTTGCTGTGACACAGGCTCAGCATCAGCAGTAACATCATTCAGATTAATCATTTTTTCAATTCTCTGATAATAAAAGATAATCTGAAACTAAAGAGCAGATTAAAACCAGACTGAAACGAAGTCAGTTTAATCAACTGTAATCACATTCAGAAAGCATGAGCATATTTCATTGGAATCTTTTGAATTGAAGTGGACACGGTTGATTCTGCTTATCACAGATTTTGTTTTGTATCCTTTCTGAGGCTATATAAAAGGTTTATTGTTAAACTGTTATGGTTTTGTTCTCATTAATCTACCCTCATTTGCTTTTTCCAAGCGCAATAATGCTTTTGATTTGAAGGGTCATATTCAAATGCCACTATCCCAAGGACTAAACGGAGAAACCTTAAGCACAGGCCAACGTATCACTGGGATTTGCAGAACCTTCTGTAAAGTAAATAAGGCCCTTGTGGCTTATCAGTCGTTGGTGTGTTCAGCTCCCTAAACTAAGAGAATTGAGGGGATTAGTTAGAGGAGAAATGAAATGTACCTAATTAATTCCCTAGATCCCTGCAGATTATATGGCATGTTCGGAACAGCAGGAAATTGTGACTGAAATTAAAAATACATACCTACAGCAGCGATGCTGAGAAATGCAGCCTTTTCTCCTACTACTACAATATCACTGATTTATTAATAAGGACCATTACATTTCACCATTTTTTAATAATTTTATAATAAATTTTCCTGTCACACTTTTTTTTAAAAAGTACATAAAAGGAATATTATGGCAGTTTCAATTTGCCAAAGTGTGAAATAAAGTTTATATTTCAGCTCCTCATTCCAACCCGCTTTGGAAGAAGTGCCTTAGCTGTCTCTATAAGAATAGAGAAGAAGAATAATAATAATATAAGAATATATTCTTACTTCATAGCAGGGAAGAAAAAATGCGCTGTTTACAGAGCATATAACAGAACTTTTCAAAAGTTATTCAAAGATTACAGAAATATTTCTCTGAATTCATGCAAATGTCTTCAGAGTTCTGCTATTATTTATCTTTTCAAACTGCATAAATTGAAACTAATACAGATGTTTCTGCAGGTCCAGTCACTTTTACAGAAATGTTTGCCAGGTGCTTCTGCCTGTGTCAATTACAGATTCCCTGTGTTTTCCGAATATGGAGTATAATAAAGAGCTCTCCTTGTTTGTCCATTCTTTTCTGTGGTCCTTTCACATGCTCTCATCCATGGAATTGAATATCCACTAGGGATGAAATTTATTTTTCTGTGGGAGCCCTTCACAATAGCACCGCCAGTAGGTAGAAATATTTAAAAGTAGAATTTCAAAGAAAGGGGTCTTAACGAAAGAGGAGCTAAAGAGGAACATTTGCACTCCACTCACTGCCAAACTACGGAACAGCACGGAGAAGGGATGGAGAATGTAAAAGCAGCTCTGGGAAACACTGGGAGAAACAGCCACAGATAGACAGGAAATCAAGTACTTTTTCATACATTCTGTAAACAAGAAAGGTAATCTGAACTCGCCACAGGGAAGGACAGACAGGGATTCAACAAAACCACTGTGTGAAAATCACTCAACTACATCAGTTCCCATAGGACAAAATGATTCAATTTGCAATCCATCAATCATTTGCCATAATCATGGAAGTAAGTACATCATAATAGAGGGCTGTCACAGGATCAATGTCTTCTATTTTTAAAATAAACATTTTGGGATTCCTCCAGTATTATTTTCCTTAAAAAAGATTATTGTAAAATAAATAATTGGTTTTACTACAGCATTTCAGTGTCAGCAGGAAACCATTGCTTTGTGACTTTATTTCAACAACATTATGTCTAAAAAAAAAAAAAACCAGTTGAGTAGTTGTGGATGTGTCTGTCACATTCCATTTACCTGACCCTACCTACCAGTGACTCCATAAGAGCCACTGGCTGACAAATAATTTCACAAAAACACAGCAAACTAACACTATGCAATTGTCTTCACCTACAGATTTCTGGACTTTTTCTATTTTAGAATATCACTCATATAAGACCTAAACACTTCTTAAAAATATCTAAAAATGTACAATTAATAAGCTACTTCTATTTTGCATCTCAACTAAAGCTTGCTGTGGAGTAGAAAGGTATCTGTTTGAGACTTTTTCATAAGGATTATGAAGCATTTGATTACAAACATCAACAAGAATATAGAAAACCTATACAATGGAAAATCCTTTCCCAGTTTCCTTTCTCTAGTATCACTACAATTCAGTAGTTTCAATCCCTTGAAGCGCATGCCCACATTGTCTCCATTTTTGAGAAACATTGAATTACTCAAGTTTTTTTCCCAGTTTAATTCCTCAATAAACTGAAAAATAATCTGTGTTAAATTAATTTAAAACTGTCACATGCTAGCAGATTTCATGTGCTACTCAGAATTTTTATCTCCTGGAACATCTAAGATTAATTTGTAACCCAAACTGAAACTCAAAGCACCTCAAAAAGCTCAAGAAATTTAGGTATCATACCTGAGCCTATAAACCAGAAAGGAAAAGTATGTGGGATCCTGCCTATAACCAGCTCTTGCCAGTGGCAGACAGAAACTCTAGAAGATTTATCCATTGTGAGAGATGGAGTTACAAGTCAAGTTCCTCAAAAATGGAATTCTCAGGTTTGGTTTGTTCGTTCAGGGTAGAAGCCTGAATTCTATGCTGTAATTCAGTTCTTGGCAGGTACTGCCTTTCATTCACCTTCAGTTCAGTCACTTGAAGTCAGAGCTGTTCACGTACCAGGCCAGGCCCACAATTTCATACACCTCTAGATCCTCTCAATGAACTGTTTGCAGAAACTTGCTTAAGCATCTGCTTAGCTCTCATAAAGCACCTTTAGACATACCAGGCTGAGCCAACCATCTCCTAGAAATCTGCATAATAATTTAACAGTGTAAATGTTTCCAAAGAGAAATATATGTAGTATGACCAAAGTATTATGCAAATGTTGTTTTTACAATGATTTAGCTCTGCTATAATATCTTATGCTATTATACAAGCAGTGCATCAAGCCATGTCATTGCTGACAAAGGCAGGCAGGAGCTGGACCAGATACCCTGCAGCCTCAGCCTGAATGTATGGATGCCTTGGGGGCACACTACCCATTAATTTAAAATTCTGAAACTAATTATGTATGTCAGGGTGACCTCTTTCTAATCTACATTCATCACAGAACACAAGCCTTCTGTCTCTGTTGTTCCCATAATAAAAAAGCTGCTGATAGACTTATATAATTGACTGTATCTGAAGTGGACTCCTACCATGGTGCTACATTCAAATTGTATGTAATCCCATCTGAATAAAGATAAACAAAAATAATCCAGCTATCTCAAGTAATTAACTTCTAAGGTTACATAGTAACATTGGAAAAAATTATTACCCATAATCTTAAAAACAGTGTAACAGAGTACATAGAAGTCACATTCATTGCTGAGCTACCAAGAAATTATTTGCAACATTTAAAAATGTATGTAGCATAATACATAGTCACTTCTATTTATTTATCTCACAAATAGCTTCACATGTTCAAGACACATTGATGAAATATGCACCTATAGGCCCCTCAATCTGACAGCGAGATTTTTAGAGATGCCTAAAAGAATTAAGTACTCAATTATGACTGATTTCTAAAGGAAACAATACCTAAATGTCATTGAATTAAAAAAAAAAAAAGCAAGTATGGTAGAGCTTTCATCCTCTGCTGCACATCTACGCACACTACAATGAAAAACAAACAAAAAAAGAGGTGCTGCTGCCTTCTTCTCCAGCCTACCTTGGAGAACTCCTTAGTCACATTGCTTTAGAGAAATCAGACTTACAGTCCATTCAAATGCCCAGCTTAGAACACTAACAAGATCAAATCCCAACAACTTTAAGTTCACTTTTCTTTGGCATTGTGATTTCAGTGAGGCTAGTGACTGAGGGAATTCCAGTTGACTTGGCAATAATTTAGACAGTGGTTCTGAGAGCTTCAAGCTCTGTAGACCTGCTCACTTTTGGGAGCAGTCCCACAATCTCAAGCCAAGTGACTCAGACACATAACAGCCTTTATAGGATCATGTTTCTTCTGAAGATCTTTAAACCCCCAAATAACTTCACTGTATTGCATGTGTGAACAGCAAAATGAAACTGAAAGATCATCATTAAAGGGAGATTGATCTCTGAAATATCCTGGCTCAACAAGCACACATACTCCAAGGAGACCTCTAAGCTGCAGCACAGGCAGAGACACAGAATGCAATAAGCAATCAAAAGCAAACTTCATAATAATGATGTCAAGAGACATAGCAGATACATCCTTTTTGAAGCATGTTCAATTTCTAGTGCTCAGGAACAGAGAGCTTAGTGAGGCAAGAATTCATCTGTTTTTCCTCTTAGAAAGCAACTATGAGTGCAGCTACACTACAGAAAACTGGAATAACACATTAAAAGATGTGAACAAGATCCAGCTTAAAAGTCAAAAGTACCTTTATACTTGGAAATTAATATTAACTTCTATTACCAGGAGTGCATCAGATGTCCGAAACATCACAAAAGCTGCAGTCTATTCCGTCCATATAAATGAGCTGCAATGAGGAAAGGAGATGGTAAATGCATTAACTGATCCGTGTGATATTATACCATAAATATTTGATTTAATCAGTAACAAACATTAATTTAACATTTAATCATCAGTTAAAAATATTAGCATTTTTAATAAGTAGGTCGGTGTGAGCTCCTGTGATACATATCTGAGTTGTACGTGTAAAACAGCTGTACACTTGAACCAAACCAAAGCTTTCACACTTCTATGTGTATCTTATTTACCAAACCAACTCTGCTCTGCAGTAACGTTACTCAGTTTCCCTCTTGCTTGCATTTCTTAACCTTACTGATTTCCCCAGTATTTATTTATGCTAATAATGGAATATTAAGAGTTCTTTTTTTCACTAGAATGCATTAATTTGCACTGTGGAGTGCTCCATTAGAATCCATTTCCTCCAAAAATGATGGATATTCACTTTTTAAATGCTTCATGCTTTTCTAGAAGAGGCACTTCAGACTAACAGGTTATTTGGCTCAGGTAAAATGTAGCTGGATGAAGTTGTATGGATCTTTCACAGAGCACATTACACCATGTACCAGCCACCTGTGGGGGATCCAGCTCACAGCTGTTAAATAACTCTCAGAGGTCTAAGGACCTATGTACACTACTTCAGCTAAAGATGAGAGGGTTTTGACCTCATTTTCTCCAATAAATGCACACACATCCTTTCCAAATAAAGCTTTTCCCTGGATAAATTTTGTACGTGGGAGAACAAGCACGTCACCTTATGCACTGCTGGGAGGATCCAAATGCTACAGTGACAGATGCAGTGTAAGGGTTAGGACAGAATAAAATCCACAGCACAGAACATCTTCCTATAGTCCTTAAAACTGGGCAAAACACTACTTTACAACAGAGGTTACTTTTCATGCAGTTTAGCTGCCTATTTTGCCCATTTGAAATGTCACTCACTAGCATTCTAAGAAAACATGAACCCATTATGTTTACTGAAAAACTCATGTGAACTTTACTGAATGCAAAGCTGAGCTCCTGTAACGATACTACTACATGGGACTAGTGAATCTGGGTTTACAAAATTCCCTACTGAGCTTCAGAAGAAAACACGAAAGACAAGTTACTTTGCCAAAGACTGGTATTATGCCCTCCCTGAAAGGAGGTTCTCTGTAGAAGGCACTTTTGATATTTCATATTTACTGGTCTCTCCAAAATCAAAAAACACACCATTTCAGGAAACATTCACAAAATACCAAGTACTACAAAAACTGAGAAAGTATTTCTTCAAAAGACCAGTCAGCTTATCTAATACTTACTGTTTATTTTCTTTGTGTTCTTACTATAGCTTCCACAAAAGATGGCATTTCTTTGTGAGATTGTAGTACTTTATTTTTTAGACTTCCTACGTGCAAACTCACCCTTTTCTCAAGGAACAGTTTTACCTTCTTTGTGCATCTGTTTGCTTGCAGCAGGATTGATGCCCTACGGTTTAGCTTTCACATTTTTCAAAATTCTGTATCCTAGTGTGTAACTCTGAACTGTCCTGTAGCCTGTTAGCTGCTTGTCTCGGTGTTGAAGACAAAACTTCAGGAGGAAACGCTCGGGAGTGAGTGTCTCCTCCACCGGGAAAGGGCCTCTCCCTTTCCACTGCCAATGAGGCCAACTGATGACAGCAGGTGAGAGTGGAAAAAAAACCTGTTTATTATCACAAAACAAAAAAAAACAGGGTAGAACACAGAAAAAAACTCAAAATACAACAAATGCCCAAAGCAGGGGAAAAAAAAACCACACGGGCTGACAACTAGTCCCCCCAATCTCTGGGAAGGGGAAGTCCCCGCAGCAGCTGGAGCAGGGCAGATGGAACAAAACCTGCTGGTCCTCTGGCACTGATCCTCCTCCTCCTCCCAGTAGGCGAAGCGGTTCAGCGTTCCTCGGGTTCGGACCAGCCGGGGCCACCACCCAGGCTCCCTGGATCGGACAGAAGGGAAGTAAAAGAAAACAAAACCTTTCTCCCAGCTAGAGGGAACAAAAAAACCCCAAAAGAGCAGTGCAGCGTCCCCGGTGCACCCACTCCCTGGCACAGCCAGGACCGCTGGAGCCCAGAGCCGCTGGGCCCCGCTGTTGAACCGACCCGCGCCTGGGGTCCGGCGGCTCCGGCCCTGCCCCCCGGTAAAGGTACAGCATCTTTGGGCATTAAACAGATGGTTAAGGAATAAAGAAGTCTTATAACATCACCCCAGGACACTGCTGTTCTCTCATGCTAAGGTAGACGCAACAAAGCTTCTCCAGGCTTGCTCTTCAAGGACACCCAGACCGTCCTAGGCCCAAAATGTGTAACCCAGCACCTTGAGAAGGGAGGCAAGCTGAGGGGTGGTTACATTATTAGCTAAAGTTTAATTGGCTAATTAATGCTGATATGCAAATGGCCCAAACCTATAACAGTGTGAAGAACTCGTGACTCGTTGTCCATCTTAGGTGTCGCCTTTGGCCTGCCCAGGGTGTGCCTATGAAGGCCTTTTGAATAAACATCCACCTTTGTTCCCTTACCCTGTCTGGTCTCTGTTTCCAGGTTGGCCTTTTAGGTATCAGGATGTGTGTGTGAGTGCGTGTTTGTGCATGTGTAAACAACATAAAAATTTCCATTCAGAATGACACATTTTCATTTCTTTCATTATTGACAAAAACATTTCTAAGGAAAGATGCAAGCAAACGGTCCATTTGTCTGTGAGAGATTTTTCAAGTAATGGCTAAAGAACAGAGCCACTCAAATCTTACAGACCTCTAAGATGTGCAGCTCCAGAACTGAAGTTTTGTTCTCATATTGCAGAGCTTAGCTGGCAATCAAGAAGCTGAAATTCCAGACTGCAACATATTCACATACCACAACAGACCTCCCAGTCTTCTGTCTGTCATTTGGACATCACTGTCCCTGCTGAAGCTCTCAGGCATTTTCTGATACACCAGACAGGTTCTAGTATATAAATAACCTTATTACAACAATAATAGGTTGGCTCCCTTCTTGTGAACAACAGTTGTGAAAAATTCATTAGTTACACAACGGGAATGTCATGAGCACACAATCGTTTTACTTTATTAACCTGTTTCTACGTTAGCAATTCTGGTGTAATATAAGTGATGTCCCCATTCGAGTAGTAAATCACCTTTTCACTAATGCAGCAAGAAAGCCATCAATATGAAAATTGCTTATTCTGAATCACATTAGTTAATGTACTTATCATGCTATCTAGGGCTTAATTTTAACCTATGCATTGAGCAACCTGTGAAGCAGCACCTTCCAGGGTATCACCATCCCAATGTTCCCTCAGTGACTTTTATCATTCTTTTGTCAAGAGCTTTGAATCATTTTTTAACACTGCACAAAGCCCACATTTTTTTCCAGGTAATCTATCTATTTTACATGCACAGCGTTGCATTTAGGAAACCCCAAAGTGCACCTATCTCTCATCATAGGCAAGAGATTCAGGAATGAAAGTCACCTTGAAACTTGCTAGAATTTGAGGTCCCAAGTAATTTGAATTATTTTTACAACCTTTTTTTTTTAAACTAAATACATTTAGCATCTGTGCTCAGCATAGCATTCAATCAAGGGCACCTATTGGCAGCCCCAAAGCCTCTCTTAACAGTAATTAACTTCCAGTTCTCAACTTGACATTACAGCAATGTTTTTGCTAGATGTACCATGACATATGATAGCTCTGTAATCCCCTTCCACAACCAGTCCCTCATTACTTGCCCAGAAACAGTCTTATAGTTTTGGGGCTGTGTAATGTGAATACATGGAAATAATAGAATGAACTCTTCACTTAATGTCTCTTCATCTCCCAATACTTACATATCTTTTCAGCACATACTAGTACACGCCAATGGGTCTGAACCAGTAACCTTTTTTTAGTATAAAGAACAGGATTCTTTTACTGACCTACTTTAAAACATGAGAACATATCTGTTCTGACAAGAATTTTCTCCTAGTTATCACTACCCTTGGGGAAAGAGCATGGTAAGTCAGAACTTTACCATCCACTGCATGGCAAGAAGGCATCTAATCTTTCAGAAGTTTTGTCTGGTTCAGGAGGCAAGTTTTTAATATGGTCTGTGGCAATGACAACACCCATGAACTGCAGACAGGACTAATCTGGACTTTATTGTATGCCCACCAAGCTATCCAGAGCTTCTTTGTTCTCAAAGATTTCCGTTTTCTTCTTATTATTCCCCTGTTCTCACTAACATGATGCCCAATAACATCTTAAATGAGGTTTGCATTGACTTCCAAAGCAGTGAGAAGTGAAAAATAAACATACTGAAAAAATAAAGTGCCAAGCACCGTGACCATCAGGCATTTGCATTAAGTTGTAGTTTTGAGACAAGAGAGTCATCATCAGGAAATGAAACTTCTGAACAAACCTCTCTACACAACTGACCTGTTGCGATTAGAATTCACTGCTGAGTCTATACACTTATTTCTTGGGACTCCTTCCTGAAGTTCAAAGTTACATTTCTTAGCGCAAACCTTAAGAGCATTCAGAAGTGGTTACAAAGCTGTGTCAGTCCCTTTATCCATCCCATTGATGATATATCAGCAAGCTGCAACTCACTTTCAAACTGTCACAAGAAGTTCAACAGCAGTTAAAGAATTTTCTATAGCACCTCTCTATAGCATTGGCACTTCTTTTGTGCAAACTTCTTAACTAATTGAAGCTAGGAACTACATAACTACCTTTTTCTCCATTTGGAAGTGACTGATGATTCCTGAAGAAATTACTGCTATGGCCCTTGACAGAAAGTAACAAAATGGGGATTTTGTCTTTTTCTTAGAATGGACAGTTCTTTAGAAGTTCTAGTGTAACTTTATTTAAACCCTTTTGAGTGGAATCTTTCCATCTCCTACAGGCAGAGACTGTTCCTACCTTTTTCTTTCAGTGTCAGAGGAAGGGCTTTGCCACATGCCCATCTGTGGCAGTCAGGGATAACTCCGGGTTTGTCCGGGATGGGTGCACAGCCTTGCAGAACAGAACAGCTAATCCTGGGTTGTGACTGATCCAGCTCCATCAATAACTTACACCTCCTCCTGTGAATACAGAGCCAATGCCATGCTCAATGGATGCCTATGGTTGTCTCATTGAAGACTGTGCACTGATGCTTAAAGTTGTGCTAAGTTTGAACTGATTGGCAGAAACCAATCTCACCAAAAGTCTGTCCTCACTTGCTTCTGCTTAGTCATTAGCTTAATTACTATCAGTCAAATAGCATCTCATGGAGACCACACTTTTGCAGGAACCAAGTGATGGGAAAAGACATGTCCCTACTGATGCTGTAATAAATCTGCTATTTAAACGTTAAGAAGCTGCAGAAGAACCCATGTGTTTCATGGTGATTACACAGGGAGCTGTGGATCACGTGGATTACACATGGACATACACAAGGAGCTGCTTTACTACCGGGATTTCATCATCTAAGCCTGACTTTGCACTCCAACCTTACAGTGTATCTGTACCTTTGCACTGTAGGAGATGACAGCAGTAACATCCGCTTCCACACCTCACATTTGAACAAATCAAAAGAAAAGCCAAGACTTTGAAAAAATTCAAAATCTTTGTATCACTAGTAAGTTAAGCAGAGGATTTAGTACATATTGTAGGCAACCTGTACACTAATAAATTATACCACATATTATACTTTCTCAAGCTGCATATTCTGCTGTAGGGGCTTGGTGTGAGAGCTAATTACCAATTTTTCCCTTTGTCCAAGAGAGAGTAAGCCATTAAAAAAAATAATTTCTTGTGCTAATTTAAAATGGTTTGAGTAGACTTACAAGTTGATTTGCAGTAGATTTTTTTTTAAATAATTTTATTCTTAAGATTCCCCCAAACAATGTATTTTTTCTTGTAATCCACTATTTGTGATTCTGGGTGGACCGCATTATAAATGTAGCAATAATCACATATTTGGTATAGCCTGCTCACACAATATAATGCAGGTAGGAGCACAGGAAAATAGGTCACTAGAGCTTATCGATGTGCAGCTGTCAAACCTTTTATTCATCTCAAGGTTTGGTGGTTTCTGGACAAATGCACTATGATTGAAATCCCATTGCAGAAGTAAAGCTTTCAAGGTGAAATAGTATTTCATTTTCATTATCATGAAAGAAAAGAAGAAGAAATGTCTGCAGTAGCAGAATACCACAGCAATATGTTAAGACTGGAAATTCTGCAACATTGTTAAGTGTAAATAGAATGGTGTTCATGGCTGTATTTTCTTTCCCCCAATCCCCATTTCTTTCCTTTTCTTTCTCTGCACTCTTCCAGTAAACAGAAGTTATAAACAAGAAATGCTGCACCAAAAAGATGTGCTTTTGAGACATTACTCACAATATCACTGCCTTCTCTGGAAAAAAAAGCCACCGCTTTGTCTCAGGCACTTTACAAAGAAAGGCAGAAAATGGCAAAATAACCTTATTGTTACATATTAAGCAAACAATATTTTTACATATTAAAGAACAAAATCCCAACGTTTTGTCTGGTGGTATAAATCAACTCTCTCCTGGAAGAAGGCTGCCCTCTGTCCTTAATCCTATGAATTTGTCACAGCACCATTTCCAGCGCTGGTTTTCCAAACACGAAAAGAAACAGCTGAGTCTCTAGTGCAGCAGGACAGCAGGACTCTCACTGCCAGCCCTCTCTGCCCCTTCCACTTGGGTTAGCAGGGGCCTCTGGAGCTGTCAGGAGCAGCACTGCCAGGCAACACCTATTTCATTACCAGATCTACCCATCAGGGCTCTGTACTGCAGCAATCAAACAAGTGAGTGTGAGTGTGGGGTGAAAATAACCAGCCACTCCCAGCACTGCCCAGAACAAAGTGGGGATGGCCATGGAGTGAACCATACAAACGATGTAGGCACTGAATAAAGGATTTTAATGACTTGTAAAGATGGTAAGATATGGCCATGTGGGAGGGAACAGCAATCATTACCATCCAAATTTTGGAAGCATAACCATTAGGAACAGAAAAGGAGGCAATGCAAAGGGCAGCAGGTTTAGATGAAAATCCTTCCCAGGGGTGGTGCCCCCACTCAGATCTAACGGGAACAGGTCAAGCACTACATAGGGCAGGCACAGTAAGCCTGTGCCAGCTGATGTCAGGAACACATAAAGGTCCCCATTTCATTAAGCAGAAAAGAGTTTATTTAGTAGTACAGAGTGTGGCCTCAAGGATCTCTGACTGGAAGCCACCCTGGCCATCTGCAGTCAGACACAGGTGGCTTTCTGGCATGGACTTTCCTGCTGTCCCTGTTCAGCAGCAAAGAAATGAATGTTGGCACTGCAAAAACAGCTTGAAAGAGGCCTGAAAGCAAGGTGGTCTTGCTCAGGGCCTTGAGGTCTTGCTTGGCCCAGGGTCTTGCTCAGAGCCTCATGGTACAAACACCTGATCGCAGCCTGCTTACTTAGGTTTTTTTTAATTCACTTATCAGTGTAATTTTCTTCCTCTGTCCTTACTATCTCTCGATTTATTTTTGCACATTTTACTCCTTAGGTGAGTTTGGCATCTCACTAGAGAGAGGAAGAGAACAGTAACGAGGGCAGCGCTGCACCAACCTCAATACAGGGCTCTGGCATGAGGAAACTGTTCAAAATGGTGTGCAAAAGCCTGGGAGCATGTGAGCTGGAAATATTCACGTAGGCAGCAGTGAGTGCCCCAGACATTACATTTCTTGGCTGTAACCAACACTTTACGTGGCAAGCAGATGTTTACTGCTATACAGGAAAAAGGAAAAAAACCCTAATTTTTATCCTTTCCATCAAACAGTGAGAGCTCTACAGTATCACTGCACTATATTATTAATGCACAGAGATGAACTGCTTGATGTTGCAACTAAACATCAGTGTTTCATTGATCTTTGAAAAGTAAAATGCTTAAAAAGCCAACAAACTGCATCTCCATCACACAACAAACAGCCCTGTTCCTAGGAAAGTTTGTCTCTTACCCCTTAGATACATGGTAAAGGGTAAGCTTAAAACATCTGCTGCAAGATTGGCTTCAGAGAAATCTAATTAACACTATGCCCAGGAATGATGATAGCAAATGCATCCTGGATAAAGTCACAGACAGGAGATCACTTTGTTACGCCAACACAATTTTTTGGAAAGAAAAAGATTTGGGAAAGTCTCCACTGAAAAAAATCATATAACATTAAAATGACAAATTATGGCAAAGGAAGGAGAGAAACACATCTCACGTAAGAAAAACCAAAACTGCACAAGAGAAAAAGAAGCTGAGAGGAAGGATCCCATCCTCATTTACACTGGACCTTGCAGCTATGAAGGTCAATATATTAAAAAATGGCTGCAGACATTGTAGTGAACAGAGCAGTGCCCTGAGCTGTTATGAATGTTTTAGAGCTTGTTGAAGGTGTTGACTGTAATTAAAGCCCAAATAATGGCCCCAGAATACTGAGAGCTGATACCATTGTCTTTTCTGTTTGCATTCAGCAGCAAACCAGCAGCTTGGAATCTCAATAACTTCATTACTGACGCGGTCTAGGATAAGTTCCCTGCCATCTACAATCAACTCCTCTGTCACCTAAACAAGAAGGAATGCAGCACTTTTCTTTCTAAATATTGCCATCTTACAGCTTTGCAGTTCCCTTAAAAACAAACTCAGACCTGGTTTTGGGTACAAGTGAATAACTCTCATTATTGTATGTATGGCCTATGTTTTACAGTGATTTTCACTTTATTGATTGGCATTGTCCAAATCTATTTCACTGCTTCCCCGAAGGACTGAACTCACAGAGGGAGATCAACAAAAAATATCAAGTTCATCATGTTTAGAACTGTTTCTCAGCATCTGTGCTGCCTGTCTCTGCAATGACCTCTCACTGATAGCTTTTCAGAATCATTTTCAGAATGACTGAAGAGAAGGAATGGCAGCCAGGTTTGCTCTAAGTTTTGTGATAGGTGTCTGAGAGATTAATGTTTTGATTAAAAGAACCTTGATTGAATTTTCTAATAGAAAATTGTTCATAAGCACATATGCCCCTTAGTTTTGGATCCTAGGTTGGTTTTCTTGCTTACAGAGACACTGTATGTAGAGGGAAAGAAGAGAACAGAGACAGCAAACCCAGGCAGTGCTCAGGCGTGCCGTGGTTAAATGGTAGGTGGCAGCACAAAACAGACTGTCGGGCTCAGGCTCCGTGTTCATTTTAGTGCCAGTTTGGACAACAGTTTTCCTCCTTGATCACAGTTCACAGGTTCCCATAAATAAATGGTGACTTCATTGTACTGTCCACTAAATATTTCACTTGTGACAGGTCACGTTTCTGGAATGAAAACAGATATGACACAGATCGCGAATGTTGCTCATTCATTTTGACTTACAATTAAAAAATTGTCACTTCGGCGTCATTAAATGGTTCCAAGGAGACTGATTTTTTTTTCAGGGTTCTTTTTGGTTTTGGTTTATTTTTTGTTTGTTTTTTTTTTTTAAAGTAGAGACATACATTAGAGCAATCTTTTGATCACATATTTATGGAGTAAGTAGTGTTTCGAGTGGGTAGAGAGGAAGCTGGCAATAAGGCTTCCCAAATTTTACTTTTAAGCTAAGCCATTGATCTCTATGTTGCTTTTGGCAAGTCACTTTTTGTGTTAGACTTGATCTAAGCATAATATACTGTAAATAATGCAGGTGTGCTGAAGTCTATTAAATCTCTCTAAATCATATTGAGGGATTTAAGCAAAGAAGAGACGCAAACACCCCTGTAGTGGGAGGGATATAAAATCCCAACTGGAGTAGAAAACTTAGTACTGTCTTTATTAAGGTTTCAAGGGTCAGTCTCAAAACACGCAATTTTCAATTATCATTCACATACTTCGTGTATCTCCTTGATTTCTTTTCATTAAAACATTTCCTTCAGACACTGACAAAATGACAGATTCTGTTAAGTATTAAAGGTAAGGGCAGCTGCACTATTTTTTTTAATTTTTTTTTTTTTCAGTTTCATGCCAAATTTTTCCATCAACTTCAATCCTGAATAGTTCCTTTATGTGATGATTTTGCATTCACTTTGAACCGAGAAAAATGAGACTGTGCAGTTTAAAAGAGTGACGAAGCAAGCTTTTGATACAGAAATTTGAATAGTTCTACAACCGTTACTTAGCTTTCATTTTAGTATCCTGAGATGGGATGGAAGCAGACATCCCATCTCCAGCATCCCATAATTGCTACAAAAATGAAGGCAGAAGGCTATTTTCAGTTGGTAATTTCTCTGCTGCTTATGTGTAATAGCAGTAGAAAAGAGATTAAGTTATCTATCAGCCTTGGAAGGATTCTCCATGCTCATGAGACAGTAAGAAAGAAGCCTTTGAGATGTTAAATCAAATACAGACATTGCCAAAGAGGAAGGAAGCCAAGTATCGGTAAAATACACACGGGTAGACAAAGGAAGCGAGTATACTGGAGAGCTCTGAAATGACTAAAAACCCTTGGATTTGCTGTTGAGGAAATACAGGCTAAGAAGGTATTTAAAAAGGGATGCAGGGTGAAAAAAATGCAGAGAAAAAGGAAAAACATGGGGACAATGTGTCGTGAGTGAAGGAAGAGAACAAGGAGCAGATAGAATTTTAAGCAAGAAGCAAATGCTGAAAAAGAGGGCTGACAACAGTGTGTCAAATAAGCAGAGACAGAAAAAAAGGAGAAAGAGGAGTAAAATTGAATACACAAAGCATTGTTCTCTTTCAAATCCTTTCAGTTTCCTGATTCAACTGTTCTGATATTTATTCTTCACACCTCTAATCATCCATATACTCACCCTTTCTACAACATTTAGCAAGAGTCCTTCCACATTCCGCTCTTCTTCTGTCCCCTATGCTCTCCAATGTTTCCTCCACAAACACAACCCATGCTTTATCTATGATGTCTTGTCATTCTTCTCTGCACTCCAGATCTACCCCTGCTCAAACTAAAAGAGTGAGCTTCATCTCTGACCTGTCCTCTTACCTAAATAACTGGGACAGAGACCTTAAACCCTCATTCACCCCTAACATCTTCCCTTCTCCCTCCCATGAAACAAAGTATCTACAATCTTCCCAGCATTCCTTTTCCATCCTCTCCTTGGGGCTCAGGCTGTTCTTCAGACATCCAACCTCTCTAATACCTCACTTCCAGAGCACGCCAAACCCTTACAGAGCTTTTCTGTACGACATGCAAGATATATATGTAATTATGCCAGCTTTCATACCAGTCTCTGAAAACACCATTTCCCAAACTTAAGGGTGTGTAGGAAAAACAGTTTCTTAAGGCACCTCCTCCCTTTCCTGTTACCTCAAACCTGAGCTGCTCATCTCCATGTTCAAAGCCCTTCTAACCTTCTATCTTGCTTGACTCTTACTGAATATCAGGAGGTCAACCCCCACCAAAGGTTAGACCATGACCCCAGAATCTTGTATCTGCTTGTTACATTTTTAAAAAGCACTTTCTCCCCAGCCGCTCTAACACAGGGAAGATATCCCATAAATATCCACAAAATTATTCCATTATAGATCTTCAACAGCTCTTTAAATCATACTATGATGCCCACAAAAGTTTTAACAATCCGTAAGTCACTTGTTTGATAAGTACACAGCCAGCTAATAATGTCTCTGCACATCTAAATCTGTTGTATCCTGTCAAATACTTAAAGGAGAAGATTTTTTGATCTGTGTGCACACCATGTCTGGCTTATATCTGAATTTCCAAATGGTAGTACACAGAGCCTCAGTTCCTATGTGCTATTGTTAAACATACAAACTGGTACTTTAGTAAATCATGCAAGCATAAAGCCCTGGAACAGCTAGAATGAGGGCCTTGTCAATGAAGCCAAAATTGAAACCACTGGCTCCAAAACCTGGACTTTTACAACAGCTCTATCACTGTCAGTGTAAGTCCTGAAAAAGAAGCTATGACTGAATTTATTGGGAAGCGCTAATGAATTGTAGCACAAAACACAGAGACAGGAACAAAGCTTGTTGGTATCATTTGTATGTGATTAAACTAACATCAATGCTTATAAGAAATTAGTATTTTCTGCCTATCGCATGTTTATAATTCTTTCTCTTGCTAAAACAGGAAATGTGAAACCACCTGAATTCTAATTTGGAGCAGAAAGTATTTCAGGGAGATCTGCTCTGTTTTTAAAATATCAAAAGTATGCAGAATTCTTTAATTAAATCAAGATTTAATACAAACAAATGAACAAAAATATTAAAGATTCTAGGGCTTCAGTCACGCTCAGCTGACCAGAGATTCACTTATTTACCACACTTTGACATACGCTTGATTCCTCAAAGCCATATTTTAAAATAAGTGATAAGTCTGAAGAACCCCAGCGTTCTAAATGAAATCATTATTCTGCAGACTGAACCTGATGCTGAGGTAATGTAGAGTCTGACCTCTCCAAATAAATCTCTCTTAATAAATGCTCCTCTCTACTCTCAGGAACAGCAGAAGTCTCTAAGGCAGCAACAAAGTAGAAACAAGGGCAAGATGCAATAGTGAAGCAAGAGGCAACGTGATTTAAAGGTGAAAGGATTTGGACATGACCCTACTGGGCAAAAGGAGGCAGAGAGTCTACATCTTTCATGAGTGCCCAGGGCATCTTGTTTGCAGTCTGGACCTCTGGTGAACAGCTCACTGCAATTCCTGTCTTCTATTTTTGAATTTTATCAACTTGATTTTTATGTCAATGAGACAAGAGGTACACTGGTTGCTGTACATCAATTTACAGCAGGGAATTACCGTTATGTATACCAGACATTCATAATACCACTAGAGGAGCTATTATTTTTACCACAATCAGTAAGTTTTAATTCCCAGTTATAAAGAAGACTCCTTTTAAAAAGTTAGTGTAAATTTAAAACCAAATAACTCCACAAAGACCCTTCTTTTGGTAGGATGACGCCTAATTTTTCGAGTAAACCAGAGATAAAGGATTGCAGCAGAGGTGAGACAGAAACGATGTTAATAACTTAACTGAAATGACGATTAAATAAAGGGGCACAGCAGGGGAGCCATCCAGAGTCTACGGGGCAGCACTAAGAACACACTTAGGACACTTTGTTGGAGTTCTTAAACAAATTGCACCACTTACTGAGTCCAGGGAAAGATCCTTTCACTTGTAATAGGCTGTAATGGCTCCTCCTTTGTTAGTCTGAGCATTCCAGACAAAGGAACTCCAGTGAGACACTGGTTCTGCTTGGACACCTGTAGAGGTAATAGCATTCAATGACACATCTTCTGAGTGACAGGCCCAACACAAAAAGACTTTTCAATTGCATCTGAGATGAGGTTAAGATACACACACAAAATCCCACCCAGCAGAAATGCTGACAGAGAAGCACAGCAGAAAAGCAACTTGCTCACACAGTTTAAACCCCAGGACTATGTAGTTACTGTGAGATTTCAAAATGATGCCCTCTGCTTAAAGTCATGCCAATTCTTCTAGAAGATATCTGCTCTCCAGACTAGTAGCAGTTATACACCAGTGAGGCCCCATAGTGGCTGTTTACTCGTTTTTACTTCAGAGTTTACTGAGTTCACACTTACAGAAAATTCTGGATGGACTTTCTTTTCCTCCTTCAAACACTGAAAAAATTCTTTAACAGTTTGCATACAAGTCCACTGCAGTCTCCTCTAGAAGTCCTCCTAGAGAAAATATATAAATAAAAGTTCTTGTGTGTTTGGTAACTTTACTCCTATAGAGGACAAGAGACCTATGCTGAGGTAATACTCCAGTTATGCATTCCTAGGTAATGAGCTTTATTGCTCAGGATCAATTTTCCATTAATAGCATTCAGTGCTCCATCCAACTTTCAAATTCATTTCATCTGTGAACCTGGGGTGTTCTGATGTTGCTTCTTAAACTACTGGAATGTAATGTCAACACAACACAGAAAAAAATTATAGCAGCAAGAATTTTAATGACCAAAATGATGCTTATTGGAGGATTTTAAGGCAGCTTAATGGCAAGTAGGCAGCCCAAATTCAGATGACAATTAAAATAAATAAATAAATAAGTGAAAAATAAAAACAGATGTTTCTGCTCTTTCTACCTTAGCCATTAAGTCAGTAAGACAAGCAATGTAAAACTGATTTTTCCAGGACTGTCTGAGGAAAGAAAAGGAAGAGTGCTATGCTATTGATCTGCAAGAAGTTTATTTCTTCCACTCTGCAATGTTAAAGGAATCAATCTCTTAACTAAAGAAAAAATAATGGTATTGATAATAAAGATGAGGGCCGAGCTTTTGTAGGACAATGAGTGTGTTGTATTGGTGGTGTAATAGCACAACTGCCAGGTCTGAGTGTGTCTTTGACACACCAGCTGGGAGGTTATGAGTACTGGAGTCAATTCCTGACAGTGAAAGAGACATCTCCAAAATGTTCAGTGGGACAAGTGAATTATCAGGACACTGTCTGCATTAATCTCTCAGTGTTCTGCATGGCACAGATGCATTTTATTACTCACAGTCCAAAAGTCTGAGGACATATTCAAGTGAATGCAAATGAACTAACTATAGTTAGTGTTGGCTTCATGTACGTTGGCATATGTGTGTATATATGTCACTGTATACGTGAGCTTGCATTCCTACCTGTTTTATTTAATTTTTTCTTTTTTTTTTAGTGGGCACTCTCTTGATTTAAAAACCAAAAACTCTGCTATACCAAAAAAAGAGTTTTTTGGAAAGGGATGCTTAAGCTTCTAGAATTATCCCTTTTGCCAGAATCCAATACCTTGTTACAGGAAACAAAGATTAAACTGTTTCCACTTATCTGGAAGCATACAACGAAAAGATAAGAAATGCCAATTTCTTTCTTGCATTTTTAATAAGAAAGCAAGTAACACCAAACAGCAATAAACCTTCGGCACTGAGGTTTTGGCTGTGATATGCAACTTACAACTATTTTAAGAATCATAGTTAAAGATATACACCAATTAATTCAAATCTTGAAGGTACTGAAAATGCCCGCTGTGTTCCAAGAAAAATGTTATCAAGGCGATAGTCTACTTTATCCTTGAAAGGCTATCAGTTTATCAGTGAAATGAGAAAGTACAGGCACACAGAGTAAGTACTGCAGATCTCTGGGAACTGGGGGCTATATGGAAAGGATAAAGACAGAAGGGTTACTACAGAAGAAGTCCACAGACCTTCACAGTAACAACTGCAAAAGCCTGTCTTCTATGCAATTCATCAATGAACAGAGGCATGGATGCCAGCCACTGAGGTTACAGGCATCAATCAATTCCCGACCTTTTCACTCCACTCTGACCCACGGGTAGTCACCTTCCTGTAGCTCTATCTGCATAAGAATTACAGCCTTTTTCATGGGAGTTTTTGGTGGTTATTTTGGTTTTGTTTTTTTTTTTTTCCTTTCCTCCTTTTTCTCTCTTTGGCCTTTTAGAAGATGATACACATACTATTTTAATTGCAGGGATGATCTATCTTTTCACCTACAGCAAAGGAGAAGAAAAAGTAGGTATTACACAGAGTTGAGCCTAACAAAACAACAGGCTATGATTTCCAGATTTGGCACCAGCCACAACAGCAATGGAATCAGCTACTGGAGAATTCAGTTGACACCTTTAGGAAAGCTCATGGAATACCTGCTTTCTCTAAGATCTCCACAAAAATAAATATCCCCATCAGGCTAGAAGATTCCCACCTGGATAAAGTTGTGCACTCTCTCTCCCTTCAATTATAGCATTGTGCTGGACCAGGAAAGCATCTGCAAGGGCTTAGGAAAGTTACAGCTACCACAGGATACTGCAATAATTCTGTTCTGCAAGGAGGGCTGCTGCCTGCGTTTCTAAATTGTTCTCTTGCATTTCCCAAATGTCCTTGTTCTTTCTTCCTCAGGGAAAGGCAGAGAAGGACAACCACACGGCAGGTGTTAGTCACATCACATGGTAGGATGCTTCCGCACTAACTGGATGCTTGTCTTTCACTCCAGTGCAGAGCATGGGAAGTCACGCTTTACCAAAGAGACAATAAATTTAGCTGGTCACAAGAGTCACTTTCTAAACTCTGCTTCTAAGAGTCTAAGAGTCTTTTAGGTCTGTAAGTCTGTAGCATTAAAGTACACCCTCATATACTTGTTCCAGAATTTCAGGTAGTCCTTTTTATTACATGTAGAACAATCAAAGAGAACACTAAGTCTATTTAGGAAATTAGGCTAATTCTACAGTGGAGCAGAAAAAGATTAGGTTTCAAATATGTTTCAGTTAGTTATTAGAATATTATTAAAAACACAACAGGAAAATTTGACATAGTAAAGCTTTAAGTATAAAGTTCAGAAAATATTTTAAAAAGGAGAGATCCATGCAAAAGTAGAGTTTCAGTGTGTTTCCTTATGATAGCAGTTCCTATTAATAAGTGCAGAATGCATTAAAAACACTACAGTAATTTAGGAGCTGTTGGTTTTATGTCTCCATGGCCTCCACTGAAACGGGAGAGGATGTAGCTAAGTCACTTTTAATTTCTTTTGTGTGGTTAATCTTAGAAAGTTCTGGGTTGAATCTGATATAACGACTAAGGCACGGACTGAGACCGGCGGGGATACTGAGACATTTATTGAGAGAAACAAGCTGGTTTTATACACTTTTTCAAGACACAGTATTTCCTTATATGGTATTTTTCACGGAGGGACCTATCCCACATTGCCACGTCGGCAGCACGCTCTCTCAATGTCCTCATTTGGGGGTGATCATGCGCTGCCCACGCGGCCAGCTCGGGCAGGCTCTTCTCCGCAGGGCTCTGCCGGGTGGCATCTCCTCCCCCAGGGTCCGGCGGAGACAAGCGTCTCTGTGCTGCCATGGCGTTCTGCAGGCCACTACCACAGCCTGTACCTCAGTTCTATCTTATCTCACCACACGTGAACCCACTGTGGAAAGACTCTCCGTTTATATGAACATTTGGATATAAAGTCCTTTCTGTACTTACTGAAAGAAAGAAATACGTAACAGTTTTTAAGGTTTTTATATAAAATTTATAATAGTCATCAAGTCAAGCTCTTCAATAACAATTTTTCATAGCTGCTAATTCTAGTGGGTTTCAATGCTGTAAAGCAGAGCACCATAAAGGTGTTTTGCTCCAACATTCAATATCATTTTAGTCCAAATATTATATGACTTAAAAATAATTTATTTCAAGCTAAATTTTGCCTTAGAGTCAATTAAAAGAAACAACACAAAACTAAAAACATCAGAAAACGCTTTAGTGAAACCCTGTCTTATATGGGGTTCATTTGTTACAGTTCCTGAAGATAATCTATATTCAGGAATACTGAGCCATAGCAACTGATTAATTTGGATCATTACTTACAAAGACCTAAGAATTCTACCACCGTAGACAAAACCTATGCATCCACTTAAATAGACATAATTACTCTGTCAAGTACATAAAATGCTATTCCACCCCACTAACTTTTTTTTTAAAAAAGCACTATGGTGATGCATTCATATCCTTCTGAGGTATCTGTTCTTTACTGAATTACATTCAGCGTGTTTAAGGAAGATGGCTTATTCTGGCATTAAAAGCAAGTTAGGATGTTTTAATGGGTCTTTGCCTTTTGGTGTCTCTCACTATGACAATGGTGGAAAACTCGGAATGTTTCTAAAACAATGTATGCCCTTGGAAAGCATTTTTGTTACAAAAACCCCTTCTTAATTTCTTAACAAATGCACTTCAGAATTTACTAAACTGACTGATTTTGGCTACAGAAAATTACATTACTCACAGATGTTGTATCAAGTAGACCTAACTTCCAATAATAACATTCAAATCTTAACTTATTGTTAAGATAAAATCAGCATCGCAGAGCTCAGATCAACTCTGCTATAGAGAGTGTCCCTTCATCATGTAATCTTCTTTCCTGAGGCTTGATTTAGTGAATTTAATGAATACTGAATTTATCTAGTAGCCCCCTTTGCTTTGCCAAACAGCAAAATGGGATCATGAAGACAAAGTCAGACAAAGTCAGCCCGTTAATGTTACAATTCTTAGAATGCCAAGAATCCCTGAACTAAACACACCATCAATCATGTATCAGCCAATGCCATGCCCCAGAACGTTAACTCCACCTGAGGACGAGGAAGGAGTCTGACTCACACTTCTTTCAAGTCTTTGCCTCTAATTCTCAGGAAAAGCAGCTAAAAAATACAGATACTATCTGTACTTTCACATTGCCTAGTGCAATGGGGCTGGGGCCTCTGAGAGGCTTGCAGTGTAAATAACAGAGAGTAAATAACAATGACATACTTTTTAACTGCAGAAACTCATCAACCATGCTAAAACGTACATCACACACTGCGACTGTCTCTCACTGTTCATTAAAACAGAATGAATCCTGAGGGAGGCATCACTGAATACAGATATGTCTCCAACACACCAAATCATACCCTGAGCCTCCAGTAAAGCTAATAAAACCATATTAAATACATCCCAAAAGTTCCCTTGGCTTAATCCAAGCCACTTGGGCAATTTATAATTTAAAGGAGAATATGAGATTAGAGAGTGATGAAAACAGTGTGATCTGGATTTTGAAACAACAGTTTAACTGTTTTGTCATACTCAGAGGATGTACTGATTTACTGAAATTTGCTTGTAGAGAACTCTGAGGCTCTCTGTATTTTCACTTTCAAAAATTGTACATACAGTAATGTTGGACTCCCAAATAAATGATAAAATATACTACTTGTAAAATCAGTACAGTCAAGCCCACTCTATTTTAAAGATAATGGGGTGTGACAATGTTCACATACATATTCTACCTACCCTAACAGTCAACAGCACCCTACACTCTGGGCTGATAAGGCTTTTAAGTGAGAGTGCCTGAGATGCACTCTCTGCCCTTGTCATAGTCATTCATTCCTAGCAGTTCAGTTCCATAGTGCACCTAATTTCAGTGGAAGTTACAGATCATAAATGCCCAAGAGCAGAACAAAGAATATTCGCTGGCCTCAGCTTCCCCTTCATTCTTGCTATTCCAGAGATTTAGCTCAATTCAATATCTTAAAGAACCAAGGCATTCCTAAGAGAGAACTAAACTGAGAATGACCATAACAAATAGTTGATTAGTTTAAATGAAGTGGAGAACAATTACTGAGATAATGAAGTGATAAAGTAAAACGAGTGAAATAATGTGAAATAATGAAAACAAGCTTCTTAGCTAATTCTATCACTGTTCTTGTGAGATTCAGTTGAGTGTGTAAGATCTTCTCAAAGAGAATGGCAGTAAGCTGCAAGAGAAATTTAATATGAAATTCAGTGATGTGAGTTTGTTTTCTTATACAGCACCTACTTAGCATCTGAAACCCCTTTCCTGCTATTACTGTCTCACAACACATTTTGCTGCAGCCTCACAGCTTCCAGACTGGAGTTGGCCTGGGAGAGGTTGAGGGACTTTGTTCAATTCTAGTCTTTGAGAGGGCAGAAATTCACCCAGACCAACATCCTTTGCCAAGCAAAAGATTCCTACCACTCCTGCAGTAACAGAAGGCTTCAGCCCTGCCTGCTTAGATAATATTATTGACCCAAAGGAGAGACCAAAACACTCATCTGCAGCACTTCCTTAGTTAGATTTAGAGAAACTCATCCCTGTGAAGTGGTTGCTAACTTTTGCCTCATTGTTGGGTTTTTTGTGAGCTCTGCTCAGCAACTGCCAATTTATGTAAAATACTAATCTCCTAAAATGCAGTGACAACAACTTTTCCTTTTAAACTTGCATCCAAACCTATATCCGTATTCCCACATGAATGTGTGCTTACAACACAGCAAGGAATACAAACCCATTCACAACTACACTGCTGCGTCTTGCAGAGTTTTTTCCCTGAAGAAATCCCCTCAGAGTATCAGCTTAGCATGACACATAGCATCCTTAACGCCTCCATCTATGCTCCTCCAAATCATGGAAAAGACCCCAAGATCATCTAGCCCAGCATTTGACCCTGTCAACTAAACCACGGCATCAAATGCCAAACTCAGCCATTTCTTGATCACCGTCAGTGACTCCATGGGTAGTGACTCCACCACCTCCCCGGGCAGCCCCTTCCAACGCCTGATCACCCTTTTCAGTGAAGAAATACTTCCTGATATCCAACCTAACCCTCCCCTGGCACATCTTAAGACTGTGTCCTCTTGTTCTGTCACTGGCTGCCTGGCAGAAGAGGCTGACGCCCACCTCACTCCCCCCATCTCTCAAGGAGCTGCACAGAGTGATAAGGTCTCCCCTCAGCATCCTTTTTCCCCAGCCTAAACACCCCCAGCTCCTTCAGCCGCTGCTCACATGGCTGTACCCTCTACACCTTTCAGCTTTATTGTCCTTCTCTGCACATCCAGCACCTCAATGTCTTTGCTGAAATAAATGGTCCAGAACTAGCCAGTACTCGAGGCGTGGCCTCACCAGTGCTGACTACAGACATGATGTAAGATTTCACAAAACCTTCTATTTTAATCTCAAAGAATCATACTTTTGCATAGCTTTGGTTACTAAAAAAAAGAAATAAACACACAATTATTACTATTCTTTGCAGTTGTATGACACCAACAAATCTGGAATTAAAAATATATAAAAATATATAGTAAAGAAAGTATTCCATATCACTGTTGTGTCCAGTTAGCTTTTCCTTTGTGTATCAAGGTGAACTATTTGACGCTTACAAGCCACAAAATGCCTGAAATGGTGTACAGTTTTACATGGACACTGGCACTAGTACATTACATTGTGCTTGTCAATGGCATTTAGAGCAGGTGGCTTTTTGAAATAAAGCATCTATTCAGTGGAGTATCATTAAGGGCAATTGAATTGCCCTTCATCTGTTTCTGGGGCTCTGAGGACTAAAAAGCAGCATCTGGAAGCTTTATGGGTATTATCTGGCTTTCTGTTTTATTCTGTTCAGGCAGACTTGTCTGTTTTTTCACACATTAGACTCAAAGGCAAAAGGATTTCCAGCAATAACTTCCTTCAGATGAAACTCATCTTTATCTGCTCCTTCTTGTTTCTTAGCAAGTGATGAAAAAATCCTTTATGGGCATGAGATTACCTAAATCAATAGTGACTTGCCCATGCACAGCAGTGCTCAGTTGCCTGTGCATCAAAATGTCTGTTTACTGGCTGCACTGACTGTCAGAGGGAGCACTCACCTGTCCAAGCACTTAGCTCAGCGCTGTGGTAAACAGGGACACTAAATGTTCCAAATATTCATGTTCTCAGGCTTATTGGTATCAGGGGCAAAGTTTCTCTATTTGTGATGGCAGCAGTGCTACACTTGAAGACAGCTGGCACCTCCTAATAACCAGACAGCTTGTTGTCCCTACCGCAGTAAGTGCCACCTTATCATCCTTCCAAAAAAGTGGCTGGTACTTGCTTCCCAGGAAACTTCCCTGAGCTTGCAGGCTGGGCTCAGTCCCAGGTATGTGTCTGCTCAGCTGTCACTGGCCTCCCTGTCCAGACAGCTTGCATAGTGATTTCTACATAAATATGAATTACACACCTTCAACAGTCAGTTCTCTTTGGCAGCCCCACGATCCCTTCTCTGTGCCTGCTGGCTCCTTTGACCTCTGCTCTCTGGACACCACTTTATATCCCACTTATTGGATATTTAACTTCTCATTTTCCTTGCACACTGCTCCAGACAGCCAGTCCAGCTCCCACTGGCTCCATCCTGCCAAGCTAATCCCTGCTGGGCCAAGCTAAAGATACCTGACATACGGGTAGCTGGCAAAAGAGATACAGGCACATTTTGGTGAACGCCTGGAGGGAATAGCCCAAGCATAATGATTTTGGCTGGATTAAGAGAAGTGCTCATCTGTTATATCACTTGAAAAAGAGCTTGTTCAACTGGGTGTTTTCAAGGCCAGCTTAGCATGCCCAGAGCACTGCAAAGAGCTCTCACTGACAGGAGGAGACACCAACTGGAGTTCTACCAATGCCCAGCTCTACAACCCTTCTCTAAAGGGGCAGTACCTGTCAGTTCACCAGACATTAAAACCTTCCTTACCACAGACTTCAAGGAAAAAATGTCAGGCACATCTCCTACAGAGGTACAAATCACTCTTCATGTCAGCCCATGGAATAAGCAACAAGTTCTGTGAAATATCTTTGGAATATTTGCAGATGGCATTTTCCCTCCTGTGATCCCAGGAAAAAAATGCAGATGTTGAAGAAGGCAAGAAAAAGCTTCATCCCAAGAACTGCATCCTGAGGGACTTGCTGCTATGAAAAAAAGAAGAGATATGAAGTGAACTATATATCGTTCGTGTAAATACGTAGAGAACATGGACACCAGTGGAAAGTATAACTTTTGGAGAAGTGTTGGAGGAAGGGGGGCAGGGGGGGAGGGAAAGTGCCTCTTTTCCATTTTCTATCCATGAAGGCTGAGTTTCTGTGGAAATAAAAGATGTGATTGACTGGCCTGTCCTTGTCTGGGGCCTCAGTCAGGGCATCAGCTTGGTCTCTAGCTATTAATCAAACAAGCTTTATTTCATTAGCTTCTCAGCTTTCTCCTGGATCTTCTCCCACCCTTGACAGGGGATGCTGTGTCACACAGCAGGAATTTTGTTCAGGTGGGGCTCCTGACATCTGCAGCCGACTGCATTCATACTGGTGCATCATGCCCTCAGCATGCCTGGCAGTCTCCTTTTGGAGGGAGAAATAAATGGGGGGCAAATGAGGGAACAAAAGGACAGGAAGGAGAGGGAAGAAGAAAGTCCAGCGAGCAGATTTCAGGATAAGCAACCTTAAAGAGCACTGGATGACTTTCCTTATGAACATTGACTAAGGAGGGGTGCTACAGAAACCGACTTATTCATTTAGATATCTGCTCCAAGAGTACACATATAAAAGACAGCTTGGGAAGGGAAAATAAGAGGCTTAATAGTTTTCCTGGTATGGGAAAGGAGGATAAATTTTAGCCTTGCAATCACCATTTTTATAGCAGCACAAGTCAGTTTATTTTCTTGTATTATTGTTCCATAGTTAGAAAGCATTTATTTCCTCTAAACAGTCAGCAAGTCTGAGTACATTTTTCATATTTTTTCTCTGTTTTCGTGAAGTCCTGTTAATAGAACACATTCAAGAAGGCCACTGTCATTACCAGAAGGTTCTGTTACCAAAGAGAGCAAGCAATCTACACAAGTGAATAAAACAGCACCCTCTGTTCCCTAAATGACAAGGGCAAAGCACTATATTCTGATTATTTTAAACCAGCCAAAAACATCAAAACCTTTTAACATAGTCTATAAAATTAATCAGGCAAAAACCCTTTCAATTAGGTTAGCAGTCCTGTCACCCTCTGAATTTCAAACAATAAACACAAGAATCACTTAAAAATTCCACAGTGTCAGCATAGCACACCTTTTCATCCACAACACATGAAAAGGCCCAGGCATTAGCAGCTGACCATAATAAAAATGGCTTTGAGTGTGACAAGGATGTGGCAGTACCTGGTATCCTGGGCAGCCATCACTAATGAGCATTGTGTCTCCAGTTCTGCAAATTTGCATTATTTTACTTATATATAATTTCAATAATCTATGAAACATCTGTAATAAATACACTATGAGTCCATTTTCACAAGTTGTCTTTGAGAGGGACAGGGGAGGTTTCATACCAGCCAAACAGCAAATCTACCACATCGGAGTAATCAGGTTACACCATCAGTGTCAGAATAAAAAAATAAATCACATGCAAACTGGAAATAGTCTGATTCAGAAATGCCAGAACTCAGCACTGTCCCAGACTCCTGGCAGTCCTGTATCCTACGGCCAGAGACTATCATTAACAGCTGTGGCACAGTCAAAAGGATTTCTGAGGATTAGGATCTTGGGGTATTCAGAATGAATATATTTTACCAGTCCATCAGAAGTTTGTTGATCAAATTCTTAGAAGATCTCAGTTTAAGATGAGAAATCAAAATAGAAACTTTGGAAGCACAGAGATTTTGAGACTTGGGTCAGACATACAATTTTGGAGTTTCTAGAATCCCCAATACAAAAGTTTTGTTTAATGGAAATCAGAGATTTAAAGGCCAGAGAAAAATAAGGACAGAAAATGGTGATTGAAATGTAGGGGAACAATACAAAGAGGAAGTTTCAAGCTGCAAAATTGTTCAAATCAAGTAAGTTTTGATGGGGAAAGCCAGATATAACCACCCCAGGTTACATTACTAAGTCAATAATCTGAGCAACACAGACAGGCACAAAGAAGAGAGAAGGAGAAGCACTGAAAACATAAGCAGAGTGACTGTACAGGCAGAACCAAGGTATTCACAAGGTACAAAGGCAAACCTAAGCACTATTTTTGTAAAGAGTTACTAAATTCATGTACAAAAAAAAAAACCTGTAAAGTTGTAGACAAACCTCAACCTCAACAGAAAATAACAGGTAGAGATTTTCAATAGCCTTGAGTCTGCAGAAGCTTTACTTGCAAAACCTTTCTGAAAACTTACAGAAATTTTGCCAAGTGTTTTTCCATGGGATTTATTTTCCATGATCTTCTTACATAAACTTATGGTTTTCACGCTACAAACATCACAGATAGTGTAGCAAGAACACTACCATTTGAAATGCTAGACTGCTTGGACACTGAATTCAAAGGACTTTTTTTCTAACTATTAACACCCGAAAGCCCTGCCACACTTGGAGAAATGCCCTAATTCATAGAAGTTCTCTGTTTGGTTAATGGAAAAATATACCCTTTTGCCCCCAGTCCATTTTGGTGTGTGAAAGCATAGACATTTCATTCCAATAGAGCATCAGAGCACAACACTAAATTTTGGACACTCTTAGCATGATTACTTTGCAATTATGGCATATGTATTATGGCAAGTCCCAAGTAAATTATGAACTCTGTATATTACAAAGGCACTGTGAAACACTGATTGATTTGGACAGTTTGTAGTTAATTAAGTTCATTTCCAATTCCATCTCTTCACACAATTTCAAAGCATTCTGCATTGAAAGCCCATTTTCAATTAGTAAGGAGGATGAAACAAAAAAGTATTAATTATAGAAGTGGCAATCCCCATTTAAATCTTCATAGTACAGCAATTATTTATGTTAAGTGTTGAGAATTGGAGAGTTGTACTTGTCTAATACAATTTTTTCCTTGATATATATCTCATGTATATTAAATCTGTACAAAGTAGTGGCATAGCATTTTTTAAAGTAAGGACTAAATTATTGCTCACAAACTTGTACAAAGCTCCAAAAGGTAGAAAAATGTCTGTGCTTGGCTCAAGCCAAATTAAGTGTCTTGGACTCATTCTTCTCACTGCTACTGCACTATTACCTCCATGTAATTCCATTACTTGGACTAAAGCAAACATCCCCATTGAAAAAGTAGTGAAGGAATATTGATATGAGTAGAACCTTATGCTGCCAAAGGAGTAGCCAAAAGAAGATACTGAGTTTTATTCTAGTGTTTGATGCTGTTCAAAAAGAATAGGCCCAGGCACTTACCAAACTGCTTTTATAAAGAGGTACAAACTTTTCGGAATATGACGAACAAAAGAAAAAAATCATCCCTTAAATTGCCAATGTTATTCTTCTACAAAACAGGTGTTCTTTAGCACATAAATACCTTTCTTCATTTGAGCCAAATGCCTCCAGTGCCCATTAAAAAGAGAGAGAAGAAGGAAAAGACCCAATGTTTTTTGTGGTGCCATTTAAAGATGGCATATCTTAATTTGCTGATTGTATTCTCTTCACCTCTATCAAAGACTGCCAGCCACAAACATGACACCAAAATGAATGATATGAGCTCAGCAGATGCACAGTGCTTTAAACCAACTTTTCTAACTCCATTTGCTGGATTTTGAACTGTCATCTACCGGCCAGTTGCCACTGACATGGAGCCCCGGCTCCAAAGCCAAGATGACTTCTTTAACCCCTGGCACGTGCTTCATGGCCTGGCTCCTGGCTGGCTCATTCCCTCTGTCCTCCTCTCTGCCAGTTTGGTAGCAGGCTCTGTAACCACACTGCAACAGTGAAGCAGGAGGAAAATGACAGGCACTAGGAAACAGAAAATGATTCAGGCCAGGTACAAGGACAGCAAGAAGGAAAAATACAACCAAAAGGAGTTGAAATAGAAAATAGGGCTTCGTGAAATGGGAAACTTAAGTTAATGGGAAATAAAGTCAACCAAATGCAGACAGTCTGGTAGCTTCAAAAATGAATGCAGATTAAAAGGAAGGAGAACAATACAAATCTTTCATGTTTGTGAGCTGTCTGCAATATTCTGTGACTTTCTCAGGTCTCACCAAGCACTCTAAGAGGGAAGAGCCTGATCCTCACACCACACGTGTTTCAAGTGCTGCTTTCAAATACCAGTAGATAATTTATCTTAGACAAACCTGGAACTCTGTGCTGGGGGTTTCAGACAGGGCTGGAGCTCGCAGTCAGATAGAGACAAGCTGTGCCCAATGCCACCATGATACAGGGCATGAAAGAGGAGTTTTGTGAGATATATTGCAAGGTTTCCTTGGTTTCTACTCTTCTGCTCATTTCCTTATTTGAAGTTGTGTCCAATTGAGAAAAACGCTTAAACTGGTATGAAATGAGATCCATGGAAGATAATTTTTATTAGCAGCTTATTAGAACTTATTTCAAAATCTGTACTTTACTCAAAAAGAATTACATTTAGTGTCATCTGAATAGAAAATCTCTTCAGTGGCAAAACATATTTTTTCTAAATCTAACTGTACAGTCAATGAAACTACATATATTGGTTTGGCCTTTTAGTCTCATGAAGGACACATGCATGAATTTCTTTTAAACACCCCCATTAGAGCTGAAAACATGCATAAATATTTTTTTTTGATAAATCAAGAAAAAAATGCCTGTAATTTTGATACCCCATTCCTGCACCCTGTGGCATCTGAACACCCAGCAGGTACAGCCCACCAGTACAAGCAGCGCTCCCAGCTGCACGAGCAGCCTGCACAGCTGGACCCTGGGCTGGTCTGCACTGGTAACCTGACAGTGGTATTTGGGTATTCCTCCAGCACAGGGGGCCACAGCCTTTTCTTTGGGAGGTATTTAGCCATCAATTCAGAGACAGAGGGATGATATTCAGGATACACAGGTATCCATAATTAGGAGATATATATATATATGTAGAGAGAGAGAGAGAGAGAGTGAGAGAGAAGATTTTTATCCTTAAAAAAAATTCAGGTGCAACTGAAATACTAATAATTAAAAGATACTGGTGAAGGAAGCCTTGGACAAAGCTCACACTTACCTAGTTTTGAGGGGTTTCTCTGTGTGTGTGTGCATGTGCTGCCTGCAGGGAGGGGGTATTATTTTTGATTTTTATTTTTTTAAACAGCTTCACGTTACTGACAGTGAGGCGGCCAATGGGTAGAGAGAGTACTTCTAGAATGGTTCATCTTTACAAAAATTAGAAAAAAGAACAGCTGGCATGAAAATATCTTAAAGAATTCAATATTTTTCACATGGAATTACCTTCTTCAGCACTTGACATGCATTTGGAAACTGAATTCAAAACAGAATGTTTCAACAAACTTGTAAAGGAAAATGCTTTGGCCATTTGATCAGTGTTACAGGGTATCTACAGGCTTGCCTGTGCATTTCTTTGGAAAAATCAAGTGGCTGGGGTGTGTGTGTGGGGGGGGGGGTTTGTTTTTTTGGGGTTTTTTTTCCTTTTTTTTTTTTCTTTTTAAAATGCAGAGTCCTGGATGGGCTGAATCTGCTCTCACAGTGTGTAATACTGCTGCAATTAGAATCCCAACCACTCAAACAATACCACCCTTGAGAGGAAAATAAGAAACCACTGTCTTTAGGGTCTCAGCCACCTTGCTCCTTGATTTGAATTAGCTCAAATATGATGTGGGAAATGAAGAAATTTAAAACATAAGAAAAAAAAAGAAAAAAGAAAATAGAACAAACGGTTTTAAAAGTCTGTTTGGTTACCATAAAAAAGGCTAAGAAGAGAGTGCTGAATACTGATAAACTTACTCTCAATGGCTCAGATAGTCAGAACACTGAAATTATCTGAAGACTCTATTAACTGGCCATCAATTTATCATTTTGCATATTTATTATTTCCATGTAGAAGTTCACATCTTATTTCAATACTGAAATCTCAAATGTACACCTATCAAACAGCTTTGAGAAAGATAATAAAAGGAAAACACCCCACTGGCATTCCAAATGCTGCAGCTGGAGCTCAGGCCCACGTTCCTGAGCCTGCTGGGAGGGTTTCAGATCTGCTGCCCTGCAGGGATCCTGTCACTATTCTGCCATGACCAGGAATAGGAACTGCAGATGAACAAAGGGGATTGGGCTGAAGGTCCCATGAAAATGGACTTGACCATGGACTACACTGTCACTGGGTCAGTAAAATACTGACTGAGCTAAGGTAACACCTCCTGCACAGAAGGCCAGTCCGAAGGACAAAGGCCAGTACTGCTCATGATAGAGACTACAATATTTTAGCCAAGGGAATCCTGGACGTTAGCCAAGAGAAGGAAAAAAAGTCTTGGTTACCAACAACACTGATTTTCCTGACCCTTGAATAGTCAAGAGTTTTCTTCAGAACAAAGTAGCTAAGAAGCTAATGATGCTAAAAACCAAAAAATGTCAATTTTTAGTGCTTTTTAACATATAGATATTGAATCTTTAACCCACATGGACAACAAACAGACCGACCTCCAAGGGTACTAAATCCTAGTCCTTTAAAATTTAAATTAATATTAAAACAGGTACATTAAATTACAAAGCTTTACATTTCTGATTATTCAGATTAGCCACACTGGGGAAAAGTATCTTCATGCAAACAGGAGCAAATTCCTAAAGCTCTATATAAATGTACTGCTATTAGTGTCAATATACTTGTTATTCACAAAGAGAAATTTCATTCAGGACACCCAAAGCTTTAAAGTGAATTAGGTCATTCTCCTTTATTAGAAAATGGTACATGTATTTCATAATCTAAGTTCCCCTACTAAACATGGTGTGCCAGAACTGGGCACAAACACATTTATCAAGTGATAAGTGTGTTATCATATTAAAGAGTTAAGGCCATTCTAAATCCTGCTATGACAAAGGTGAAAGTTTGTTTCCCTGCATGGCATTGGGCATTAAGCTCTTCCAGCAAATTCAGCAATCTTTCTTGAATTCCTACTTCTTTTTGTCCTCTATTTCTTCTCTGTGAAGATTTTTCTCAATAGCTCCAAAGCTAGAAAGAAAAAAAAAAAAAATCCCACCTGACTGAGCTCTGTAAAACTAAAGATGCACAAAGCACCTGTGTAAGTCCGGAGAACTGGAACTACTGGTGCCACTTAAATCAACAGCTGAACCCCCACTAATGTCAGGAGAATTACACCTAGGCCTCCTGTTTCTTGACAGCCTCTTCAAAACAACATCAACAACAAGTGTGGGATTGGGTTGACAATCATTTACATGCAAGTGTGACCTTTTTTACTCAGTTGTGACATTTGTATCCTATTAGCAAAATACTGTACTGTATTTAAGCAATAATTGCATTTTCTATGGAGACAAACGACATGTAAATCAATAAATGACGGGGCTGCAGGCCAAGCACAGTATTGATTTTCAGTCATGTTCATCTCAGAGTTTAATGCTGAGAAAACACAGTATATGCTATGATTTTTTACAAGTTACGTCTTTTGGGCTAGATAGTTTTCTGAGAATTAAGAAATAAGAAAGGTGTTCTCTACTTGAGAGAGAAGAGATTAAAGGGGAGTGAGAATTTAACAGCTCTAATTGAAGTTAACACAGGATCTTAAAAGCAAATGCTGAACAGATCAATACTGGTTTGTACAACACCCTTGTCATCTCCTCAGCCGCTATGGTTGATCAAATTACACATGAATATCATCTGTATTAAACCAGCGGTTAAATGTACCCTCGCTGAAACAAGCAGAAGGTTTACAGAAGTTACAGTGAGAACCATTCTTATTGCTTTTGCCCTTCACAGGAAAACCAATTTATTCAAGCCCCACTATCGCTAGCCGTTTGGCCGGGGTTATTCACGCACCAGCTGGATTCTTCCAACAAACCGACGGCAAAGAGACGGGCAGGGTCTTTGCTTAGAATTCCACTGAGCAGGTTTACTCCAGCCCCTCCAGTGAAGGGTGTCCAGGGGCAAAGATAAGAACAATGAAGGGTCTAGGATTTTTATATGGGGGTGGGGAGAACATCAGGGACCAATGGTCTGAGGGCACAGGGGCTGTACATAGGCAGGGCTGGGGTAAGGGGACAATAGGGAAACTGAGGCAGGGACAAAGGGACAGGGGCCAAAGGGAGAATGGGGAGGGAGGAGCTTTCTGGACTGGAGTCAGGGCAGAGGCAGGGACCAATCAGGGGAACAGAACTGGGGTATGTGTTCACTGGCTCCCACAACCCACCACAATAAGACCCTGGCAAGTGGCAGATATTGAGAAGGGCATTCCTGAAACATGAATAGTGTGTTTCCACATTTGCTGTCATTTCCAAATGACAACATAGATTAGAAATTTTAATACAAAACTAAGAAGAGAAGGGAATAATCTCCTTGTTTGCTTTTTATAAATAGATCCAGAAGTAGGCAATCCTTTTATTAAGGATACCATATTCTAACAAAAAAACCCCTGTGGTTTTAAACAATTCATTTCTAGGAAAAAAAAAAAAAACTTGACCAGTTCTTAGATTGCTCTTTTCTGTAATTGCAGAGAAAAAACAAGAAAAATCTGGCATGGATTTCCTAACAGATCAAAAAAAGTGATCACTACCTGATCTCTGTGACATGAGCACAAGTGGTCTGCTTGTGAATAAGAAAAACTTCAACACACAGGCAGCCTCGGCCATGTAGGAAGATCCAAGCAACCTTTGCTACCAAAGGTACCAAGTCACCACTGTGACTATGAGACAAGATGTCTGTCACAGGAAATAAGAAATTCATTACACTCTACCTGGTACATTATTGCAGTAGCGGCACTGACTTTTCTAAATCTCTTCCTAAATCATTAGTAAGGTCATTGACTGAAAATGTTTTAGGAGATCTAGTCAGGCTGATTTGGGATGTTGTTTCCCATAAATATCTCTGTGACAGCCATAATTTACGATCCTTGTGTTTTTAACTTAAACTCTTCTCACTGTAGCCTTAACACAGTGTGGGGTGAGGGACGAGTGAGGAATAATCCCACGATATTATTTTATGCTCATCAGACCTTTCTATAATATAATATAATAATATAAAAGGAGCAGACACAGATGTTCACTTCCTCCAGAAAGGCCAATCTTCCTTCCACTGGTAGTTATTTTGAATTTGGATTATACAATCTAAATGCAGTTGTTCAGTATGTAAGACTCCATAATATCCTACAATTGAACCAACAGGTTAAGACACTTTTCATCTGACTGCACTAAATTATTGATCCACTGGTCCCTTTTTCAGTTTTTAAATCACCCGAACAGAAGGAAAAATAAATGCATTAAGACTTTCCAGTCTCAGTGACAAAATATGTGTAGGTAGTTTGAGTCCCTACAGTAAAAATAATCACATAGAGTATCTTGCAGTGATCCATCTGATTTTGAATTAACCACTCAAAAAGCAGTTTATTTCAAAAAATACATTTTTAGTTTGCTTGAGAGTTCACTATATAAGCCCCATCTATCAATTCCTGCAGTTTGGGTATTACAGTATGAATAATATATGCCTTTGTCATGTGAATAAGATAACAGCCTTCACTCCTCAGTGCTCTGCATTTCTTGTTCCAAATGTGACATAAAATACAATTTTCCTGAAGTAGCTGAAAAGGAAATTAGAATAAATGAATTACAAATACTTGAATGGAGATAGACACTAATTTTGTAAAAAAAAAAAAAAAACACAAAGAAAAATATCAAGAATTATTTATTAAATTCAGTGAGACACTGAGGAGGGCTAAAGATATAGCTGAAGAGTGATTCAGATTCACACCTGAATACCTGCATGTCTTTTTAAGTTACCACTTCCAAAGTTTCTTAAGCCCACTTGAGCCTTTTTCAATAGCCCACAAGAAATGCACCCCTTGACCACCTACAGCTGTGAATTCAGATGGATTCAATTCTAGTCCCTTTGTCTTATTTTCAATTTTTTTTGCTCTGTTTTATTTATTATGGAGGCTCAGGTAATCTTCTCCAAAGCTTCAGGAAACTGCATCCATTTAAAACAGGTTCCAAGGCTGGGCAGAACAGGGATATCACCCAAAGCCAGCTCCTGAGCTCCTGGTCTGCAGAATCACGATCTCTGTTTCTGAAACAATTCAAACAATATATTTAAATATCTGGTGCACTGTCCATAATGCAGCACCATTGATCTGCCTGGATGCTGACTACACTCCATAGAACTCTGGCAGCATAAATAACCATGAAAAACTATCAGCTGACAAGAACCACTAATAAGGGATTATTTGGCACACGACATATGACCAAAATGTTCTCTGTGTATGTTTTTGGCCTGTGGCCTCCCACACCCCATTTTCTTTATGTTCTTAAAAAAAATAAAGTCTTGGCTTTCCCATTTTTCACTACCCCAGACATATTACTTTCATTTCAGGCCAAAAAGGAATTGGAACTTTATTGTCATAGAGTCAGGAAGAAGCCCAGTACTTATTTGTTTTGGACCAGGAACTGTTTCTTTTTCTGACTTGTTTTTTCCAGGTTTTTAATGTGGGCACATACAGTTATTTGGACTGTCACAACAACTGTTTAAGACATCTCTGTTTGATGTATGGTGAAAGAGTCATAAAAAAGACAGGTGTGGAAGAGCCAAACAATTACAGGCAAAATTGCAAGGGGTCATGGTGGGAGGGAGATGGAAAAGAAGAAAGCAAGACTCCACATAGTAACAAATCCAAGAAGCACTGAAAACATTAGAATTGTCAAAATTCTCAAAAGAAAGCATTTGGATTTTTGTTTTAAAATGTGTATATATCTTAATTTTTAAAGACTTAAACAGTTAAGTTAGGGTTTTCAGAGGAAAATATATTTTCTGCTAACACAAAAAGATTTTCAAAATTATTTCTCTTTTCTTGTGCCTGACAAAAAAACAATTTAGGATAACTCAGCAAAATTTTCTTGCTCCCTTCTCCTCTGGTAAAATCAGCAATCTAACAACATAATTTATTCACACAGATGTAATCAGTACCTCTAGAGACCCACAACAGCAAAGCGTTTTCCAAAACCCTTGGGCTGGTGGTCACAATGAGAAAGCAGCCCAACAGTTTAACAGCAACGGACTTGGGCTTTTATTCTGTTATGAGAAAAGAAATGTCCTTATGTCAAACAAAGAATTCCCTCTTCAAGCCTTCGCTTGACCTTTAAAAATCACAAGGAACCTGAAGAAATGTCACGGATGGATAATGGTTAATGATGCAGTGACATCATTAGTGACATCACCCTGAACCAAACAAAGCCATCCGCCTGCACTCTCCTGTTATCCTCGTTAGAAATGGAAAGTCACAAGCACTAAAGCAGATGATAACATTTGTTTTAAAGGAAATGTTAATTGAAATTGGCATGCTGCTGCTCACAGCTAGGAACAGGACCCCAAGGGATCAGCAGAGAGAAAGCGAAAAAAAAAGGTGAGTTTTGCCAGATGAGCACTGACTCCCAGCCAGTGATGGGGAGGGCTCCATGTCTGATAATCCATTTTTAACTACAGCAAGATTAACTTTGACCTGAATAAAAAGCCATTTCTAAAGTGCAGAAAGCCTATTATCTGCTCTTTTAAGCATACGAGTGGGAGGTGAAGAAAATAATCACACTAGATCTACATTTTCTTAATTATTTTTTTAAGAGATACTGGGACCTGAATATCTCAAAATAAGAAGAAATAAAAATATTAATTTTAATGCATGCCATGTAATGCTTATCACTTAATCACTGCAAAGTGCTGTCAGGTTTAATTACAGTCTTCAGTGGCCCAGGAAGATGAATAAGTCATGAATCTTAACACCCAAATCCAAATCATGAAAGTCAGCTTTCTTCTCCCCTCCCAGTGCATACTGGATCTCTCAGAAGAAAACAACAGATATTAAAAACCACTTCTAAACAGGACAACAAACTAACCCAAATTAATTCTTTGTTAAAAACTGGTTTTTAGCAGAGACCAAAGTTTACTTATGGGCAAGAAATAACCTAAGTCAGCCTCACCCTGCGTTAGTAATTGCATAGTAAAGTAGGAGGTGTCCAGGGCTGGGGGACCCTGTACACACTGAATAGCAGCTGGGAAGAAAAGATTCAGGTATCAGTGGCTGCAGTGACTGAGCAGAGAGACAGAGCAGTCTCAGGAAGCTCATTGCAGCAGCCTGCCAAGCCCAGCACTCGCATGCCTACGATCAGGAACTGTGGCACTCTTCCCAGGCATAAAACTCCAGGGGGAAGACCTCTTCAAAGTTTTTTTCCCATGCTATGCTCCATCTCACAGGCATCCTGCTAGCTTGAACCACCACTAAGCCTTCAGCTACTCATTTTCCCAGGAGCTTGTTTATTCATGAGCACCTCAATGTTTATCTCAGGGCTCAATACAGTCTAAAATGCAGCAACACCTGAATGGTTTGAGGAATGGCACTTAAGAACCTGATCAATGAAACATTTTTCACTGACTTCAAAGAAAGTACAACTTCAGATAAAAAGAAACACTATTCAAGGTATCCAGCAAGTATTCTCTGATATTTTGAGGAACATAGTAATAATTTTTCTTCATTACAGTTTGGAGAATAATTTCTGGCCTTTGGGAAATGACCTGCTGGGCAGGCCTTACAGAAGACAGGTCTCCATGCCCAGTTTTCAAATTAGACTTATTCATATCTCCAGCCATGAGAAAAATCCATACAAGTACAAATTGAAGATTGTGTCAAAGCCACAGCCCCATGGCAGCCACTCTTCATAGGGTTAGATCCCTTGCCAGTAGACATGGCCTTGGCAGCTGGACGATTCACTCCTTTGTGCCGCAGCATCACCGCTTCCTCAAGGACTGTAATGTTTTACTACTTCCAGGGGCCAGTACAGCAGGAACGAATCTGATCCAAAATTCACAATGTTCAGCAGGATGCACTCACTTATTTTTAACTGGCTATCAGGGAGATTTCCCTGACTTTTATTTTCTCCTTTGCCCTGCTGCACTGTCTGAATGGAAATGCAGAACTGCTCTCTGTGCCTTCTTGCCCTCTTTTGGCTCTCATTGGGTCTATTCCTCTCTCTAGGTTACCCCTTCCCTCAATGCAGTAAAAAAACCTTCTTAAAACAGCTGGCATCACCTGAGCCATTCCTATTGACTTCTAGTCATTGCCAGTGAATATGAAAATATGGTCATTCTATAAATACAAACACACACACCACCCCCAAAAAATACATAAGAATAATTAAACCTAAGTCAGTACAGAAAAATAAGTGAATTTATCGAAAACATCAAAAATATCTAATTCTTCTGAATATCAATATATGATTTTTTAATTCTATTCATGACATTCAAGTTGATTAGTAGTTCCAATACCCACTGTTTAGAGAAGAGATAGGAAATACTTTGCTGCAGCTCTTTTCTGACCTCAATGGGTTGTTGCATTTCAAATGTGAATACTCATTATTGTCTCTTTTCAGAGTTTTCAATTCAGCAGCCAAATGATGCTTTTAAGGAAGAGGAAAGCCTAAGGCCCATACTGAAAAAAATGGATGCATTAGAGCTATGGAAATAATTTATTCATACCCTAGTGTGCAAGAGCCACTCTCAGCCAGATATATGCGTGCGACAAAACTCTTTAGGAAATCAGCTTCTATTATAGAACATATTTGGAAAGGTAAAGCTGATAACCTATCTGAAGTACATTTAACAGGCTTTAAGCTTTCATAATTACAGCATTAAATTCTCTGCTTTTTAGTGCATTAGACACAGTGAGGACATAGGACGCTTAATTAATGTTATACAGAAAGAAAAAGGTGAGTTCTTCACAAAAGAGCTCAAGAGTAGAATTATATTCTACATACCTGCACTGAGTTCCTTTCTGAGAAATAGGAAGAAGAGGAAGAAACATTTGTAATGGAAAAGAGGATCACCTTTTGCAACATTAGGTCTGTTGACTGACACTTTTAAATACTACTTTTGATTATGTTTTATTTTGATGAATAATGAATGTGGCTCTGTAGAAAAATTAAAGTAGTTGATAGAAAAACCCCTTAGCCCATCATTTTCAAAGCTGCATTCCTGCATACAAGGACCTAAGCTTTGATACAGGCACATAAACAGAAATTCATCCCAGAGCAAGAATTAAGAGGCTCCTGACACAGAATAATTAGAGCCTTGGGGAGGGGACAGGTTGAGAATTCAAAAATGTGTGTGAGTTTACATAGTTTCCAAACAGATGTAAAGTTAAGGGCTCTTCTCTGAGTATGCCTTCTAAGACAGTGGAAACTCAGTATTTCCTGCCTGTAATTACCTGCAATGCATTTTATCACTGCCTTACCACCACCATTCATTTTCCTTTTTTATACAGCTCTGCAGGGAAACAGCAGTTTCTCTGGAGTACAGAAACAATTCATCCAGAGAATATAGTGTATGATTCTGAGTACCTTGTTGAAAGACTGAAATTATCACAGCTCTCATCACCTTCCAGTATAGGGGATAAAAAAAAAGTACCTTTCCGGAGGTCAGGACAAATATCATATGTGCATTTCAGTAACTCCATTTTAAAGTTCGTGTTCTGAAAAAAAGGGTTAACAGAGCAATATTTCTATTCTGTTTCTGCCACTTTCATTATGCCATCAATTATCACAGTGCCATCTTCTAATAGGAATTTCATCATGTATTCAAATTGGTGAGCAGAGTCATTCAGCAGCCACAACAAATTCAGCTCAATAGGCTTTATTTTGAGAATTACAATGGTGTCAAGTGGTCAGTCCTTAGTTTTTAATTTCTGGTTATATGAGATGCAAATGCATGATCTCTCATTCTAACAGCCAGCCAGGACAAACAGTTACAATTACATTCTAACATATCCTTAACTATGGGCAAACAACATTATCAAGCTGGGGACAGGGCAGCTCGAATCTCAAAGAAAAGATTTATTTTATTATGGAAATTTTTTATTTATTTTCCTCTTCATTTACCACAGTCATGTCTTCCTAATCAGAAAAGTAAACACCAGAGTTTGTACCTTGATCCAATGTAGAGAAGTCCAGTAATTTTAAGAATTAATTTTTCCCCTTTTTATCTGCGCCTGCAAACTTGAAAAGACCAAGTCATCGGTTACACAACCAGCTCTGTGCACCTAGGTCTTAAATGCTAGTGAAACACAATGTCCTCCTATACACAACATGCAGTGATGCCTGGCACACAGATATCTGTGCTCTCTGTCCAGCACAGGGCTGCCAGTGGTCCCTGCACACACTGAACACCACCTCATGATAGTGTCATTGGGGCCCAACACTCTCTGGAGTTCTGTGGATTTGCCTCCCTGTTTGGATCAGGGAATGCTGGAGCCTCACCAGTGACTGGCCCAATGAAATTAGTGAACATAATGGCACTTCCTTCAGGCTTTGAGGACACAACTGGGTCACTGGCAATTCTCAACAAGCAATGTAAAAACTTAATTATTCATTCAGTCCTTTAGCCAACAGCCTCTGTTCCAAGGGACCTTTGCAGTGATGCCAAATACTTTCTTTTATTTTAAGCTCCTTTAACTATCAACTGGTTTATTTTTATTTGTTGCTACCAAACAACTTTTGACACATCATATCTTTGAAGTCCAATCTACTGTTTATGCAGGAAAAGTGAAGCTGATGCTCCTTCCTCTACTTAATTGGAAAAAACCCCAAACATTATAAATGAAGCTCATGCTTCAAATGCTGATAGGAAGCAATGCTGAAATTTGCTTAAGAGTTCGAAACACGCAAGCTTAACACTTGCTTTCTGAGCTGGCCAGCTCAGTAAAATCTTTAATCATGATAATATGTGTTAAGAAAATTAAGGTACAAAAGAAGAGATTCAATGTGAGAACAAAGAAAGTTCATTTAAATGCATGAATTATCATGAATGCTATCTGGAATTTTATTATTAGTTGTGTGTTGCACATCCATATTTTGAGGCAGAAGTGCATCCTGCCCTACAGCAAGCCCTGTCTAAAGTCCTGATGAGCTGTAAACCCTTGTTTCTATTGCCAGCATGCCAAGCTGTCGACCCACAGCACCTTAGGGTTGTTCTGATTTGGGTACAATAGCTTGAGGAACATGCTCACTTCAAATGCCAGATCCATTTTGTTGTTTGCACATGGGAAACTCTTCTGTGACATTAAATGGAATGATTGTAAAATCTATTGATGTTTGTAAAATCTAATGGAATGCAAAGGAAAATGATCCCTTGGTTTCATATTGGGATACTGTAGAAGGCAAGAGTGGTTAGTCCTCACCAGCCCCATCAATGTCACATATCTGCAGTCTCATTTACATTAAATGTCGTAGCAGAATTTACTTAAATTAGAAGGTTACACATGACTGGATGAAATTAAAGAAGTCACTTCATGAGTTTTTAATTTCCTCTGTAGTGATTTAATTCTGAAGTAATTTGAAAGAATCCTCTCAGAATGTAATATCAAATTACAACAGAACCTGCTTATCTCTACCTAAGTTATCTTTCACTGACCAGTCCTCAGACTCCAGGCTCTTTTTTCAGTGTTCTAGTGAACTTTAAAATGCTTACTGAACAACATCTAACTCTTTTCATTCCTTCCAGACTGCACAATACAACTCTTTGCGGCAGAGATCTGTTTAGCGTTGGTCTCCTCCCCATATTACACTAAAGATAAACATTATTGTTTGGGAGTCAGCCACCCCACATTTGTTCACCGACAATGTACCTTCAACAAATGCCTGCAAATGTCTTCAGACATTGTTTTCTCATGTGCACTACCCCACCCTGGATAAGGTCCTCCTGTCTCACCTCCAGGCCACTGCCAGAACCCTGAAGAAGTGCTGTGCAACACTTCTAATTCATGCAACATCAACACAAAACTCAATCCCAGCTTTATGCTGGATAAATTACAAGTGATGGAAAGAATTTCAGTAAGCTGCCCAGAGGAAGCAGAATATTTATTTCAACAGTGCTCCAATTTCCAAATCGTCCTAACTAAGCCGGTTGTCAACACAGCAAGATCACGCTGCTGGTTCATTGCTGTTCTAGCAGATGGTGAGGACCTGTAAAAGCCGAATGCGCTGCCACTTTGCTGTTCTAACAAATTAAAACTGAAGTCTTGAAAAGTCAATTTGTTCAACAGCAATAACAAATGTGAAGTTTAGGCCCTTCATAACTATATACTCATGCACATATATAATTTTGTGGGCACTTATTCCATCTTCTGAGAAACTCATAGCTGTGAAATAGTTTTTCTGTGAAGATTTTGGATTTTGTTTTTAAACAAAATCTAGATAACCAGTCACAGTTAAATTATCATTTCAATATAAAGTCACTATAACTGCAAATGTCTTCAAGTTTTGGCATGGCACCCTAAAGCTCCAGAAAAGGCTTCCAACAAAAACATAAAATGGATTGTGAGCAGCTAATTAAGTGTGATAGCCAGCCTTGTGAAAGAGAGAGAGCTATCTTTGGATGCATTACATCATTATAGCTCTCTCTGGAATAATTTTCTTAGGAATAAGAGATTTCACTCCCTGTCCCAAATCCCCAAAACATCAAAAGACAACAATGCTAAGTGACATAAGTCAGACTTCATCTCTTACTCTCTTAAAATCATACCCAGGTTATGTACTGCCATTATTCCAGAAATTGTTGCTCTATGGCTGGAACCATTGCAATATTCTCACTGACTGAAACTGACTAAGGATGATTTCTGACCAATTCATAGACTACAGCTATTTTTCTTACAATTACTGCATCTCTTACAATGTCTATACACCATACAACATCATCTGAAATTTTTTGTTGTCAGTATGGACATTCCTGGTGAAACAAACAATTATTATCCACATTTTTCAGATGAAGCAGAAAGATGATGAGTCGGGTTTGGAGTTTGAGGCATTTTTGTTTTGGTTTGTTTTGGATTTTTTTAATGTGGTTGGTTTGGTGTTTGGTGGGGGGTGGTAGGTGGATTTCTGTTTGTTTCTTTGTTTTAAAAGGCACTTGAATGCCTTCTGGCTCCACAAAACAATAGCAAGCACTTCATTAAACACTCCTGTTTTCACAAGCAAGTTTAAAACACTCTGAATCAAGGCAGATGTTCTTTAACTAAGATGCTTTTGGAAATAAACTTTATGCCTCAGAGCACTAAGCAGATTCATACTTTCAAATATGGGTTCTGGGAGTATCAGAAGGTTGCCCCAAAAGTCACCAGCAGCACAGGGAAATGAACCATAGATTCAGCAATCTGCACTCACTCCACTGAGACAGACAGATTCTCTCATTGTCTAATCCCCACCCACTAAATTCTCAGGGCCTTCTTTATCTGCTCTCCTCTCTTACCCCATCCTGCCCCAAAATCACCCACTGCACCTTCACATATGCCCTTGTTAAACCTTTTACTAAATTACATATGAACAAACCCTCACTTAACTCCTTATCATATCTTTTCCTCATTGTTTGTCTTTCTGTAGCCCAAAAGTGCCATGGAGCTTGCTCAGCATTCCTCTGTGTTTGTACAGCATCTAGGAAACATCTCCCTGATCCACTCAGGGGTTTCTTTGGTTACTATGGAGACAGAAGTAACAGCAAAAGGATTTAGGATGAACAAGTCTAATAAGAAAAATACACACCTATAAAAATTACATCATACTGTCTAGACCCTTTGAACTCAATGCAATAGACTGACTGAGGTTACGTTTCTTTATTGGCTTATTTCACAAGGAAGGAAATCAAAATTTTCTTCCCTGATGCACCTGACAACACTATTGAACATCCAAGCTGACACTCTACTGGGGTAGAAAATGAGGATAGGAAAGAAGATCCAAGATTGCTTGTGTAGTGAGGGAGGTTTATCAAGGTTTACAAATATCCAGTTAGCACATTATAAACTGTTAACCTAGATGGATGCTACTATTTGGGCCTGCTTTTAAAACCTGCATGGATTTGCCAGAAAGGCAAATCCATGCATCCAGATGACAAGATTTCCTAAAGTAAGGGACTATACCAGAAAATCAATGTTCAGTAAGCAAACCCAGCATACCTGTGGCTGAGCCAGAATTCCGTGAAACCACAATTTAGGTCTGTGTGTAGAAGCACCTACTGACAGCTGCACTTGCTGGTGGGTATGGTTTGATTTCACATCTATTTCACAAACACCCACAAAAGGTTTTTTGCATATAAATATTCATAAGGTGCAAATTAGTGGTTTCACAGCTATTTTCCCTTTCTTTTCCTCCCACAGTCTGCTACAATAAAACCTCATTTCACACAATCACAGTTAAATGTAAGCAAGGTTTTGCCCTTGATCTACACTCAAGTGTAACACCCCTCGAGATTATTTAAAATACTGATTATTTAATTGTTTCTGATGGCTCTGAAGCAGGACATACATATTGATACTGACTTTCAGCTGGAGAAAATAATTGCAACTCTCAAAATATTTTGAAAAAAGGTTGAGGGATGATCCCAATGGCCAGTTCAAAACCTGCAAAGCTAACAAAGGTATCACACAAAACAGGTCCTTCTTGAAATCACCTATCTCAATAGTATGAACTTCAGACAGCATCCTAGTAGCAAATCACAGATGCTTTACAAAAAGAGAGGTGTAGCATGGAAATCATTGGTATGTTGTGTGGGAGGAAAACAACAGAGTTTCTAGGAAAAAATCCCAAAAAACCAAGACCAAAAACCTCTCTCCCTTTTAAGCAAGTTACTTAAAACAAACATCTATGAAGGTAATATAAAATATATAGGTCCAGTCCAGAGTCCTGTCTCCCGCAAAGCTTCTGTATTTGAAAACACTGATTCCTAGTCCCACAATTTAGCTTCCTTAAAAGTTTATTTATCTAAAGAGTAGAACTCATTAACTTAACATCGAAGTCAGAAACCCACACAGGACAGATCACATGGTGAGGAAATCCATCCTGATCTCAGGACTGAGGAAACATCACCTGCAGCTACCACTGCTGCTGACACAGACCATTCAAAGGATGGGCCCGTATGAAGACCATACACACAAGGTCCTCATCCTGAATTCACTGCAAATGTTTGTTTTATAAATACTGGTAAGTTTTAGGACAAGAAAACCCGACTTTCTTTTTAAAATGAAAAAGAGAGGTTTCAGTCCCAGACTCTTAAATTAATAGTATTTAAGTATTTAATCTGAACACTGAAGAGATGAATCCCTATCATTTGCTGATACACAGTAAACACATACATGGTAGCTTATCTGCTTACAGCACTGCTGTATTTCTTACAAGGATGAAAAGAATTCCTAAGGGAAATTCCACTTTTCCTCCTCAGCCACCAGACACCACTTTGGAAGGTCAGAACTGCAGGGGGTGGAGGACAGCACTGAAGGAAGCTTTCCACTGACTGTCTCAGCCACGAGATGTTCTAGAGGACTGTGGTATTTTGGTTTACATGCACTACAAGAAATGCAGCAGAACATTTGCCTGTTTTCCATTGTTTTCCCTTCTTCTCTTCCTCAACATTTGTTTTCTCCATCATCTGATGTCATTACATACATAAGAAAAGTTAAGTATTTACAGCAGCTCAGGCAGACACAGCAAATCCCTTTAACTATTCTCCTGGGAAACCCATCTCTCTGATTCAGTTTTCAAGGAACCACAAGACAAGTATTTTTTCCTATAAATAAAGATGACACTACAGTCCCACATTGAAACTATTTTCCCCCAATTTCAAACCTGCGTATACAAATTCAATTTGCTGTCCTGTTTTATTCCAATAAATGGAGCTTTACCAATGGATCTAAGCAGAAATGTCATCAGTGTTTGAGCGATTGCTGGATATTATTTATTTGATCTGAAATGAGCACTGAATGAATTGGCAAATTAATCTGCAAATGACATTACTACCTTGAATAGATTTAAGCTACTCCATGTCAAACTATGGCTTATTGTTATACAACTCTGATCACTGGCTAAATGTACAAAGCCTACAATGTACAAAGCATCAGAAATGATCTTTATAAAAATAAGATTAGCGAGTAATAAGAACAAGGTGGTTGCTGGGGATATTGTTGACATTTCAAATTAAAGCCAGAAATTGTTATGAAATTGAGTTGAAACATGCTATAACAGGGAGAAAAAGGTGATCACCAATAAATTTCATTTATTGGAGCACTCTGTTATTGACATTTTATAAAATTAGAAATCGCAAGACTGCTGCTTTCCACAAGTTTGACAAGGAGTAAGATCATTTAATAGCATACTAAGAAAAGGGAACCAGCTGGAAGTTACAGTGAGTGAAGCATTTTCTCATTGAAGTTTTAAAATATTCTGTGCTAATTCTTCCCCTCTTCTCACAGAGATTTAGGAACATGATTCAGGGACATGCATAATCATGTTCTTTCAGCCCCTCTTGTTAGGGCAGTGCACAAGGCAGAGGGCACAGAAGGATGAATGCTCTGAATGGTATGAAGATGCGGGACTGAAGAGGTGAAAAGAGGCTTGGAAGGAACCATCTAGCACTCAGCTGTCCCTGCTACTCTGTCTTCTCCAAACACCCTGACTGCAGCAGCTGACCATCACAGCTCAGAATTAAAACTGTAACCCTCTGTGAGAGGCAAAGCAAAGCAATAGTCCAGCGTCCACAGTCAAATTTCTCTTTTACTTTATTGCTTCCTAGCCAGTCAGACACAAAGCGCAAGTCACTGCATTTTTGACCTGTTAGCTAAAGCACAAGTTAGGGTTCCTAACTGCTCATTTATTAAATACATCTTATGCCTGTTTCTAGCAGTAGGATATCGAAGAAAACATTGTTATCTACACAAAATAATTCACTATTCAAACACATATTCTGATTAGCTTCCCAGCCTCTATAATTTCCTCCCTTGCAGCATTCTGTAGTTGAGACATTTCCAGTATCCAAATGTTGCATTTCATCTTTCTTAATCTATTCCCAATAGAACCATCATAACTTACAATAAATGACTCTGAATGGCAGATTTCTGAGGCAAGCACATGATTTAAGATTTAGCTTTAAAAAGACCTCTTATGTTTAACATTCAAACTCCTGTCAAACACCCTTGTAAGTCAACACCCACTGACTGGGACTGCTGGAGTCTTATGTGAAAATGGCTGATAGCTAACATGCCCAGGCACTCCTGTGTTTGGGAGCATTATTCATGCAGTTCTGAGGTAACTGGCTTGTGCCCACCCATCAGCCTCACCACCAGCTGTGCTCCCATAGAAGAATCCCAGCCACAAATAGGGGTGTTTCATTTGAATCACACAGTTGCTCCACTGGACAAAACTAAATCAATATCCTCACAAGTAAAATTGACTCAGCAGCATTTACAGCATCATTACATGTTTTATGTTTACATACATTCCCTGATAAGCCACTGAATTTGCACGTCCTCTCATCCCAGAAATATTTGAATAAATGTTTCCTTCAATAAACATTATATTTGGAGTTTTTTATTTCTCCATTTCACATTATAAATAGGTTCATATATCACAATTAACTCTGTCATTCTTCTTGTACAGAATATACAATCTTCTACAAGCTTACTCACACAAGCTTTGCTATATGACTACAGCATAAACTTCTGCATATTCTTTAACACATATACAGGGCAAAGAGTATGAATTAGAACTTTTTACATTATTCTGATGATATTCACTGATGATCACATACTGAAATGTGGCCCCATTTAAATAATTTATCAAAGAAAAAGATAACATAAAAATTAATATTGACCTAAAAAGCTGATTCACCACTTTGCATATAGGGAAAATAAGTCTTCAGCTTAATGTATACTAGAAAACCTTTTTTTCTGTGATTGAGATGAATCTTTATTTTTTATGCTTGGTTTGTTTTACAGCTTTGAATTCTAGCTTATGACACAGGTGAGCAAACAAAGTGTGCAGGCAGAACTGTACTGACTGAGCTGCTCGCCCGTGACCCTGCCAGGCCAGCTCCCAGGGCAGCAAACACAAGAGAGCCCTTCTCCACCAGCACAGCCACAGCGAGCCCAGACTCCCCCTGACTTCAGAATGGTTTTGCATCAGGACCGTGCTATGCTTTGGGACATCAAATTTTGTTTTACACATCTTCAGAAAGCTCCTGCCTAATTCGAGCAGTTTGATACCATCAGAACCTGGCCCTTCTTTTATGACAAACTAACCACAAAAAGAGTTTTCATGTCTAAATTGTAAAGCAGTCTGCAGGAAATTAGCTGTAAAAGAGACAGGAGGCTTTTGTGGCACAGCTGAAAGCTTATGAAAAATAAATTACAGAAGAAACATTTTTAATAGACATTCTTAATGTTTTTATTGGTGAGAATGCTGAAGTGGCTGCCAATTCAACTTTGCATCCAAATTGTCAAACATAATTGCTTGTATATGTGACATAATAAAAATCTCCATTGTAAAAGTCTTAAGAACGCTAAGTAATATAATGCTGGCTTTTACAGCATTAAAAAGGAATAACAGACTTGTGTCCAGTTATGGTATTTAGAGAAATGCAGAAAACCCATTAGATTTCAAAGACAGACAAATTGTTAAATGGCTTTTGCCACTTTGATCTGCACAAAAGACAGAAATCATTCCTTGGGAACATTTTCAATTTAAATTTGCCTCCTTAAAATATGCTTTTCAAAGTGTGCATTAAAATAAAAGCTATATTCAAATGCAAACACTCAACTAATAATTTCCCCATGTTGATAATTGTATTAATCGGGTAGCAATCTCTGCATCTGTGATATTGCTGTGACCTCTTCAGCGGAAAGCAACTTCTAACAGGCACTCTGAAAATTCAAGAGTCATTGACTTGAGTGCAAGAATTTTCTATTTACAATGAAACGTGTTCAGCTGGTAAACAGGAAAAAAGAATTCAAGATAATCTGAAAGATGAAGCACAACAACTAGAATCAATTGAGGCATAATAAGAAAATGGAGCAGTAAAAACAATTTAAACGGTTCTCCTGCTGCCACAGCCAGTCCAAGAGGAAAGCTTAACTTCTTTCCTTAAGCAGAGAAAAGTCCTTTCCAACACTTTCAGTGAAACCCCAGCACACCTGAAAACTTAGCAAGGGCATAGTCGGTTTCCAAGGGGAGAGTCAGACGGGCAAAACCAAACTGCCACAAAGTATACCTGCCACATGTATACTGGAAAAAGCTCTGGAAGGCAATGTCAGTGTTTACAGAAAATAAGTAAAGGAAAAAAAGATTAGGAATTGTGAAGGTTATGGTGGAGATTGAATCTTACTAAATGTAATCTTTACCCAGGCAAGACCCCCTTTGACAACCCCAGGAAAAAGGAGAAGGAGTAAGACACGGATGATGTCCTCACTTGTGTTCCCAAACTAGAAATCAGCAAAAGGAACAGTAAATAAAAAAAAAGAGAAATTTCTCTTTTTTTTTTTTAACTGAAAGAAAAAGCTGCTGAAGAGGCAGTCAGCAGGAAAAGGATAGCTTCATACTCCATCATACTTCGAAAATACAGCTTTATTTAAGCATTTCATTTATATTACCTCTTTAGAAAATAAATCCCACATGTCAGCCTTTATGTCTTCTACAGAGAGTAATCCATTCCTCATAAAACCAAATAATGTCCTCATAGCAGACAGAGCTATGACATCATCTTGAAAAGCAGTATTCTATCTGCAAGTAACTGCCACACAACACTCCACGTGTCCTCAACAGTCAGTCTTGGAAGGGAAAGAGAGCACAAGACTCATAACAAGTAACATTTAAGAATGGAACTTGGTTTGCTCGGGAAGCCAGTCCAAGGAAGTTCCATCAGACTGCCAGTGTCAGTGCAAGAGCTCACTTCCATCTAGACCACCCCCAACTCCTTTTCCTCTGCAATAGTAAAGACATGAAGAAATAATCAGGTAAATGTTACAAAATCCCATGCTTACAAAGACAGCAGCCATTCCTAATTAAGATGAAGCTAGTGAAAAAGGAGCTATTATTCACTAAACTACATCCACCTTCAGAGCTTTTTCTTTGAAATCCTGATCTGGTACCAACTTCCACAGAGAAGCAAATTGGGAGACCTAAATTAAGACAGGATTCAAGAACAGATGCACCAAGCAGTACGCAGCAGCAGTTATTTTTTATCATAAAAAGATAAAAATAGAAACAAAACATATATGAGAATTGCCTTCTGGGCACTACTGGACTGTACCCTCATCAGTTTATTGCTTGCTTAAATATATATATATATATATTACCATTATTCTTAGAAAGAGCTTATATTCACTCCCCTCTGTGCCAGCTATTATCATCAAATTCTAACAGCTCATTTCCTCTCCTATCTCTGGATTTGATTTCCTACTTCCTTGAAGTGCTACTATCTTCTCTCCAAAGGAGAGGGGATTAAAAATAGAAACAATCAATACAAGATGCGGGTTTCAAGCAGGGCTTCACAGTTACCTCAGCTGTCAAACTGGACAGGGATGCAGTTTGAAGGATTCATAGAGATAGTGGATCAGCTGTACCTCTGGCACAGAAAAAAGCCCAGGCACCTCACTCCACGTTGGGCAGATGGGCTGAATTTGAAACCTCTGTGGCTGTTTTCACCTTCAAGTCCACACCTTGAATTCTATCACATAAAAAAATGCTTATGACAAAAACTGAAAGAAGCTACAAAACTCTTCCCTGTCCCCTAATGCCTAAAAATCAAACACAAAGCTTGGGCAGTGCCACCTCACCTGCCCCACAGGCCCCTCTTTACTGGTACACTTGGCCCATCACTCTTCCCTTAACAGGAGAACCATTTGCTTCCCTTAGTCAGTCTCGACCAGGCAGATCTCAAAAGCCTGAGAGTTTCTCCATGCCAGTCCTTACCCAAATGTTGCCTTTTCCAGCCTCCTTTATATCCAGTAGAGGAAGTCCTGTCCTTAAGTTTTACAGTTTAAATATTTGAACAAAGGTATTGTATTCTCTTAACACTCATAACTTCTATTCTCAACCGGTATCTATCATGCTTTGTTCATTAATTGGCCCTGGTGATTTGCATGTCCTAGTTCTGAATGAAAGCTAAAAACTTTTTGGAGGAAAAGAATTTTAAATCTGTAGAGCATAGTTATAGCCATAAAACCTACCAATACATAATTTCTACAAATGGCAACTTCCTCAAAGCTGGCCTCTTTAACAATTTCATCCCTTCAAAATACTTTGCCCAAAACCTGACCAAGCCCCTTGGTTTTTTTCCTTATAGTTATTTAAATCCCAGACCCTTGTCAATATGGCTCTTAATAAAAAAAAAATTAAAAATTCAAGTGCTATACTTCAGGTGATTTCAGCACACAACTGCAGAATGGAGCAGCAGGAAAACTGATCCTACACATACTGGGATTAGACGTGAGAGCTACATAATATTTCAGGAAACATCATTTCCTGAAACATTTCACATTTCCACAACATTTCCTAGAACTGCTCACTTCCTGGGTTTGATTTCTCAGCTGACAGGAGGACAAGGCTCTCAGCACCTAACACAACAGGTTTCCCACAGGAACTCTTTTTGTGGAAAGTCTTTTAGATTTCAAGAACTATGCAAGGAACTTCAAGTCCATTTTTCTTTTGCTCGGCAGAGACAACAGTGCCTTCTAACTAAAATAGGAAATACTGCAAAATATCTACTTATAAGTGGCACAGTACACTTGTATGCCAATAAATCTACATTTCTAGTACACTCAAAATAAGCAAGGGAGTACTGTTCTGAAAGGAGGATTTCCCACTCTTCTAATAAGTAAAAGAATGTTATGAACTTCAAATTTTGCATGCGGACAACATGACATCATTAGCAGGAGTTACAGATGTAACTAACATGTTCTAAATGAAAAAAACGTGTGAAAAGGTTAAAGAAAAATGATGGGGTTTACCCTAACTAAGAGCTATGCAATACACACGGATGTGTGCAGAGAAGAGCTGGGGCACATCCTGCTGAAAGGTTGTAGGCCATTAGGAGAAGGTAAAGGAACAGCAGCCTGTCCTCCAGCAGCAGACATGGCAAGCACCCCCTTCATCCTGGTGTTAAATAATGCTCTAGAGAACTGCAGAAGGCTTACAGAAAATCAAGATTTTAACTGGAACAGACAAAGAAATAATGAAAATGAACTCAGACACTTACAAAGCAGAATTGAACAGACAGGGAAATGACACAGAAAGAGGAAATTCAAAATTATCGTGCAGGGCACCTTTGGATAACTAAGTGTTTAAGTGCTATCCTGATGAGCAGAAGCTTCATTAATCTTTCCTGACAAGTGACTTGCAAGAAACAAAGTTGTGGCAGTATTTCTGCTTCTAAAGGAAACTTCCATGAGCTGCAGTGGCTGCAACTAAACCAATATGGTAAAACCCACCAAGAACACAATAAAATTGCTTTAAGGAATTGCAAACATAAATCTCTCTCCTGCAATGTCATTTTCTTCCCCAGTGCTAAGCTTTATGCCATCAAACGGAGCACTGCTGCAGTGCCATAGACCCCAGCAGAGCTGCTGTGAAACTGCATCGTGTCTGCCCCTCCACTGGGGTCTGTTTGCCCTTCCAATAAGGCATTGTCCTCCCTCAGAATTCAGGTGCTGGTCCAAAATCAGGAAAGAGTTTTCATTTCTTTTCAACCAGAAAAGACACCTACTTGTATTCTGGAATGGTTTTTCTACCTTGACACTTTGTCTTCCCCTAGGGGAGCACCTCCAAGATGGGGCTGCGATAGCGGCAGGGAAAGGCCTGAGGAAACCTCGCCACTCAGCAATTTGAGGGAGACACCGCCTCTTAATCTTCCTCCTCTGCCTCCATAAAACAGATCAGATGGCTTTAAGGCAAAACCTTCAGCCTGCTCTGAATGCCTGGGGTTCTCCTTGAACTTGCCACCAGTGGGAAGGGGGAAAGGATGGCATGGAGAAAAAGACAATGTGTCTCAGACAACAAGGCCAGAAATAGTCCCATGCCCTCTTTTCCTATGGCAAAGGAACAATCTGACTGTAAAATTCTGAAAAAACAGGTTAGCTCCATAGCTGAGTCATTAAATGGTATCTCACATTTAATTCTACATCAGAGGCAAAGTTCTTCTGGACAAACCACTCTGCTCATGCCATAAATGAAAGCAGGAACTGGCCTCTCCCCTACGCAACAAAGGGGTGAAAAATAAAGGATATCTTTCATGGGAATGCACACAATTTAATCACAGTGACACTGATTTGTGTAAAAGCTTATCTGCTTTCTTGTTTCTTTCATTTCAAGGAAGTTTGCTTTCTTGCCTTAGAGCCAGCTCCTTGCTATCAGAGGTACAGGGATCTGCAGGACAGAGTGAAGAGTCCTGCCCAGAGGCAAGAGGAGCCAAGATATTGTCAGAAATGGGCCCTTTTTCAGGTTTTTGAGACATTTGGGACCTGTACAGATGTGAGTTCTCATTTTTATTGTTGCAGTGAGAGTATTATTCCCTTATGAGACGCCTTCTGAGCTTCAAGCCACCTCTTGGTTTCATTAAATGGACCTTCCCTCCTCCGTATGCACCTCAGAGAAGGTAAATTTGATATCCACAGTCCCTAATGAGGTGACAAGATTTTCTGTTCTGGAAAGGAGGTGCTCTATCAGACCTATTTTGGGTCACTCCTTTGGTAACTAGGGCACTCCAGTCCCTTTCCCCCTCACGACCCCTAAGAGCAGAAACAAGGAACAGATTTCCTGAAGAAGCCATCACTTAGTGCCCTCACTCCTTAAAAATCAAGTTCATTTTTGTTTCTCCAGATCAAGCTTCTTTTTTTAGGAGATGAATCCTATATCTCAGAAGACCACACCTAAGACAGTATGGCAACAAGCCAATTTTCCCACACTTGTCCCTCATAAATTATAAAAGTGTGTTTTATATTAGTTTTAAATGCAATAGCAATTCCAACTCTATATCCTATACAACTTATACATCATGTCAAAATACAAACAACCTGGACAGCAGGAGGATCTGAGTTTTCTCTTAGATTTGGCACAAACCCCAGTACTGAGTGTTTTTGCAGACAACTGGGAAGGGGGGAAGCTACAGAAGAATCAGTTTTGACCTTTTTTTTTTTTTAATGAAATCACAAGACTACAAACCTTCAAACTGAGACACAGTATAACAACATTGCCCACAGAGAGAAGAACCAACAGCTCAAGGCACCCATCCATTGCTACTTTCTTATGATGTGAACATTTTAACTGCATCAGAAGTGGGGTCTATCTAACTGTGAACACAAGTAGCAGGACATGGTGCCCATCTCAAGTGAGAAAAAAAATCAACCTCTTAATACACCCAAAAAGAGTGCTTGAACAAAATATAGGTTTTCCTCCTTATAAGTATAGATTTTTACATTGTAAAAAGCAAGGTCAGAATTGTGGGTGTTGCTGTAGAAGGAAAAGAATCTAATTAGAACATATTTTTTACTGAATTAAGTACAAGGCAGAGCAGTTCATTTAATTCAATAAATGCAACAATAAAGAGAGCTCCAAGTATCAGATCTTTGTAACAACAGTGTTTAGGTTCACCCTTCACATTAGCAGCTGGAAGACAAATCAATCACAAACTGAGAAACACTTGAGCAGGGCTGACTCCAGGAAACCGAGGGCAGCAGCACAAACACGCGTTACACATTCTGCAAGGTTAAATTAATGTGAAGTAAATTCCTCAAGTTATGTAAATAAATTATAGTAATGTTGTCTGACAGCTCGTATTAAGTGAGATTAATTCAGCAAGCATAAAATATGCAGGTGACTTAACACCCTCACAGATCCCTGTTCATCTTATGGCAACCAGGCAAACCTTCAGGCCCAAGGAAGATGCTGCAGCCCAAAAGCCACAGCAGCAAACCCAACACGTGGCTGCTCAGCAGGGGCAGGGCCCTTGGATGGCTCTGGAAAATGCCATTGCTGAGGCTCAGCCCAGCCGATCACACGCTGCAGGCTGGCGAGGAAGGGATGCCCTGAGTTCTGCAGAACTGCTGAAAAGGGGAGAGCCTTGAGAAGTGAAGCAGAGACCTCTCTGCCTCTTAGAGAGCTGTAAGCTGACCACCGGGTAGGTTTGTAAGCTGTCCAATCTGTGAACAGACAAACCAGAGAGCTTCTAGATAATTCAGAGGAAAAGGAACTGGGTCTGCAAAATTCAAGGTTTCCCTCTCCCTCAAGTGTTTGGTTTTTTTTTTTTTTAAACCATCTTCTCTCACAATCAAGACCTCAAACAGAGACAGCAAAAAATCCACCAGGAAATACCAGCAGAGGATCACTCCTCCGTAATTAACACTGTTATCTCCATTCTTCTCTAACATTGTGAAAATCTTCCTGATCCAAGTGAAACTCTTTCCTCTTTAAGGGGAAAATGATACAATTTCATCAAAGCCACCATTAAAGGATTAATCTTTTGTCCTATTCTCCCCCTTCAGATGAGCTTGGTATCCAGTTTCTCGAAGGTCCATTCTCTGAATCTGCTCTTACACACAAAAGAATGTATTTCTGTAGTGAAAACAAAGCATCACATAGACACATACCCCCACACTGCTACAGAAAATGGAGGGCAACTCACTGAACTCTGGGCTTTTGAAGCTCAGCCCTAACCATTTTACCATAAAAAACCCCAAAAGTACTGAAAAATTGATTTTATTCTAGTGATTGTGTATAACAATATTCAGTTTATAGACCAATATAAAGAGGAAAATGTTTTCATTAAAGGAAGAGTAAGTGCAAAAAACTTTGTTTTGAAACAAAGTTTCAAAGGTGTTTGGAAACCTCAAAGTAACTTCAGCTGCGGATCACAGGAAAACTAAAGATGTGGAGACACTGACAACAGCACTCTGTCCAAAACCATAAGCCATTCATTCTACAATATATTACCATTTTATTAAGACTGACTTTATCCTTCTATTCTGTGATCTTTTTGCAGGCGTGACTCGACTCTAGCAAGGAAAGTAGTTCTGCTCTTGTTAGGTTTAATCTTAGTTCTTAATCTTCCTTTCAAATTTCATCTTAAATTTCCTGCTTTCAAGTATCAAGCCAAATTGATTTGATGCTTAATGCTTGACAAATAAATAATGAGCCTTTGAATTAGCCCACGTGTGATAAGGCAATGATCCCATTATTTCTCACATTTGTATAATCAGGCAATGATTAAATTATTTCTAATGTCCTCAACATGAATGCAAAAATACGCTAAAGAGATCTTTAACAAAGCTCCCCACCATGTTTTTTTATTAAATGCTCTTAATTTGAGTATTTTATCACATGATTACACTAGCTGGGCCATAAGAGCTTATTTTAATGAGAATGGGAAGAGCTCAAACAGTGGGTGTTCTGCATATCTCTTTGACATCTTTACAACCATTTGCCATTTTGAGTGTGATTAGCTGAATAGCAATTATTAGGAAGGTTGATTAATACTTTTTAAATTTGTCAAATCTTGGATAGCACTCAGCTTATTTTTGGGGGGAACAGAGTGAAACAAAGACTTCCACTATCTCCACCCAAGGACACAGCAAAATATAATGTGGGCAACAAAGAAAAGATCTCACACCCAGCTCACCACCAGCAGCACTGACATTTCTGTTTAGAGACCTGGACTCATGTATGATATCCAAGGACCTGACTTAATTAATATCATGTCCATATAAGAAGCATGAGTGCGGTTCCAGTTAAAGAAATGGCGTAGGCAGTGTGGTTTCAATGGGTGCCTCCAGGACATTGCTATTGATAGCAGACACCTATTAAAGTGCTAAGAATCAACATGAAATGCCATTTAACATCCTATTTAAAAAAAAAAAAAAAATTAAAATCCCCACATATTGAGCTTGCAGAACAGAACAAAGAAGTGCATTAAAAGCGCTGATAAGGGTATTAAAAGGCAATATTTGATGTATGCCTATCTAGTACATTAATATTGAATCTGGTTGTGATATGAGTTGCACTAGTTAAAATTACATATTTCTCCTTTTCCTTGAATCAGAGGAGGCAGTTACAGGAAAAATCAATATCTAAAGCTTACAAAGCCAAAATCTTCTTTAAGCACTAAGATATCATAGTGATAAAGGCCATGAAATAAAGGTCAGAATATATAAAATAGTCATTAGATGCAGAGAGACATTTGTAACACACACCGAAATTAGTAATGCCTTGCCCTTACCCAGGTTTACCCGAAATGCTGCTCCTGCCAGCACAACACACCCTCTCCTCTCCCCGAGCCCACAGGGATGCAGAACATGCCAAAAGTGAGTAGACTTCCCTGGACTGTGTGCCATGATTGTGGGAAAGAGATGGGCAGAACTGCATGGCTGGCACTGAAAACAAGTAGACACAATTTTCTGTCATTCATGCTACTATTCATCCCTAAGGCTAACAATCAACCAAGTGAAAATACTCTTCCAGAGGAACTTTAGGATGCTTCAAGTTTCTGTAGGTGGCAAAAGAAACAGTTGAAGGCTTCACAGTCCACCAGGGGTTTCTGAGTTAGTGCAGCCCTTTGCAAACAGGTGAGAGACAAAATTCTTTGAAGATGTGGGAATGGATGAAGTGACACAAAGCCAGAAAACAAATCTTAATGTGAGCTATAGCTCATGTCCAGCATGGAAAAAGAACAAGATGGAAAAAGCACAGAACTGGCACTACTGATATTTCTATGAGGAAGGTGCCAGTCTGAATTCCCTGCAAGCTCCTCTGTGCCTGCAGTTTGCCCTGGTGTGCCTTCACGTTTAAGGAGAAAGGCGCAGAAAGGAAGACTGGAACGAGGCCTGGAGGGAAAAGTGAAAGGTAAATGGAGTAAGAAACCAATCAGTGCAAGGGGGAAGAGTGTTAAGACAGTAACAGAGATCAGCATGTGCAAGGCAAGAGGGTAAAGAGGAATGAAAGGAAATGGGAACATGCAGCAAAACCTATTCATAACTATCACAAATGTCTTGTATTGCTTGTCTGAAGACTAAAGAGCAGGAGGGAAAGGAAGCATTCCCAAGGAACTCGCCTATTACTTCTCAGGTAGGGGTGGGTGAACTGCCCTTTTAAATATGTAACACTTCTCCATTCCTGCTCTCACTACTCTTAAAAGAAGTTGTATATATCATGACTACACGATAATTCTGAAGGAACAAAATTTACATTTTGTCCCCCAAGCACTGAAGGTGACAGAATATACTGATGCAGGGAAAGGGGTTCATTTTTAAACACAGAAAATAAATGGAGAGTGTACGAGAATGGAGAGAAGGTTACATTTACTTTTGAAAAATTAAGGAGATAAATAGCTCCTTTTCCAAGATGACCTTGCAACTCCTACCCTCGAGGGTCCAGCACTTGCAGATGGGAACATCAGGCATTGCTTTCCTTGGCCCGTGCTGGTACGGGGGCGATTTGTGGAAATGTCAGAGCAGCAGTGGAACCATGAAATTTTCCCACAAGTAACTCATTCCCTACCAGCATCATACCACTTTAGCTTTTACATTATCATCCCAAAAACTTTCCCCAGCAAGCTGCCCCATGTAACAGCCCCTGCAATCAGACAAGTTTTCCTACAGCAAAGCAGGTACTAAACAAAGAACGCTCCCTTGCTTTGTGTGCATTGGGAAACCATATTTTTGCAACCACTCTTTATTTTTCATGAGTGGAATAAAATGGCCAAAACATTTCTTCTCCATGAAAGAGCAGTGAGCGTGCTCGTCATGTTGCAGGAGGATGCTGAGCTGCCAGTGCAATGGCTGCCAGGGCTCCAGGCTGCATTGTCCCCACCCCTGTTTGCATGTTTAAAGCCATGGAGCACAGAAACCACCGCCCTAACAATTCACAGCTACGTACATGCACCGTCATTTATTTTCCAGCAGTTAAATGAGGCCCTTTCCTCAAAGCTGATGCAGTGAGTGGTTAAATTGAGGGCACAACTTAAAAATGTTCCCCAAAAAAATGCATGCAAATATGAATGGAGTTCTCAATTTGTGGGAAGTTGATACATCTTTACTGTATCACCTGGCATCTAGAGATTAGAAGACAGAAGACACTTCAGAAGTGGGCTGGCACTACAGTCAGCAACAGATTGCTGCCATTAAAATGACATTTATCAGAACACTATCAAAGAGTCTTTAATTTCAACAGTGAATAGCTGGTCCTTGGTAAGATTCTGAGTCAGAAAATATACAGAAGTGGCCAACAGCCACATTCATACCCACAGTACTCAGCTAGTTATTATGACAAGCAGCAAAGTAGTTATAAAACAGTCTTGTCTCATTTCCTCCAAAATATAATCCTACCACCATTAGCATTTGCTGTGTCCTGAGAGTGCTTCATCTGAACCACTCTGCAAAGAAATGGAGAGGACAAGCAGCATTTACCCATAGGACAAGATAAATCCGGTATCACAATCGTTTAATGAGGACTACAAATCCTACTAAGTGCTTTTTCATTTATAAGCCCTAGATAAAGGGCAGGACAAAGTGTGGTTTCCCTCCAGAATGCTCCAGACAAAGACAATGCCAATTTTGGCCTCATGACAATATGTTAATACAAGAGTATCTGCAGTAAAGCCTTCACGAAGAACACCACAGAGTATATGTTTTAGTGACGGTGCCACAAAACTGGTGTGCTTTAGCAGCATAATTCCCCATCGTTATAGTCATGCTTCAGTGAGGTGCAGTCATTTTCCAAAGATAACACTCTTAACACTATTATCCCATTTCTTTTATGCTGTGTAATAAACAGGAGTTTCAGTTACTTCATTTGGCAGATGCTGGAGCAGAACCAAGCCTGTTGTTCCTTGCCACTGAAGCTGTTACACTGCTTTACAAAACATTTTCATGTGCTGTTTTCTCCTTACCAGATCAGTCAATGGGACATTTCCAAGTCAATCTTTACATTATCTGGATCACAATAAAATACATTAAAGACAGAGGAAACAAATTAGATCAGAACAAATTATAAATTAACTCCCACACTCCTCTTGTCTAATCTCTTGGATCTGAGATCCTGCAAAAACAAACCAGCCAGAGTTGTTATTACAGGACACAGAAGAATCATGCTCTGCTCAGATCCAGACTTCCTCCAGGTTCTCTCACTAAGAAAACAACTTGCAGTATCATCTTCACACAGTAACTATCACAACATCCTCAAATATCAACACACACCTGGAGAAACAGAAACTTCTACTGAGATAAATCCGTGACAGAAACAGAAACATAGCCCAGGCTGCACCCAGCTGGCAGCACACGCGAGCTTAGCTTCACATTCTGCAACTTCATTCTGCAAATACAAATGAAGAATAAAATGATGACTCATTTTTCCTCCAGGTTACCTTTGCTTCCCTCTCCCTCATGTCCCAGCCAGACTGCTCCCTAACAGGCAGCCTTCAGCAGGAGCACAGAACACAGCCTCATCCACATTATTCCTTACCCATTCAAGGTTTAATGTCCTGCACTGAATGTTCAGCTCCACTGTGCTTCTGTAACTCACGGAGCCTTTCTAACAAGTACACACAAGAGTTAACCTTTATACGTAATTCCAAAATTAATTTCTAGTCTCCAAGATAGCACTGAATGGAGAACAAGAGTCCTGTTCACATGCCAGCTGTCTCGAGCAAAACAATCACATTTATTGTTCCTATTTCAAAGTGGAAACCACTCCACTACCTTCTCTCAGAGTTGCTCACAGCTTTGCTTTCCTCTTTATCAGCTACGAAGGACTAGCAGCCAAACACATCTCTACCACTTAAGTTGCAGAGCTCCTGCTTCCCCTTGTTGACAGAGTGCGACTGAGGAGTGGAGGCGTTCCTGCTTCTGCGCTTCCTTTGACCTCAATCTCCCCAGCAGCCATGCCAGCCCTGGCCAAATAATTTAGATTACAGGAGCAGGGACCCAAAATCAAGGGGTACAGCTGTAAATTTAAGAATTAGGCAAATTGGTCTATTTTACCTGCCAGTGAATGCAATAAGAACATTTATCTGCATTTCTCTGCAATTTCCCCACTGCCAGAATCTGCCAAGAGGAACCAACTTGTATGAATATTGTCTTTATTTAGATTGACTTGATAATTCTTCTTGTGCCTATAACCCATGTCTATCTATGTACCTCCAGTTCCCTGTACAGTGCTCCAATGCAGAAAGAAATAACTTGCTAGGAGCTTTAACCACACATTAGTTTGCATTATCAGCACAGACATGCTGAACTAGTGAACCATGGACACTTACCCTCTCAAACCACTTCAAACACTGCAAGAGCTGACAAGAGACTTGCCATCCAAACTGAGAGACAGCAAAAGTTTATTTTCCCTCTTCCCAATGCAGTAGAGTAGATTCTGTTGCATTGAGCAGGTGTGTGACCGCTGTGATGCAGTGCAGTGTCACATCACAACAGGACATGATGAGGGGCAGTGTAATGGCACTGGAGATGGGCAGCTGGATTTGCTGGTCACCCATATTCCAGTGAGCCCTCCAAGGGGATGTCAGTTTAACATCTATACTCTCTCCATCAATTAGTATCACATTGACAAAGCCATACATATGCATATGTGTATTTTCTTTCTACATATGCATGCCTGTCTGAACTATCTGCTCGGCAATCAATCCTCCTTTAATCAGTTCCCCATTAAATACAAACTCCTACATCTTCACACTCTGCTCTACCTCATCATGACTATGAAAATGCCTTTACAATGACTAAATTGGCCTTTTAGCAGAACAGTTCATCTGATGGAGGAGGGAAGGGGACACGAGGAAGACACCAACTGTGCAAGTCAGAGTTAGGAAACAGGAAAAGTCTTTGTACCTTTTAAAAAGGTTGTTAATTAAAGTAGTACATCATCCTCAGCACTTGAGAATTCTGAGAAAAAGCTTATTACATGGAAAGGGCTTGACAAACCTGGTATCTCAGGTTTTCCACTTAAAGGTTTCAGAAACTCCCATCCTTAGAGGAAAACTGAAGCATGTCACCCTGGTTTTCCCCCTCCTGAGACTGGGAGTGGTAATATGGCTTATGGGGTTATGCAGATACCCTGATTTCTTAAAATTATTTCTGTAGATTTGTCACTACAAAATGTTCCAGTAGAGCGAGAACATGGGGGAAAATACTATTTCCACAGGAATGAGAAACACATCACTGAATCTGCTTGAACTGGCACAAAGAAGATGAAAAAGGACAAAATTTGGGGTGAAGCTTTTTTTCCCCCTGAACACACAATCCCTGTATTTCCTGAAATGCCATAGACTTGTTGTAACAGGCTAACAAAATTATGTCCAAATTTTTGTCCAGCTTGAAATAAAAAGCCCTGATTGACAGCGAAAATAGGTCTTTCCTAGCAATCAGCATGCTTTGTTTTTCAGCATTTCTGCATTTTGTGGACAACAGCCCAGATTTTGGCAGATTATTTCATTAGGGGAAGCTTGCAGTTTAACTAAACGCAGCTTTCTCATATTTTAAGAAGACTCGATGATTCATCTCCAGGAAATCTGTATGGAAATTTAGAGTTACAGCTGATCAGAAAAAATGAAAGGTGCACATCACTTTATTTTTACCACTGACACTATTGTATCTTTACACACATACAGAAAAAAAAAAAAAAAATCTAAAAAATCCCAAACCAAGTCTGTTTCTTTATTTATTTTCCTCCATCTTCCTTCATGACATTTAACTCCAAAGACATCCACTGCAATCCACTTGTCTGCAGAAAGGTAGAAAGAATCCAACCCACAGTCAACTACCATGACTCAGCTGCTGCTTTATGAAATTTGATGTTTTCCATTCACAGTAAATTTCGCATAAACCTTTTTGTGGCTATGTTTCAGCTGAATTTTGCTCCCAGCATCCTGCTTAGATACAGTGGGTCTGTACAAAATATTACTGCCAGCAGCAGAGGGTAAGGAAGAGGGGGAAAAGAGCTTTATTAAAGAAGTTATAAATAGTTCAACACTCAATCACAAAGCCAGGCTTGCCAAAGCAACCATATCTGTTCAGTGTTTGATTGTTGGCAACATCTCAGGCCTCAATAAACTCTCATATGAACAACTTTAGTTCTCTAAACTCCAGTGAACTCAATGGGAGAGAGGGCAAATTTCTCCCCCAGAACAGTTTTAAAGAGACATTGGTCTCTTTTCCAACTTCAGTAAATACATGATACATATCTAATCCTACTACCTGTTTACCCATTAACTGGATCTATATAGACAATTTTCTACAACATATGCCGTATGTAAATAAATAACTTTACCTGAATCTCCTGTTCTAGATGCCCACTCAGAACTTGGAGGAAGGTCCTGTATCTCCTCAGGCGCGGGGCACAATAGGAGCAAACACTTTCAACCCCAGCCTGGGCTTTAAGAAACAGGTGATTTAAATCTCATCAACCTAAAGTGCTATTTCATGCCCCACACCTGATCACAGTCCTTTCATTTGCCCACAAAGTGGGGCAACACAGTGACTCCATTTGAAAGATGAGGTTTAATTTGTTCTCTGAGAATTTTCTTCCCTAAAAGAAACAAAAGGGTTCTCCCCACCCTACCATCTGCAATTTTCTTTGCAGTCACTGTTTTACTTAGCCAAGGCATTGCTGGGTCAGCCAGTCACTTTAAAACTAGAAGAAACCAGGTGCTTTTTATATAAACATAATTAAGCAATTTAATGAAAATCTGTTGAGTCCACCTCTCTCTGCGAATATGCAGGGCTCAGCTTGGTTTATTTCTGCTTGTTTCTCAATGCATGCTGCACTTAAATGTAACTTTGCTGTCACCAACAGGTTGCCATGAGAATTAAATATTTTTCCTTTTTTTTTTAAAATTTCATACCGTAGGATAAAAATACAAATGTGATTCACCCAGACTTACTCTTAGTGAGTATTGTTTTAATTTGTAAGTAGTCCTGTTAACTTTGATGTAATTAATGATGACTTAGTAATCTCTGATTATGTGGTATGGGAAGGCAGATTGAAGTTGCTGCTGTTCAAAATACTACAGACAAAGAGAGAATGTAATTAAATTATCTATCTGATTTTTCAAATTGTAACAGAGAGATGCATCACACAGCATGTCACTTCTGGTTTCTCAGAGAGCTTATTCTTCTCTTATTATGAACAGAATCATCTGTATCCACTGCATGAGACAATTGATTGGTTTCAGTGTAACTGGATGTTTTGCCAGCCTTCACTGTGCTCCCACTCAATATGTCATGTAAAATAATGTGCTGAAAACTGGCTGACCTACCTGTCTGCTTGGTGTTTATAAGGAGTTTGTCTCCATGGTATTTCAGTTCTTTATCAGAAAACAAAACAGGAGATACAGGAAGCCAAGGAAACCTTGAAAGGAAAGCCATAACAGTGATAAATAAGATTTGATGGCCCAGACACAATCCTGAGAGGCTAATGACATGTCAGCGCTCTCACCCTGCTTCCTGAGCAGCCCCGGGAACACCACAACTCTCTCCCTGCTTCCACCTTGCTCAGGGCATTATCCTGCTCTCCCCTCATTGTAAGCACATCACATACAAGGAGGCTGAGCTGCCAAGCACCGGGGAAGAACAGAGCCAGGGTGGGACCCAGCATTACCACCTCCATCAGAACTCCACCTTGTCCAGCCTGCTTCCTCCAGGGTCATATCCTGATTTCAGCTGGGATAGAGTTAATTTTCTTTTAGTACTAGGTACAGTGCTGTGCTTTGAATTTAGCGTGAAAATACGTTTATAACACAGAGATGTCTTGTTCTTTGCGAAGCAGTGCTTACACTCAGGGATTTTTCAGGTTTCTATGCCCTGTCAGCACAGGTGCACAAGTTGGGAGGGAGCAGGGCCAGAACAGCTGACCTGAAGATAAGGCAAGAGGGCTATTCCACACCACAGAATGTCATGTCCTGTATATAAACTGGGGGGACGGGTGGTGAGCAAATGCATCGGGCATCACCTGCTTCCCTTGGGTTTTGTTCCTCATACCTTCTCTTTATTTTTTTGGTCTCAATTATTAAACTGTGAGTAACTCAACCCATCTTTTCTTCTTGATTCTCCTCTGCAGCGGAGGGAAGGAGGGGACTGAGCGAGTGGCTACATGGAGTTTACCTGCCAGCTGGGATTAAACCACAACAGACATTAATACTACCGACACAAAAAGCATCAGCTAAGTCTTGAAATACTTGCAGGAAGCTGCCTGGTAGCAGCTGTGTACAAGAGATCAGACAGTGCACTGGAAAGCTGAAGAAACAGGCTGTGTACGGAAGCAGACATTAGAGAGCAATGGGCATTGAGATCCAGGGCTCCACATGCTCCTGTTGGGGCCAAGCTGAATCACTTTTAGGAACTGTATCCTCAGTTTGGAGCTGGGACAACTCCATTTGTCGTGAGTTAGCCTGGTGTTTTGTCCAAGGCCCAAGTACCTTTTGTACAGAGTGTTCACTTTATGGTGCACATAAGGGCTGAAGAAACATAGAAGCAAAATGAAAAGACTGGAAAAGAAGGCTTAAATTCTCACTTGCTTTACCCTCTCATTTTGCATCTAATCCAAGTTCAAGCGAATAATAAGGTAAACAACCACCACATTCTGTAGTAAGAGACACAATCTGCATATGGCTTTGTTTCAGCAATATCTAAGGGCAGCAGAGAAGAAAGAAACTTTATAAAATCTGGGCTCATGTGTAACTCACCTAGGAATTTTAAACCACTTGGTTGGATTCTAGGGGTCTAGCACATATTAAAATATAAGGAAGTTAGCCTGATGGGAGTTGTGGGTTCCTGCAAGTCTCTTTAAAGGCTCAAAAGTTTTGTCAAAAGTTAGACTGGGATCAGAAGCCCACAAATGCCCAGACTACGCAGCAGCTGCTTCTACTTGTGTCCCTTACTGGGCTCTACGAGTGGTGGTGCTGTGAGAGTCCCAGCAGAAGTTCACATGTGTACACCAGGGGTAATGTCACAGAGGTGCCAGATGGCCATGAAGCAAATTTTTCCATAAAGAAGTGGAGGCATCCAAGGAATGTGCCTGATTAAGAGACTTGCTGGAAGGCTGCAGCTCATCCCCATGGCACCATCCTACACATAAGGCACTGTCCAAAGCAATAGAGCAGGCTGTCTTCTGCACAGGTGAGACCCAAAGCAGCCCTGGAGCTTCTCAGCAGAGCTTGCAGCAGGGAGTCCAGTGGCTCTGTCTCCTCAGATGGCCTTTAAACCATGGCACCTGATAGAGAATTTTTACAGTTCTGCAAAACCAAAGAAATTAATGCTGTCTCTTGCTTTTCACCATTCTTAATCTACCTTGATTTGTGTTGGCTCCTTAAGACAGCTGTCTCCTCTGCTTGCCCACTCATAATATAACCAAGTTAGGGTGTAATGGCTAGAATGACACAGGTCACAGTGATAAACAGGCCTCTAGAAAGCACCTTATACCATAGGGCTTAGTCCTTTTGGCAAACAGGAACAGGTCATGGAATTGAAGCATGTGTACACCAGGCTAACTACATCTGCTGCCAGGTCTGTGAGGACAGAAGCGACACCAGTACTGCTAAAGTGGTACAACATTTATGTTTAGACAAGGTTGTAGAACCCTCCAGCACCTGCTGCTTAAAGGGGCATCAGGACAAGAACAAGAAGAAAACAGGAGTGGGTGAATTTCAGAGCTGTCACGTTAAAATGGCCTCGCTGCTGCAGCAGCTCTGTGCTGCAAGCTCACACAGCTCAGTGTGCTTGGGAAACAGCTGAATACCAGACAGAACAAAAACAAACAAAAAAAAGGAACTCACTCAACACCAGGAAGGTTTTCCCTGGTGTCCTCAGCTAAAATGTTAACCTGGATGTCTTTCAGGATAAATATCTCAAGAGTTATTTGTACACAATGCTGCAGTGTTTACCTTTTGATTACAGATCTTTACACTCTGTCCATTATTATTGAATGCCAGGATGAAAGGCAGCCTAAGGGCCTGAATGCAATGTTCTGTCACAAAGAAAATACAGCAAAAGTAATGGCAGGCTCTGAAAGTAGAGATATATTAGGTTGGAAAGAAATACGAGCACAGTTATCGGGGTTTCTTTTGCAGAGTGTTTGGCTTTTGTTTTAAGAGAAAGATTCATGCAGTTTTGCTTTGACAGTGACATGTAAAGCCTGGATTTGGATATAAATTGAGGATGTGGGTATAAAATCCTCGTGACTAATTTCTTCCTCTTGCACTTGTGTCCGTACAAACAAAATGGGAATTACGGGGGTGTTATTCTACATGTCTTTCTCTCCAGAACCGCAATGAACTTTATACTGTGCCTTAAGCTATCTAGAACCCTGATTTTTAAACATCCTGATGAAGTTTAATTTGTGGTTACACTACTCATGTTTCAAAGTACTCATACAAATATCTACAATTTTTATTAATCTTCTCTTCTAGCACTGTCGTGTAGTTCACTCCTTAGTCTGCTGCTAGAGTCGTACAACTTGTCTGCAATTTTTATGCTCATGTTCCAGCAGTCCAGATTTGGATTTTGAAAGGCCAAAGCCTGGGGCTGTTTTCAGAAAGCATTTTGATGTGTCACCTGATATAGGTGGTTCACATTTTCAACAAGGTCACTTGTGAAGTCTAGACAGCAGCAGAGGTGTGCAAACTTCTTTTTAAAATTGCATCATGATTACCATGTATCAGAACACTTTCTTCCACTGGCCAAATTTTGGCACGATTTTTAAAGAAAAAACTTTCCACAGCTACTTATTAGTGTAACTACACTGACTAGTTAGTGCAGATTACCTGTAAATCTTGAGTTTCAGGGGGTTTTTTTGTTCTCTTTTACAGCATCTTAGTGCTTACTGCAATACTTCTGAGAATACCAAACCCTCTTACTACACTTAAAACATTCTACCTGTCAGATCCACTTAAAAATCCTCCTGTCACAGGCCAGTTAGGCTAAAATACCACAGCACCACCTGACTTCAAAGAACAAGAGAAAAACTGACCTCGAGTACATACAACTGCTTTAAATGTAAGGGTAGGAAAGCAGGCAATAACAATTTTTCATACAATCTTGCATTAGATTTAATTCTTATTAATAAGAAATGAGAGTCATTAACACTATTAAAATCTAATTACATTAGCAATTTTCTATCAAGTCATAGATGAGTGGTTAAGTGTTGATATTTGTGTTTCCTAACGGGATTCAAAAGTCTAATTAAAAGTCTCTCTTTTGTGGTTATAGTGGAATGAATCTTTATGAAAAACAAGACACTTCTAATAGCCAGAGATGGCATATTCCCTTAAATATCATAATTCACAATTACCTTCCTCATCAGCACTTTAACCAGAACAGAAAATCAAATAAATTTACTTGGTGCTGAAAGAGCACAACTGTGAGTCCCTTTCTCCTCTTCTCATTCCTTCCTCCATGCCCAGCTGTTTCACAGTTCGTAAGAACTGAGTAATAAGGACAGGTATTACAAAACCTTTTGACTCTTTAAAATAACACTAATAGCAAAACTGATCAGTCATGTTTATGAAGGGTTTACTGTGAACAGAGTTGCAATGGAATAAATTATTCCTCTCAAGAAACTGAAACAAGAAAGAGCAAAAAAGCCCAGTTTGCCAGACAGCTGCCTCACACGTTTGTCAACACCCTGTGTTTCAGCACAGCTACTGTAGCAACATTTGGCTAGATTAGGCTGGTCTCAGTTCCATTTTCTAAGCACAACTGGTAATAGATTGTAAGCTAAAAACTTCCATTGCCACTGGAAGCTTCCCTGCTCTAGGGAAACACACACTACCTTCAGCCCAGTTAACATTTCTGACACCTTACCCTTGCTTCTGTTGAGCATTGAACCACATCTGAGTAACAGAAGTGACTGGTAAGACAGAGAGAGATGGCAGAGGTAAGAAAGCAAAACCAGCAGATATTCAAGATATTCAGGACCTTCTGGAACATCAAGAAAAATATTAAATAATTATGTGAGTAGAGTACACCAGTAAAATCAGCCATCCCTTAACAGCCTAGGACTTATATTCCACCTGTGGACTGAACCAGCAGTCATCCTATCCTGAAAGAAGCCTGTCCTTCAGTTATGCCACTTGTTTTGCCACTGATGATATATGGCACTGAGTGTTGCTGCTTTATTCTTCAAAAGTCAGATCACTTTACCACAAATTGCAAATCTAAAGTGCTCCTCAGCATGCTGGCTTTGCCTTTCCTTAACATGTGCAGATCAATGACAGGTTAATGCTTAGTTAACATTTATTAAGAGCAACATGGTTTCAGAAAAGTCAGACTAAAGGTGTCAATGAGATGACACATCCTTCATGAAAGATGAAAGAACCTCTGTGCTGGGCAGATACTTTTACGCTTTGCTGTCAATGGTTTATTAGATACAAGGTCCCAAGTGTCCAAGCTTATCAGGAATAAGAAAAGCAAGTATTAACTAAAGGGTACTGTTGATCCTTTATTTCACAGAATCTCACTAATGATGAATGGAATCAAAGTAGTCCAGAAATTACAGATTCACACAGCCTTACAGTGACTACCACAAAGTAACATAGCATCGAATGGTTTGGGTTGGAAGGGACCTTAAAGATAATCTCATTCCAACCCCCTGCCATAGGCAGGGACACCTTCCACTAGACCTGGTTGCTCCAAGCCCCATCCAACCTGGCCTTAAACACTTCCAGGGACAGGGCAGCCACAGCTTCTCTGGGCAACCTGTACCAGGGCCTCCCCACCCTCACAGGGAAGAATTGCTTCCCAATATCCCATCTAACCCTGCCCTCTGTCAGTTTGATGCCATTCTCCTCTGTCCTGACACTCCAATCCCTTGTCCCAAGTCCATCTCCAGTTCTCTTGGAGGCCCTTCAGGCACTGGAAGGGGCTCTGAGGTCTCTCTGGATCCTTTTCCAGGTGAGCACCCCCAGCTTTCCCAGCCTGGCTCCAGAGCAGAGGGGCTCCAGCCCTTGGAGCATCTTCATGGCCTCCTCTGGACTTGCTCCAGCAGCTCCCCATCCTTATGCTGTGGCACCACACGGTGCTCAGGTGGGGTCTCACCAGAGCAGAGCAGAGGGGCAGAACCCCTCCCTTGACCTGCTGCCCACGCTGCTCCTGATGCCCAGGACATGGCTGGTTCTGGGCTGTGAGCTCTCACTGCCGGGGCAAGCTCAGGTTCTCCTCAACCCACAGACACAAACCTACAAGTTCCCCTCCTCAGACACGGCATCAGGGAGTGAGCAGTGTGAGGGAAGCCTGCTAAAAGCCTCTGGAAGGGCAGCTGATCTATACTCAAGGTCACTCTACAAATCAGAAACATCAGTGTTGATTACAAATTAAATTCTCTACTGTCTTTTATGTTGGTGCAGACATGGACTGTGTGAAGTGTCTGACATCCTGTACATAATTACTACTAAATCTGACTGGGAGAGACTCACACCCACTTGAGCAGTGTACAAATGCTGGCTTGGTGACAGGACAGCAGAGAGTCGGGATGCTTGACTAGGCAGAATCATACACCCAAGGAGTTTTCACACCTTTTCAATTTGTGAACTCTCAACAGTTTGCCAGCATAGGTGTAAACCCAGTGCAGCTGCCTGAAAATGCTCCGGCTTTACCTGTTTGTGCCCTGGAGATCAAACCCCACAGCACCAGACTGTCATTTTGCACAGCTGTGAAGGGCTGCGCAAACCACAAAAGGTCAGCAGGAACCCAGATATGCAAGTTTAATCTTAGTTCAGCCTTAGAGCACAAAATTCAAATAAAAGCATGCTACGAATGACAGTCAATATCCAGAGTACAAATCCATCAGGCACACAGGAGTTTTAGAAGCTCCATGCTGTCTCACCTTATAAGGAAGAACATCTTTGTAGAACTGACCCATATCTTTGTGTGGACTGACAAACAGATCTGACTTTCTCTTGCTTCCAGTAACACTCACTAATCAGTACCTCCAAAATCATCTCCTAAATAAATATCACAAAATCTGTATTAGAAAAGACATAATGCAAAAATAATTTTTCCCCATCTTCTTTTTGTGTGTTCCAGACTCACTTTCTTTCACAGCAGAAGAAGTTATGATGATCATCATCCTAAACCTGCAAGAAGATTTCCATTACACAGATTTGTGTTTCACTATGTACAGGACTGAACCTGACCTTAGTTTATCAATAACAGGAACATTAGGAATACCTTTCGGTGTGGCAGATTTGTTCTTTTTTAATCATTACCCGTCAGTAGAAAAAAATATCCCTAAGCAATAGAAATAAACCAATAAATTGGACTGCTAAAATTTTTTAAAGGGGAGAAAACCAGATCTTTTTGCAAAAACAGGGACAGTAAATTCTGTTACAAAAAGGTATTACCAGAAGCTCTTCTGCATCTCAATCAAAAGGCTGCAAGCTACAGCCTTGAATTTCAATTGCAGATGGTAAGATGACATACAATTAATATGATTCTATTTATGTAGTCTAATCAAAGCATGAGAGAACAGGAAAAACAAATGTACCATACTGTGTGTCTTCAGTTTCAACCTATGGTGCACTGAAAGAGACCATCAGGATTTCAGTACCAAATTCACATTAACTTCCCTGCATCTGCAAGTGTTCCCTTCTTTCTCAATACCATCATGCCATCCTGAGCCAGAGGCAGCTCTTATCTTGGAGGGGTTTACAGAAACTGCCAAGAACACATTTTTTCCCCTCTGGAATGCACCAGGTGATATATCAGGTGTCAGATTTTTCTGGCAAAGTTTCCCCAAGGGTAGATCATAAAATCTTCTTTGTTATATGTCACTCATCTCATATTTGACAACCCCCTTCCCCTGCTCCTCCATTATTCTTTGTGCAAAAAAACCCCCCAAAAACACCTACTGGAAGAACAGTGTTTGCTCCTGATCACACTCTGACGTCTTCACTTTGTGTCTCTGCATCTTCTACAGACACAAAAACCTTCAATGCTTCCCTGCTTACCACATGCACCTGACTAAAATCTCAGCACACGGTGCTGTGATCCCATTCTTTGTTACAGTTTTGTTTCATTGCAGTGACAATGGATTTCTGTCCATCTGGATTACTGAAAGCTACAGAGAACAATTCTGCAGGGAACAATGGTGCTTTGGTAAAAAAAAGGAGAGGCATTAAGATGACTAATAACTCTTTTCTATACCCTATAATGCACAAGCGTAGTTACTTCTCCTAAATAGCTCCTTTTCTTAAGAAGCCTGTTCTTGGCATAATAGAGCTCTGCTATTAGCTACCCAGTTCTGATTTTCTGATATATCACCACACCAGGAGATAAAAAAACAACAGCCACATAACAGTGTACTGACAAGGAGACATATTTCTGAACATAAAAGGAACGTATTTATGTATTCTGATCGTATATATACAACTTATTTGTGTTTTAAACTGGGATTTGCCTCAAAAACCAGAAAAAACAAACAAACAAAGAGATCTTAAAATAAGGACAGATCTAAAATTGTTGAGAGAATGACAATTTACTACTTTTTATTCAGCACAGCACCATATTCATAGAAACTACTGGTTTATTGCTCCCAACCTTGTCTATTTTTTTTTCCTCCTAATCATTTTATTATACCAATTGATTTATTTTACTGTACTAGATGAGGTACCACGTGTCCCTACAGTCCTTTGCAAGGTGAGACAAAGGTGGACATGTTAAAGCCTCGAAAGAGAAGCTGGTTTGCTGCACCAGCAGCTGAAAAACACCACTCGTTGCTGGTTTGGCGGAAGAATTGTCCATAAAAACAACATCCCCCAAATGGAGCCATTTCTTCAGCTCCAAGACCCTCAGATCGAGCACAAAAGACACTCAATGCTTCACGCAAATTAATTTCATTCATTCATCAGATGGTTCGCAGACTGGCATTACAAAAATTCATCACCATTTACCAGAGCTGGATCTGCCTCTGTGAGGATCCAGCCACAACCAGCACTGCGCTCAGTATGGGGCTGCTAATACAGAACATTAACAGAGCGTGGGTAATGGTCTGTACCACTGCACAGGCTGAATTCCATCCTTTTAACTGCATGACAGGTCATTTGGTACTGCTTCTGCTCCCCCTTTGCATGAGAGTAATTGTGTAAGCTCTCAGATCAAAACTGTGCCTGTTTGAACATGCACACCAACAAAATCTTCCTTCTCTGCCAAACAATACACAGAAAGAACTGTTAGATAACGCAATAACATACTCCAGCAGTAGCTTCTACAGAATTCTTTACATAATCTTTTCCCATAATTTAGTCTGATCTGTCTGTGTCTGACTTGGCAGCTCAGCTCAAAAGTTCATCCATTCTTAGTGGCTTAGTCAAAATTAATTTTCATCCTATATGTGAAATTAAGACCACGAAGGCCATTGTGCTGTGAGACATAACACCCTTTTACCTCCACTACAGTTGTTACTCCTACAGAGTACAAAATATGTATACGACAAGCATGTAGAAAGTTAAATGAAACATGAATGAATAATTCTCCCTCTACACTTAATTAATTAATCAATTTTCAAGCATATAAGTAAATGTTAATAGCAAAGGTTTAATGCCAGTGCATAATAAATAAACTTAAATATCACTGGCATATATTTTGAAACATCAAAGGAAGGAAAGGAAAAAAGAATTGTGAAAGTGAACAGTTTAAAAGAAAATGAAGTTTAGGTGACCTAATTAAAGGCTTTTCCTCAGCTACAAAAAGACATCAAAGTGCTGCTTCTGAAGTTCTTTTGCCAAACCAACAGCCTCAAATTAAAAGACTGCATTAATTTCAAGGAGTGAGTCAGAGAACTACTACTGTAAGAGCCTTCAGTCCCTCTGTGTTGCCACAGAAACAGAACATTATGGCTAGTTTATAATCCAAGTGCTCCATTTATGTAAGAGAATTTATTTTTCATTTTCACCTTTTCATTTACTCTTCCAGATATATAAGAAAGCCCCTCAAAAATTAATGATGCTTCTCCCATGACTTACAGCAGGAGTTTGGATGTCAAACAGTGCTGGGTTTACATTGTTTTTTCCTAATGGCTTTCTGCAGGAGCAACAGTGTATTTGCATGGCAGAACAGCCACACTGGTGAGCCTGTGGCAAAGCTGGGCTCAGGTCCTCTGAACCCAAGTCAGGACCCAGAGAGTGACCAGAGCTCCCAGCAGCAATGTCCCTGTGGGTGTGCACAAGGGAAGAAATGCTCCCACTGCAGGAAACATCTTTCTGGCAAGCCCAGATGTCACCAGGAATATTTGGGATGCCTTGGGCTGTGACCCACATTTGAGGCACACTGGGTGAGTTCAGAGCACACCTCTTGCCCACACATTGCTTCTGCCAAGGAGATGACTTTTGCCACTGGTGTTCGCTGGCTTTACTGGCTCAATGTTGAACCTGGCATAATGCAGCTTCTAACACACACACAGGAAAATGGGGATAGATGAGCTGGTGTAAACTCCACCCAAATAGTTCCTTTCAGGACAAAACTGAGATAAGCTTTCATTCACTCATCCTGTGTACGCTTTGCTACAAAGGACACAAACCATAAATTCTACACAAATGCAATATATATACACTATGCTCAAAATACAAGTTAATCAGGTTGAGTGCTACCTTCTTGGAAACAACTAGCAACATGCCTTGTTTCTATGGCTTTTAATGAATATTCTAAATTGAAGAAATGCATAAACATAAGGGTAATTTACATTGCTAAAGTTAATCAGTTTTCTTATACATTTTATGCATCCGCATGATTTTTCATCTGTATTGCATAAATGCATCTTCTCATTTTTAATATGCATATGTACATCCAAACACTCTGCTTGTGCCTATTTGCTTTTACAAATTTCTAGAACCACGCCTGTCTCAAGATTTAAGAAGTCTGTGGTTTACAGGAAAAATTATCAGCAGAAGGTTGTAAAATAGTTACAGATTCAAAGAGGCATTTAACTTAGATGTGAACTTGCCCTTTTGTAACTCAGTTTTTCTATCAGTAAAATGCTAATAGAAGAATCTCCTTCAGAAGCTGACATATCAGCAAATGTCCAATACAAAGGACAACTCCATTAAAGGAATGGTTTTGTACATACCAATGTTAGGTAAGAAACTTGACAAGGGTACAGCAAATCTTCACTGATTAGCATTTGCAAAGGTCCCTGAGATGCAGAGATGAAAGGTCTTCACTATGAAACAAAATGCATATTTGTTATTAACATCATTCTACATTTAAAAGCTTTCCCAATCCACCCTAAGTAGATACTAATGAAGCTTCAAACATTTCTCTAGTTCATTCCAGCACAAAATCAAGGTCTCGGAAGGGTCAAGAGAATTAGGTACCTAACAAAATAACTTATGGTTGTTTTCTCAAAAGGGTTGACCTTTACCTGGTTTTGTTTAAACCACTATACATCCAAGTCAAGTCCCCATGACTTTACATGGGTAGAACTAGAAGCAGTATAAACTTCACCTTTTAATATGCAACATTTCATTATTTACAAACCAACAAAAGAGGTTTAATAATATAATTTGGGAACTGAAGCACACCAGCTAGTTGAAGGGACTTTCAGATCAGTGAAGCTGCTATTAAAGTGCCATCAAAGCATTTTTGACTCCATAGAATTAATCATGAAATCTGCTCCTGCCAGCTCACTTATCATATCCGAAATATTAATTTTGAGCAAAATTAAATTGGACACCTACCGACAGCAACATTTTGCCCTTCAGAACTCCCCTTCACATTGATTTATTAACGGCTGCCAGAACAGCGTACCAGAGCAATTTATTACTACTTTCTCGATGTTTCCCTGTGCTTACAAATAGTTCTCCAGAGTGAAAGGTGCTACCTGACAGCACTCTGACAAAGGTGCATTTTTCAATTTGCATAATGTTCTTCAGATTTATTAGGATGTAAGGAAAGGTATTTCTTCTCATTATCAATGGGAATGAGCGATTCAGAGTGGAGATTCTGTGTTGAGTTGCTTTCCAACAAAGCAGACCCAGCATTTCCACTAGCACTTGGTGTGATTTCAGACAGAAGAGTCAGCAAATTCTTCTGTTTTATTCATCAGCATCACTTTCTTTGCTTGCAAGACAGCCAAAGGAATTTGTACTGATTAGTAGGTAGAAGTGGGTCTGAAGATGCAGCATTAGCCCAAAGAGAGATAAGGGCATAAACACACACGTGCCTTACAGCTTTTTGAAAAATCTCATGTCAGAAAGGTACTTTTCATTGGGTGAAAAGCAAAAAAACACCCACCAAAGTTCCACTCTGACCAAACTGAGGTTTCTTCCCTCTGCAGCTAGAAGCCTTGGGATAGATCCACATAAAACACGGAAGTTTGGCATGGGGTGTTTTAATTTGACACCATACAAGTACAGCTAACAGAACGGAAAATTCAGGCCATGGTATGCCTGGTCTGTGTTTGACTTACTACATCAAATGGTCAGCCTGATCCAAACCTCTAACTTTCAAGTGGGGTCTTCAATCTTTGAAGTATTCAGTGTCTGGCAGAAGATTCTAATTCAGTGGCGTTGAATTCCTTTCTGTAGAACTATTCCATCCTTTCTCTTTCTTCCATTCCTGTGGCTGCACAAAGCAGAAGCGATACTGGTTTATGAACTTACTGCCTGAAATACAATTCATAAATACCATGGCTGCTGTCTGTTAATATTCCTGGCTCCAATCCAACTCTTCAATCTATGTGCTTATTTTTAAGCATGAATAGTCCCATTAACGTCAATTGGGCTGCCCGTGTTCTTAAGTAAAACAGGTGTTTAAACACTTTGCTGCATCAGAGCCTATAAATGCACATCTGCCATCTTCTCTGGCTCAGTTAAAGGTTCCTTCCTAATCATTATACATTTATCCAGGAATTCCTCTAGTTTATACATGCATACACATATTCAGACTTTGCAACAGGCTACTTGACACACTTAAAAGCAGTTGTGTTTGTACTCGGAGACAAAACTGTCTAGCAATATAAATTTGAATATGTATGTTGAGGGAACACACGTAGCTGAAGGTATAATAGGGAGAATGCATGGTTGGACATTAGTGGAAAGAAAGTTTCCAGTAATTGACTGGAAGGCAAAACAAGTTAAACATGCACAGAACCAATTAAGACACTCCAGATGGGGCTAGAAAAAAATGTCACCAGCATGTAGCAGAAAGCAGTCTTTTAAAACACGAACATTAAAAGTAAAAAATTGTTATTGCTCTTGTCAACTCTAAAAACTCATTAAATACAAAAACTCCAGTCCTTTCTAGAGCCACCTATGGAAAACCTGCTTCTAGCACTTATTTGCATCATTTTATGTAGTCGAGGCCAACATTTCCAATTCTGTGTGAAAATGGAACTCCTTTTTAAAAAAACATAAAAATTCTCTTTTGTCCCCTGCCATCATGCTCCTGGGTATATATGCATATATGCAGCAGGATATGATGTTTTATACTCTACCCTGATTGTCATTAAGTGGTAAAGATCCCTCTTGGGAATATTTAATATGGGTTTTTGCCAGTCTTTGACAGCCTACCAAGAGCCAACTTCCTCATAGCCAAGCTCCCTCTCTCACAGTGGGCGGTTGGGTATCTTGTAGCTTGGGCTGCTTGATGTCGTCCTTGACCTCTCAGAGAAAGAAAAGGGAACACAGGTACACCCCCAAAGTCACATACTGATGTACCAAAGGTTACAATTCTGCCCAGGAAGTGCTGATGTGTAAAAGTGACTATGGCAGGAAAAGAGCTGGCACAAACCAATCTCTGGGATTTCCCCATCTGCTCCTGAACATGGCAGACAGAAATCATGCTTCTAATAGAGGAAAAGACTGAACTGAAGAATGTATTTCTTAAAACCTGCTCCAAAGCCTCATGGATTATCTTAGTTTTACAATGGAGCTCTCTTTTCCAGCCTTCTGACTTGTCTTTTGGAAAGCCTATTTCCTATTAAAGATTTCAAAGTTTAGCCTTCGGAGTACTTTCTGCTGTAATCATATTGTCAACAACAACCCTAATTTTGTAGTCTTCACCAAGATCAGTCACTTTCAGACCTGCTATTCTTTCAGGAAAAAATGACATGTCACAATAAAAGCAGAGTGAACACTATGATGGTGCAGAAGTGCAAAGGCTTTAGACCATCGCACTGCACTCAGTATCAGGAACAGGACGGGCCGTGTCTGGTTTATCCCCCTACCAGTTCCAGATTTCATGCCATGTTGTATTCCATGCTCCATTTCAAAAATTATTAAACCCACTTCCACCCTCAAATTATTTATAGTATCTAGAATAATTTACTCATTACTCTGATAGATATTGTTTGATTTCCTTTTACTTTTGTTTCATAGCACCCATTATTCCTACTCATAGTTTAAGCAAGCTGTCATGTTTTCTAAACCTAGTTATCCTTCAGTGTTCTCAGATATTTATTACATAGATATTTTATCATCATTTTGGCAAATTATTTAGTTTACTGGTTTTTTTTTCCTATATCATCCTTTCTAGTTCTTTAATCAATAATTTTTGCTGAACTTCTCTCCTGTACCTTCACTTTTGGTAACTGATGTCAACTTTTGATGGGCATAAGAGATCAGTATTGCCAAAGTAGTACTTAGAACTTAAGACTCAAATATACCAAGGTAAGGTTAAAAACACAGTGCTTTTAAAAAAATACTTGAATTTCCATAAGAGACTCAAAGATCACAAATGCCTAAAACACCATTTAAGATCACCCAAGGACTTTGCCCAGTACAGCAAACAGTGCAAAGAAGCAACTGCTCGTCCGTGACCACCGAACTGCCCCACCCCTGAGCACAGGACATTCACACTCCTTCGCAGGCCAAGGGCATTCATCCCTTCTGAGGGAGCAAAAGAGGTTCAGCTATGACATGAGAGGCAGCTGTCATGTCCTAGAAAGTGTCATAAACTATCAAAGACCCCCAAAACACCCCCAGACTCATTTTCCACCTAAGGACTGCACGTGACCCACAGTGTTACAACAGATTCAGAGTGGGGGTGCTTGGGCATTCCCAGATACACCTGAACACATAATAACCCACTGAACTCTATGTTTTGTGGAACCCCCCACCACTGAGAAGCCCAGAAGAAGAGGACCAACAGGACACCATCTGGAGCCATGAGCAGTGATATCTGTCTACTAAATCTGTCTCCCTGTAACTCTTTCTCCCCCACTTCCTGCTTTTTTTCTATTTATTTCTATCCCTACCTCACATTTATTGTTAAATAAAACCTGTACTACTGACTTTGGCCTCATTTGCACCTTAATTCAGGCAGAGGCATCTCTCTTAATATAATCAACAGTTTCTTTTTACTTGTCTTATGAGGTAATTCTTTTACTTATTTAAATGCCAGAAGCTAAAAACTCATTGAAAATAAAAAATGAGAGTCTTATAATAGCATCAGGAGCATAGGAGCTTTCAAAAAAGAAGATACTAATGATTTCGAATTTCTTTTGCCAAATCCACAGCCAGTCGAAGCAAGTGTACGAATTCAGTCTTCACCATTATTCTACGCCTAGTTTATTACATAATAGTCCTGTAACTATTCCTTGACAATTCCTTCCCCATTATTTCACACACATTTCACATCGTAAAACCATACTGTTTCCACTATCTCATCTCCTTCGTGTTGAAGTATTGCTCTCTTATTACATTAAACACTAGTTTCTCCATTTGCATACTTTCTAGATGACATTATTTATTATTTTCTGTCCTATTTCTAACTGCAGGATCTTTAAGTTATCATCCAATCTCACAGCTCTTCCACAATGTAATACAACCTGTGAATTTATTTGCCATGCTGCTTACAGTACCTTCTGGATTATTTAGGTGTTAAATAAAACCAGGTGCACCAATAAACTCAGAAATATCTCCCTATAACTCAGTGCATCTATTTACCAACTTTCGTGACAGATAGTGCTCATTTCTAAGATAATTTAAACTATTTTTTCACAAGTATGCTATGGCAACCTACGAGATTAACTTCTACTCCTGGATGTTACTGTGCAAATACAAAATATAAAACCAATGTAGTGTATGGGGGATCAGTTTTGACACAGATTTCTCGACTAACCATTGCTGTTGATCTTCCCTGCATTACTAGACCTATACATATTTTATAGATAGACCCGTAATGACACTAGGAAATCTGTTCTTTCCTTAACAGATCCAAAGTAAATATTGCTCACAAACACATTTATACACTATTTTGATCAAATTTATCAGAAAAATATTAAAATATGCACATGTTAACAAGACACAAATTAACAGCTTAAGATCCAAAGCATACCACTGTCAGAAATAGTGAAAGAATGCAGTAACCATGGGGGGACTAAAGCCCAAATGATCTATTTTCAATGTCTTAAAGAATGAATGAAGGATGAGGAAAGATGCCAATTAGCACAAAAAATGCCTTCAGCCTGAGGTAGGAAGAAAAGAAGTATTCTACACTGCCTAGTCCCTCTTCCCTTCCTTGAGTAAAGCTTTTTGTGCGTTGGTCCCTCATACATCCATCAAAATTAAAAATAATCAAGCCAGGATCTGTCACTGAGAAAGAGTCTTCTCCTCCCTTCATTACAATCAAGCAACTGCTCGCCTCTGTGCCTTAATGGACTCTGCTGCCTTCGACACTGGTGGAAAAAGCCCTGCCTATCTTGTTTCAATCTTCTGTAAGTTCCTGGCTTCAATTTACTCACGGGGATGAATCTGACTCAGAATCCCCCTCCCCCAGTTCTTATCTATTTATCTTCCTTAAGAGAGAGAATTTTTACTAGAGTACCGATCCTTCAGCCCGAGTTGAGCAGTGCAACAGTGACATCCGATGGCTGCCTACATTAGGCTCCAAAGAGCTTTCCTGGCTTGGCAGTGGCCTCCCCTGCCTTGGTAAAGAAAACTGATGATGACTGAATATTAGCTGCCCTCAGTGCATTTTATCCATTTACCTCCACATTAAAACTACCTGGACAGTTTCCTCCATGTTTCCAAAGCACCAGGAATTGTCTTCAGACGCAGCCTTGGACTCAGACTTACTGAGCTCTCCTCTCACCGCCTGTTAACAAGGCAGGCTCAGGAACAGACAGGTGTGTAGGTGTTCTTATCGTTCCTCATTTATGGCTGCAAGGGAGGTGCATGTGAGGCTTTTTGTGTGATCAACACAGCCCTCAGGAGCCTGCTGCACTTTTTCCTGTATCAAAAAGGTAACTGGAGCCTAATAGAAACACTGGGGGTGTGTGTGTGTGTACAGCAGTGTTCTGTATGCAAAGGGAGTGGAAAGGTTACAAAAAGTGTTAAATACAGAATTGCTATTTAGTTCAAAGGGATCCAAGATCTGCATTCCTCAGAGACCATTCCAAGGCTAAGTGAGCAAACTAAACCTGAGCTTTTCATTGCCTCAAGTGTGAACTCTAAATTTGTCTTAATACCTGAAATGAGGAATAGCTTCTATAGTTTGATGGCAATGGATTTACTTATGCAAATTTTATTATTTTTATCTAATGCTGCTTTACAATACAAGGACTAAACAACTTTCATTATCCTTTCCCACGCACTAAGAGGACCCTATTCTGATGCTCCCCAGGGTGGCTGGGGACCTCCACTGGCCTTACCATGTACAAATGCTCTCATATTTTCTCCCTACAGACATAAATTTTTCAGTCTTAACTGAACGGTCCGGTAACTTAAGTACCAAAATCCTCCTCAACACAAGATAAACCCGACACAACGGCCAAACAGGAGCAGCCCAGATAAACTACGCTACGTGCAATCAGAAGGAATGCACAACACAAAGCTGTAAGACAGAAGAACCAGTGACTACCCTGATCCAGTATTCTGTACTTGCAGGCAACCATCCAATAAATTTTAAATTTAAAATATTTACTTCACATGCTCACTAAAGCACTTCACAAACTAAGCAAGTCTTGAGACCAAAAGGCCACATGTTACAGGTACACTGTCTCATGTGGAGTCAAGGTGCAGCTCCTTTCTTTGTTGTTAAAACTCTGTTTGCACATGAAGTACTAAAACATGTGGCATCTTCTACTCCATCCATTTCTACCATAAAAAATGTTAGTCGGATAAAGCTTTGTTATGAAGTAATGCAGTAAGTATTTTTTAAAGCCTGAAACATCTACACCTGTGTTCTCTTTATAACTTGTGCCTATTGTGTTTGTAAGGAAAAGTCATCATAAGGAACTGCCACTCTTCCCACAGACTATTAAGAGGACTGCAAGCCATGTGTAACTATCCATTTTCAGTCTAAAGGCTTTCCCTTGTGTGCAGAATGCTTTCCAATTTACACAGACGCACTCCTTTCAAACTAAAAAAAACAAAACCCAACCTGAAGCAAAGGAATTTTGCCATTTTCCTTTTTTGTTCCTTTTTCCCCCTCTTTGCATTCTTCGCCTACTTTATTCTGTTTTTTCGACTAATGAATCTTACTTTGCCCAAGTCTTATTGTCATTTTGTTGAAACTATTTAAAGTGCCTCAAGCTGCTAAACAGCTGGCAAAATACACAAACATTTAAGACTTTAGTCTGAATATTAAATCATGGTTTCCAGGAGAGAACAATGTTGTCCTTTCTGATTTAATACCTTCTTTTGAACTGTATGTCATTTTTGCTTTCAAATTAATCTGAGCATGGAAAACAGGTTGAATATATTTTTATTAGAAGACACTCCAAATATTTAGACAGTCATTTTAATCATGTTGTGGCAAAATTATTATGCTTGTCAGTCTGAAAACATACAATTTCCATATTTCCCTTACATTAACTCTCTTTAACAAAGGATTATTAAAATCTTAAATGCTATTTACTCTTCTTTTTCCCCTCCCTCTCTGGCATGCATACTTAAAAGACGCCCTAATAAAATATTTGGGCTGCATTAAGAAACATCTGAATTGCAGTTACAATTCTAGTGTAGTCACAAGCTTGTCATTAAAATGCACAGCACAGTGCTAGTGCAGCTGTATACGGCTTTTATTATTCAGACTGCTAAATAGATGAAACATATTTTAATTCAATGTAAACTGTGCAACTAGAAACACAAGAGTTTGAGGCTTTTTTATTTCCTCAGGAGAAGCCCAGATCCTTGAGCTCAATAACTTCTCTTGGCCAAGGGCCAATCTAGATTTATTGCAAGAGTCCCTGTACTGCCTCTCCAGACACACATTTTGTAATACAAGAAGAAGCTGGTGGGAAAAGCAAGCTTTCAGCCTCCACCACCTCTTTTCATTAACATGTACCTGTTAATACTTTCAGGCTCTAACTCCATATTGCCTAGATAGGACACAGGGAATGTGCCCTCAGACTGGGAATCAGCTCTGATACCACAGGAGTCAACTCACACAGGGGTGCACCAGAGCCCAGGGCCTCACTGCTGATTTAGAGAACAAAAATGTCCCCAACTCCAAAGCTTTAGACACATGCCACACCTTTTATTAGTGTCCTGAGGAGTTCATGACAGCTTAAACACTCTCCTGCAAAGACTGAGTCAGTCTCTATCCTGACCAAATTCTAGCTGACCAGTGCATAAACAAGCTTTGATACAAACCTCATGTCTCAAGCATTAATCTGTATTACTAGCTGCTAAACATCAATTATTGATAATCACAGCCTGTGTAATCATCTTTAATTTTTATTTTGAATTTAATATATCAGGACAAAAATAAAGCAGAAGGAAAGCCCCAAAGCTCACATGCAAATCTTCAGGAGAAAGTTGCTGAAATAACAAGGAAGAATCACAGAGGTGCAGAAGACCACACAGAAGAGACAGCAGCAGACAAAGAGTTTGGCAGATACATCCCTCTTTAAGTCAGTTGTGCAGCAGATATGCAACAGAAGAAAATAGTGCCAGCTCTAAATGACAGTGAGTAGAGCCCATGAGCCAGATGAGCCACGAGTGTGAGAATTAAAGGATATAACCCAAAAAGGAAGCAAGTCCTTTGCCAGATTTCAGCCTTCTGCAAGCTGAGCAACAAGGAATTTTCTGGCCCATTGTGTGCCCTTCTATTGAGGTGGCAGCAGAGTCTCATTATCTCCGTGGGCTGTAAAAGTGCCTCTAATTAGCTAGTCACCAATGCTCTACCAGAGGGTATTTTGGAGTAGATATATTCTAATTGTCTCTGTTGGGTGTCTACAGTGATTCCATAGAAAACAACCTTCACACAGGGTATGCTCAGCTTGGAGGCATTCCTGCCTGCTCTTTCACTCATTCACAGCATTTTAAGCCTGGATGCCACATAAAGCTGAGATGGACGTGCTACGATTAAAGACAGAATAAAAATGAAATGAACCAATAGTCCGAGGTTAAAAATTGGAAGTAGCAACAGTTAATTAGTTCCGTAGTTGAAAAGAGAGAAACCACAGTGCTTCTGCTCAAGAGGCTAGTGCTGCTATTAGAATATGCTGCTATTAGAACGTTCCAGGAACGGATTCCTACGTTTCTATTATTTAAAAAATAACGTGTATTTTATTATTGATTTCCAATACCTAAAGCTTCCGTATTTCTCAGTCTTCCTATGGCAATCTGTTGTTCCTCACTCTGATATCTACAAGGACAGTCAATACCTACTTCTCTCATACCACAAAAGAGGGCTCTGTAATGCAAAGTAAAAGAGAATATTCATTAGCTATGACAGAAAATTACTTGACTCACAGTCTTCATCCTTTTTTCCTCTGCTCTCTAAACCAGCCATAAACACTCAATTGACTTTTATCTCTTCATTGTAATATTGGTGATACAGATGCCCACTTAAACATAACAGGCTTTCATTCTGTCACCTAGATCCAAAGGTCCAAGCTTTCCTGTATCCCACACCTACAGGGCTAAGGGAATGCATGCACATCTTACTATACATATATATTTATGGAGAAAAACAAAAAATGGTTACTTAGAAAAGCCCTTAATTCCACCCTATTTTCAGAATTTGTAATTTCCAGGGATCTTAGTGATAGGTTCCTGGGTAACATCTTTCTAAGTGCAAATTATTTCATATGATTCACACATTTGGAATTAAAAAAAAAAAAAAGCTAAACAAAAAGTCAGAAATATAAAATACAACATGTAAGTGACTCAGATTCCAGACATTTCACTTAAAATATGTTATCGTCTGCCTGCTGACAGGATTCCTAGTGCATCTGAGAAGAGTTATCAGTCTTTGTCTTTTCTGTTGTTGTTTTTAAAGCAGACAATGCTTCTCCAAGCACTGGCACTGGACCTCACTGGCCACCAGGCAAACTCCAGTCTAGACCAGTTTAGGCTACAGCAGTTTTGGTCCCATGACACGTTCATCTGCAGCACCATCAGTCTGAGCTAACTGGCCCCCAGGCAGATATCAGCCACTTGTAGCACTAGGAAGATTTCACTCTGGTGGAAGAAATTTTACTTTTCTAAGTCTGCTTCATCATTCCTCTGTCCTATAATTATCACTCAAATTTTTAGATAGGAGCAAAAGATCACTGAATAATGCTGTCACACTAGAGGCTCAACATGCACCAGTAACCTCAGTGTGTATTAATGTTGGCTACATGTATGTGTCACATCCAAGAGTATTTCTATTTACAGCAGGATATTCCAAAAAGCTTTCTCACTTTCCATGCAATTCTTTTTTTTTTTTTGTTGGCTGTTTATGAGAATATTTAATCCACTTTCTTTAAGTTTGAAGGTTATTGGAGTTGCCATTCATTCACATTTCACAGGCTCATGCATGACTTACACTTTGATCACAAATGCAAATCAGCAGCATATTTTCATGAATTTATTGCTTTTAATCAAAAATTAGACTTCCATGTCTGGAGATTTATCTAGATACTTCATCACTTAAGTAAGGACACATCTTAATGAAAAATCACGGGATGCCGACAACACTGCTTGAGAAGTTACTATTTTATATGAACACAATGTTCTTCCATCCCTTCTCTAAATCAGATGCCTGTATGCCTAACAATAAGAATATTTTTCAAAAATAGCACACCAAACAATGTCTAAGCTCCCTTCAGCTCTGTTTTGGTTGACTGAACAAATTACTTAATATAAAGCATACACATAACTGAGTCTTCTCTGCCTTTCACTCCTTTTAATCTTGCTGATAAGTTATTTATGTTCTGTTCAATAAATAAAATCAAGATTAGAAAGTTGAGCTGCCTGAGGGCACTCCTTGCTAACAAAGATTTTCAAGTGTACAGCTTGTTTTCAAATTTTAATAACATCCAGAGAGATATTTTGTTCTATAAGCTATCCACATGATGTGTGCACCTAATCAGTGAAACTCTCAAAAATTAAATGACATTTTCTCTTCTATGTACCTGCCATCTACTTTCTGATTGTTCTCTGTGATCTGTATGAACACTCCACTCTAACAGGAGAGCAGAAATTCGTGGTATGAACACAGAGAAACCCTCGAGGAGAGTAAGGGTGACGAAGTAACGTTTAAGAATTACAGAGCTGATGCACCTCACCAGTGGAGAACAGGGATTGGCCCCTGGGAGGCACGTTGGGTTTGTTTGGGGGCCTATATTGTGTATGGCCCCAAGCTGAGTGGGATTTGTTGCCAGACCAACAATTGTCACTGTTTATTAGAGCCATTTTTCCTCAACCAGTGAAATGAAAATGACAAGAAAATAAACAGTTGTCTGAGAACATAAGCCACCAGCGAGCAGTCCTTCGCAACAGCATGGAAACAGAAAAAAAGAGCAGCCATTAAGCTTCCTTAACACAGCTGGAACTGGCACTGGCTCTGCTTCTGAATTGCTGCAGAAAGCAATGGAAAAGCCCAATTGACAAAGAAGCAGCTGTAGTGGCCAAATTGCAAATGGCTTGGAAAGAGGCCTTTTCAGCTGACACATTCTTCAGCAGCCTCTGAAGATTGGTATGACAAATGGTGCACTTCTTTTCCAAACTGGGGTTAAGTGTGCAAGGAGGACCTTGTGCAGAAGGTTGTCCATCACAACTTCTACCCACTTTCCCTCTTTTGCCTGGATTCTGCTGCTTCTCTAAGCATGCTGCAGTTCCCAACCCAGAGATCTGTGTCCATGATGCCCTGTGCCATCCAAAACTTGTGCTGGTCCTGTCTGTAGTATATATATGCCACAGGTCACCATCCTCTTCCACTCTTCATGCCTGAGAGGGACCAGTATGCTTTTTATTTATGCCTCAACCTATGTTACACGTGAGGTGAACTGCCCCGGGGAGGCTTCGCCTGGCAGCCGATCAGGGCAGAGCAAACTTCCATGATCGGGCTGCGACCGACCCCCCACTTGCCGGTGGGGCAGATGTCCGGAGAACAAATGCCCGGGCAATCGGGCTATGGGAGCAGCTTTAGCCACACACTGCGACACAACCGGGGGTCGTTTTTTTTGGGTTTCTTGGAGGGAACCGGGGCTCGCCTGGAGGGTTAGCTTGGCCCCACTCCTCCCCTCGCCTTTTTCTCTCTGCGGTCTTGCTTCTTCCCTGGCTGGCTT